>CM055828.1:753401-1353401 GCA_029582265.1 Zoroaster sp. YZ-2022
TGGCATTCATGTACCTGTATCTCATAGAAATGGACCAAGCTCGGGCTCTAATTGGCCAGCTTTCCAATGTACATGTTTTTTCAGCACTGGCTGTGATTGGTCAAATGGCATCTTTGTGGATACATCTACATGTACATGTAGTTGTATCAGCTTTACATGTAAGTATCTACATGATAGATATGACTTGTACATGCAGTGTTCTAGCCAGGCATACAATAGCGTATCGGGCCGATACGCTATAAAAAAATGCCGATACGCTATAAATCGGCCGATACGCTATCGATACGCTATAATTTATTCCATGGTTGAAAAAAAAAAAAAAAAATTCCTTTGTTCAGTTCGAGAACTAATTGTGAACAACAATAATTTGTTGCCACTGAGGCATTTATTTCATCTTGTAGGAAGCTTTATTGATACATTTTAATTGGCCGACAAATTTGTTTCTTTTCAAGAGAATGTTTTGATCGCCGCATTTGCAACTGTATGCGACCTGCCGCGATCTATTTATGGCATTCAACGTTAAACACATTGACACTGGTTCCGCTACCACACTGCTTAGGCAAAAACCAGATGACTGGGGTACCCGCGTGCCACGCAGAGTCGGGAAAGAGCGAAGTCTAAAAAGTGTCTGTTGTGAGTTACTATGATCATGCTATGACATGTTTTCTGTCGGAAATTTGTTTTGAGTGAAAGTTAAAAAACAACAACAAAAACAACCATCAGCAAACGGTAGTTGTTGAACATCTGATGTCCGCTGGCGCTGGCTGATGTCCATGCCGACGCCAGCAGAAGTTAAACCTATGGAAACAGTTTCGTCTTCACGGCATCAAAACATTTGTAAATCTCATTCCAGTATCATTTCCCTACCACCACTTTGTCACCAAGCTGATATATTTTTGTTTTGTTAATTAAGAAGAAATAAACTAAGAAGATGTTATTGATGAGAAAAATTAAAAACGAAAATCGAAATGCAAGACTTGATCGGCTATTCCCCACGATATGTTCGGTGAGCAGATAATTAATGTTCAGTAGCGGGCGTATAGCACAATTGCACCCTGCAAACAGGCCTCCATTTACTTGTAAATCAGGAATAACGGTAAACACTTTCTAAAACTGTTTTTCTTCTTAATTTACATACCCGACCGCTATTTATATAATGCTGAAAGCATTATTTCTGAAGCTGAGATTCTCCGCCACAGGTATTAATCCACAGAATTTAATTCCACAAAACCAAACATGTCAAAAGATTTCTGAAGCTTTTCCAGGTAAAAATTCACTAATAGTTTGCACTCAGTCGAATAAATAGATGTCACCATTCTGCTCCAACCAGTCATAACTTTTTAAGTAGGTCCTAAATTTATTGTTTTAAATTTTATGCTTTGAAACAACTGATTAAAAGACGCATTTTTTGCCGACAGTCGGATCACTCCTCGAGCTACTTAGCCTTGGGACAATGTATACTGGTATCCTGTATCCTGGTATGTTGTTTCATACATGTATAGTTATATAGCTTGGAAACCAGCCAAGAACCAGGTCCCAGAGGTTAATGTCACCTGGTCTGGGATTGTAAAACCACAACCTGTCAGTCATTGTCAAGTGAACAATAGCCCCAACTCTTGTCTTGGCACTAATCCCAAATTGATACATTCAACGTTCCAAAGTCGGCAGACAGTTCTTTGATGTGAACTTGTGACCCAGAAATTGTCTTTTTGGTTGCTGGTTGTCTGTTTCTTTTTCTTTTAAAATACTTTGAACAGACTGGAGCTAGGATAATTCTAAGGCATCTTTACAGCTGGCCTATGTTTTTTCGCTGAGCTTTTTTATTTTATTTACGCAATAACTGTGGACTTGGAAAATAGAGCTCTTACCTGCTGTCCAATAAAATACTTTGGGTGAAGCTTGCACTGCAGGGTTTCATTTGTAAGAACCATTTTATTTATAGTTTTGTCAAGTTTAATTTAAAGTAGGCATAAGTCAAGGCATACATTGTAATGTATTGTATGGAATTTTTTGGATCATATCTGGCTTTGAATTATTGATAAAAACGATTAACTTTACTCACACATTTAAAGCTACAATTACTAACAACAATCCAATGTAAAGTGAATAAAACAATACTTAAGACAATAACAACATGAGTCCTGTAGGCCCTACTCCATTTTAAATTTTTAAGTTTGATATTAGTTGAGAAAAATGTGACAGAATTACATGTGCATATGTAAACATGTTAAAACCTACCAATTGAAAAGCAATAAATATTTTTATGTCTAAAAAAATATGGTTTTGTGTGACAAATTATATTATGCAATATGCCCCTAAATAGCCTCAGATTGCACCAGAGAGCATCTACAACCTAAAAGTTTCCCAGGGCCCTTAAGCGGGCCCCGGACCCCACGCCGTTGTGGCTTCGCGCTACGCGCTCGCAGATTCGTGTCGTACAAATGCCCCTACGCTATAATTTAATCCTGGCTAGAACACTGTGTACATGTACATGTAGCTTTGCATGGTGAAAAGGATTTAGTAAAGACTGTTTGCGGTGACACCATGTAAAAATTATCTTTTGAGTAGTAAGTGGTTCTGAAAAGAACCAGTTGGTTATAATTACAACTTGACATTTCGATCAATATGCTCTGATCGTCTACTTGTACTTCAGTCAGCATGATGCGAAACAATCTTCATCACTCTGATTGGTTCAAATCCGCATCACATGTTGAATGCTAGCTAAATAGAACAGCTGGCACATACATTGTACGTACTGAAGTACTGCTCTGATTTTGATAATCCATGTTCTTACCATCCTACACACCCACATGATTACCTTTTGTCCAATCAAATCAATTGTCTAAACTGTCTTGAGCATTTATGAATAAGGTTTCAGTTACGCCTACATGTACTTTGTTTTATTTCCTAAAATTCATAACAATAATAAATTATCAATTATCAATATTTTTATGAACATAATGGTAATGAACAAATGGAAATGAAGGCCACTGTCTTGTACTGTGTTAGACCTATGCATTGGGCGAGGAGATATCAAGTGCGGTGGCATGCCGCAGTGGAAAATCCGTTTTTCCCCATTTGGTTACAGTACCTGGATGCACAGCCCTAAGTTCAATAGACCATGTGAGTTGTTTACAGTTTGTGTGACGTTTAGAGTACCAGGGTGATTTCCCACTGGGCAAAAGTGTGTGTATTTGTATGCAGAGTTTGTACATTTGTACTTCTCCACATAACATCAAGAAATGTTTTAATTTTCAGATGAATAAGATTTCAGATGTACATTTATTAAAAATAAATCAAAACATTTTCTGCTGACATTTTAATATATATATGTATCAGACTTTATGGTTTCTTGTCATAGACCAGTGTACATTTTGTGTTTGGCGCGGTTTGACCTTTGGGGGCGCTTTTTTGTAAATATGTGATGTCATAGCATACATTGTGTATAGAATTCTAGTAATCTGGTAACAACACTTACCCGCCTTGATGTATGTCTCTTCACAATGTATGCACAACCTATGATGGTACTTGTAGATGCTATACATATCACACATGCTACAATGTTTGTTACGCACACAGAGTACATGAGCTCTTTCATTGTAGTGGTGATCATGGAGCAGTCATCCACACCTTCGAAGGCGACCATGTTCTCCCGTCTCATACATCTTGACTGGGACTCACAGCACAGGCACGTCCTTGGAAGACCATTCTCCTTGCAGTTGACCAGTGTCTGAAGGTCCGCTCCACTCAAGCCTGATAGCGCCATGGCAACCAGATGGAGAACTACACAGACAGCAGACAGAAAAGTGAAGAAGCTCAACTGAAAGAGACAAGAAAGAAGAACAATTTCAGTGAAGTTAACATATTCAAAAGGCTTTAAATCAACAAAAACAAATATTTCACTTCAGTTTCCCTGAACTTGTTAAGGAAAATTCACATACATGTAGGTGTCATTTAAGACCTAGCTTTCGGCTAAGTCCTTTATCGCCCCTGGCCATGACCCCATCAGTCTTTATCATATGGTTATTAACAGTTACAGGTAGACATTTCAACAATGACAACATCATTTCACATTAATACAATACATTGAGTGCCATGGTCGAGCGGTTTAGTGCATCGGATTTGTGTTCTGATGGCTGAGTCGTCAGAATGTGGGTTCGAATCCCAACCGTGACCATGGTGCTTGTGTCCTTGAGCAAGACACTTTACCATAATTGCTTCTCTCCACCCAGGAGTAAATGGGTACCTGTGAGGGCAGAGTTGGTTGTTGTGTTTGATTAGCCCATATGCCCCGAAATGGCAGCAATTGAGCTGTATACTCCCCAGGGAACTGAGATGGTTTCAGGAATGATTTATTAATTTTTTTAATTTTTTTATTTATTTCTTATTTATCCTGGGTGATCCATTCAGTGAGAAAAACTCACTGATCTCTCATGGATCCCAGCTTACATAAAAAGTACAGTAATGTTATAAATTAAGATACAAATATTAAATACAATGTAAAAATATTAAAAATTAATTGAAAGTAACTAAAAACAAAAGAAAAACGCACAGAAGGAAATCAACCAATACAATACGATACAAAACATCACTAACAAATGACATTAACTGAGCTGTTTGAGTTGTTTGACGAAGTGATTAAAACTTGTTGGATGCAGAGATTTCAAATGTTGCGGCAAGTTGTTCCAAGCCTGGGCACCCCTGAAGTTAAAAGTGATGAGCAGGGGTAATAATGTACAGCGCTGTGATACCTTGTGTAAGAGCGCTTTAAAATGCCTCCATTATTATTACTATTATTATAAACTACACATGTACATGTACATGTATGTTTGCCCAAGTTTATTGAGGCAAGTGGGTCCTTGCAGCATGGTGACAGTCAATTTACTAGGGCAGTAAGGACACAGATGTTTGACAGAGAGTGCCATCATTCACATTCAGTAAAGAAAAAAAGCAACTAAATGTAGAATGAGAAAAACCTGTATTCTCTTAATCTTTCAAAAGATAATTATAAATAATTTTTGAATTTGATGAATAAGTTCAAGCCAGCATAATCTGCTTTGTCCCCTATAGAGACTGACATGATACATGTACCTACACTATTCCATGTTTTGTGGTTTGTTTTTTCTGAAATAATTTACAGACAGCAGAGTACAAAGGTGAGTCCCTCCAATAAAATCATTGCAACCACACTGTCTCAGTCCAGTGGGTTTGCCATGATGTACAAATGTAAATCATCAGGGGCGCCTATAAAATGAGGCTCTGGAGGGCAATTTGATTTTTTGCAATTACACAGTTCAGATGAATCTGGCAGTGAAGAAAGATTGGACAAATTGTCATCACCATGCAGGGCGATGGCTCCTTAAAAATTAAACAGCCTGCTATTAATAGTATAATTATATCTGTCACCAACGCACTTCAATTGCTTTTAACAAATGTATGTGTACATATGTACATGGGTCATTCCATGCCTACTCACCTAGAGGTTGTCAGTGACCGACTCAGATTTTGCTGATTTTTTAAAACATACTTCTATGGGAGTAATGAGCACACAACAAATTTTTGCTCCTTGAATTCCAAGTCGTTTCCAAGATATGGCCCCCTGAAAAATATAGCCACACCCCTTTTTTCTCCCTCCAAGTTGCATTGGTGATTTTTTTTGGTGCATTTTCAGAGGCCTATACATGTATGTATCTCGAAACTGGGTAAAGATACATGTATTTTGCTATAAATTGGTACACAGGGTGAATGACACCCAATCTACTAGATTTATCACATTATTTAAATTAAAAAGGGCAATATATATTTCACTGTGTGCCCCAAAGAAGGACGTAAGACAGATTAGGTTAACATACATGTGTACATGTATGTTAATATAGTGTTGCCTCCCTGTTTTCTATTTCCCAGCCACATGACCTGAAGACTGGAGAACATGACATCAAACACCAAGAGAGGGCGCTATTCAACTTGCCATTAAAGCGATTTTGATTCATGACTTGGTTGTCAGGATCACCTTGATAGTCTGCTTCATCATCAGTCAGGGCCCCTCAGGCAGCTTACATGACATCCACCATATATCATTTAAATGGTGACTGACAGGTAGAAAGTAAACAGAGGCAATATTGCTACAATTTAAGAGTGTGCTGATTAATTATAACATTATGTGGATATTGTAATTATCAACTAAAATACTGTGTAGACTGTCAGACCTTGGTGCAAATGCAATCTGCATTTTAGTTAAAGGGGCAGTACCATCACGATCAGAGCAGACCTTCGACAGAGCATAGAATCAATATCCTAGTTAAAGATTAACACAGTGACTGAAAATTACTGCCTCATTTATGAAGCAGTAACGGTAATATGACCTTATCATGTGGGATATTGTGCAGTCACTACATGTAAGTTAATCTAAAACTAGCTTCCGATTCCATGCCCTGTTGATCATGACGATACTGCCCCTTTAAGGCCCAAAAAAGTATCTGGTTTCTGATCCTAGGTCATTTTGTTGTATACATGGTTATTGGAAGCAGACCAAATTTCCATACACTAAGTATGGTGGCTAAGAGAGCCACACAAAACAGATAAACATTCATACCCCTATGTGAAAAAGTCAAATTATAACAGCACAGCAGAAGTCCAATCTATCCAGCAATTTTGTCTGCAATTGAACATTGTTTCATAGCAACAACAAAAAGAAAGAAAAAAAAGAAGAAAACTAAAAATGCGATAATCTGAGATGATGCACAGAAACCGGAAACCGTTTTTTTTATGGCCTAAAGATGTATCGCCCGTATTTTACCAGCAATTTCTGGAAATTGTTGTTTTCATTGAAATATTGATAATTTCCAATTAGAAAAGAATAAAAATACTTCGAAAAGAGATATTTCACAAAATAGTTGTCAGAAGCTTGGTTTAACTGTAAAAAAAGTGCCCAAATTAATGTATGATGATACCGCCATGAATTCATTTCTGTACATATTTACTGTAGAACCATGTTTCTCATGATTATTTTGAGAAATGTGTCATATTACAATTTGTATTCAAGTAAAATAGCATTCTGATGAAAAATAGAATGTACATTAAAATATTGAAAGTTACCATTAACCCTAACTCCCTAGATTATAATGTTGTTTCTTGTAAATGATACTGTTACTGATGGTTTATTGTGTGCAGTAAAAATCAATGCTAATTATATTTGATATGACAATAGCTATGCAATATGAATCACGAAAGAAAAAAAAATGACATACTGTACATACATGTATGTAATATTACACTGGAGTTTGTGGTTAACACCACAGTGCCATCATTTGTGACCTAATTTTTTATTTGTACCTTAAAATGGTTTAAAATATTCACAATTTTCGCAATAATATTTTTGTTTTTTTAAGTTACATGTACTGTAATGAATTGTCAGTTTGTTTAAACACCAATAGGCTTGGGCGATATCGGTTTTTTTTCATCCACGATATACATGTATCGTCAAACATATATCGCGATTTTCGATAATATCGCGATTATTTTTTTAATGCACGAGTGCTTTAGAGCCGATAATAACAGGGATGTACCCATATACAAGTGTCACAATAAATTGTCAGTGCTTACCTGAAAGATACGTGGAATTGCGCCGTTCACGAGTGCACCATGGCCATTGCCAAATTCGTTTGCATTATGTGGGACAGTTACTGCATTGTGCCTCCCAATCAAATCATCAGCCCGAGTTCACGTGATTCGCATTCCACGTGACTGGGTCATATTATAAACACGTGACTAGGTTTATTCCTGCATAGTACCGTGGAGAATACAAACCATGTGACATGTCATTTGCACTTCGGAAAATGTCACCGAGTTTGGATTGTACTCACACTATTTTAAATAAATGTCACATGGTTTATCAAGAGTACGTGTATGTGTTTTGTCATTAGACAAGAGTCCCAGTATGGTATAATAGAATAGTGTCCTAATCCCCCAACTTTGATCGAGCCGCTGCCGATCCATGTTTTGATTTAATTTATGACTAATGTGAGCACAGACACCTGCAATTATTGCAAATGTTATTTTGTTGTCGATTTTTAAGGTAGCGCCCATAGTCTGCATATATTTAAATATGCATGATATAATGTACTCGCATGTGGTGCGCCAGCCAGAGTCACAGACAGCCATGGCTAGAGAGTGAGACGTAAACATTGTCTACACATTGTTGGATCAAATACCCCATTCAATCCCCAACACTTAATCCGTCTGAATAGATTTCTTTGAGTGGCGGTGGATTTTAAACAACGCCCTGTCAGGCGGCTCCTTTGTGATCTGACAGTCGGCTTACCACAAAAGTTGTTCGATTTTGTTTCTCACTTACGAAAGCTGAAAAGACTTCCCTAAGTTTTTCACGGAATTTCTGATCCGACTGACAATTGAGGATTTGTTTTTAATCGCGATATATTTTTTCTTCGCGAAATTTTTTTTATCTCGATATATTTCTTCATCGCGATTTGCCGATATCTCAATAATTTGAAAAGTTCTCGATATCATAATCGAATAAAAAAAAAATATCGCGATATTCGATATTATCGTGTCATCGCCCAAGCCTAAACACCAATTAACTTGAAGATTGGAACATGGATAATTTCCCTTTAAAAAGAAAATATACATTCAAATGAGGTATTTCACAAACTAGTTGTCAGTAACAAAAAGTGCTAACATTAATTTATGTTCATTCATTTCGTGTAGACATTATTACTGTAAAACAATGCTATTATTTTGAGATGTGCCATTTTAAAGCATAATTTGTAAAGCAAAAATTGCCATTTAAATAGTGATACATCTTTGTTTGATCTCACTTAACCCTAACTCCCTAGGCATTGTATTAAAACAATAAAAATCCTTCAAAATCCTCCAACTGGCTTTGTTGTCTAGGGCGTTAGGGTTAATGAGGCTGTTATTAAGTGTATACAAAATGAACACATGTACAGTATGTACATGTATGTACACGTGTGTATTTTTTATCATGTTATAATATTCAAGTACGAGGAAAACAATAATTATAACAAACAAAATGATTGATAATTCACACTTATTGGCCAAAGTAAAGCTATTGAGAAAGGATTTTAAAATATTGCATTTTTAATTTACTTTAGAAAAGAAGTCAACCATTCTATCACAAGGGATTATAGACCACACCTACATGTATGTATTTCTAAGACACAACCTAATTATGTGAGTCGTTGTTGATGAATATTTTTATTTCACACACTGATTTACACTGCACAGTGTGATGAATCTTGACTCAAGTATTAATCACTCAGATGACCTAACCAGCAATCAGCTAAGGTGTAGATAGATGTAATCTTAGATGTACCATGATAGCATTATCCTCCCCCACCCCAAGGCATGTATTAACAATATATTCTAAATTGGACATTGCTGCACCTTAAATAAATTCATGTTTTTGCCATTTGAAATGGAAATAATCCTTTTAGCATTCCATGTCATCTGTCTTATCTCTGGGTGTCTGGAGCTTTAGACGTAAGTGCTGGACTTATCTGCATTGTAAGGAAGAAATTTCATAATATTCACTGATATACTGAGACAGTGGTTTAGGCTAAGTATTGCACAAGATAATGTGAATTCAAATGACACCACTGGTAATTTGTGCATACATGTATATTTCATGGGAGTGTTGACATATACATATAATCTTTTAGATGAATTCCAGTAGGTACATGTAGGCCTTTACACTAATACATGTATCTGAGAGGCAAAATAAAGAAAATAGGCTATACAATTTACAATAATTCAACATCAACTACTTAGTGTACATGTACATGTAGCAGGTGGGATGCATTCGGTGCCAGATCCACAGTTCCTGGATGTTCCCTCAGTACAAATGTACACTGCAGTACATAAACTGTGGCTAACACAACTTAAAACCAAGATTTTGGTTTGAATCCTCAGCTGACTGATAGAAACAGACAGATTATATTTTGGTTTGAATCCTCAGCTGACTGATAGAAACAGACAGATTATATTTTGGTTTGAATCCTCAGCTGACTGATAGAAACAGACAGATTATATTTTGGTTTGAATCATCAGCTGACTGATAGAAACAGACATGTTATGTACATGTATGTTAACTGAATCCTCAGCTGACTGATAGAAACAAACAGATTATACATGTATGTTAACTTAATCCTCAGTTGACTGATAGAAACAGACTGGTTATACATGTACACGTATTAATGTTACCTTGTCTCTATTGAAACAGACAGATTGCACATATACATGTATGTTAACTTGTCTATTTAGAAACAGACAGATTACACATGTATGTTAACTTGTCTATATAGAAACAGACAGATTGCACATACATGTATGTTAACGTGTCTATTCTGTACCCCAAGGCTCTATGCTCGGCCCACAGTGGTTTACTATTTATACCTTTCCAGTTCGTGATATCATTTTGAAGTATAATTTAAATTACCATGTTTACGCTGATGACACGCAGCTTTACATTACTTTTAAATCTTCTCAAGAACCTGCTGATTCCTGCATTAAAACACTGGAGAAATGTATTCAAGAGATTCGAAGTTGGATGAGACAAAACTTCCTGAAATTGAACGATGAAAAAACAGAATTTGTTCTATTTGGATCACGTCAACAATTGTCTAAAGTTTCTCTTCCATTTATTACAATTGGTGACTGCAGATAACTCCTCATTACATGCACGTAATTTGGGTGTTATATTTGACTCGACAATGACTTTAAAACCACATATCTCCAACATTGTTCAGCATATCATCATTTCATATCAGAAATATAAGTCGTAATTAGGAAATACTTGAATAAAAGTGCTGCTGAACAAATTATACATGCGTTTGTCACATCACGGCTTGATAACGGGAATGCTCTCCTTACGGTCTTCCGCAGAATCAAATATCTCGTCTTCAGCACATACAAAACACAGCAGCTCGTGTTGTGACTTTGTCCAGAAAGTCATGCCATATCACGCCAATCTTGAAAGAACTGCACTGGCTTCCTGTTTCACAGAGAATTGTTTTTAAACTTATGCTAATTGTTCACAAATCTTTTAATAACATTGCTCCAATTTATATTTCTGAACTACTTAAAGTCTACACTCCATCACGCACTTTGCGCTCCAGCAACATGTCACTCCTCAAGGAAGCAACTTCAAACGGAACTGGGGTGATAGGTCGTTTTCTGTCGCAGCTCCGAGACTCTGGAATCATCTTCCAACTAAACTCAAATCTTGTCATAGTATAACCAGATTCAAGTCGATGCTTAAAACTCATCTTATGTCACAACTCTTCAAAGATGATGTATATTTGTAATTGGATTGTAGGTACATGTATCTCGGTACATAATTTGTTTTCCCTATGCTATCATTGTATATTGTTTGTATTAATGTTTTTCTTTGTTTCCGCGCCTTGAGCGCCCAGCAGGGTGGATATGTGCGCGCTAAAAATCTTTATTATTATTATTATTATCCGTTCGCACAGATTAGGAATCCGTTCGCACGGATTAGGAATCCGTTCGCATGGATTAGTAATCCGTTCGCACGGATTAAGAATCCGTTCGCACAGTTTAACAATCCGTTCGCAAGGTTTAGTAATCCGTCAAGACGGATTAGGAATCCGCTCGCAGCGGTTTAACAATCTGTTCGCACGGTTTAGTAATCCGTTCGCACGGATTAGGAATCCGTTCACACGGATTAGTAATCAGTTCGCACGGTTTAACAATCCGTGCGCACGGTTTAGCAATCCGCCACACGCATGCGTTACACACGTACGTTAGTTGATTCAAGATGGCGGAGGTCAATGGAAGTACATGTAGTTGTTCTGATGATGACCTTATTGGATTACTAATCTGTGCGAACGGATTACTAAACCGCAGTAACGGATTACTAAACCGTCGCGAACGATTACTAACTGTATAACGGATTACTAATCCGCGAACAGATTACTGCATTGAATTTTTGTTCTTACCACTGTCCCTTCCCGGCTTCTGCCTTTTGATTGTTATGAGCCAAAACTAAGACATCTTCTGGGTATTTAAGAAATTAGCATGTGAAATATACCCCAGAGGTAACGTGGACAGACAATTTGTGACAAATGTCTGTCCACGTTACAAACTATAATTTTTTGAAGATGATCCCCTGTTATTTGTTTAATACCAGGAGGGTTGTCTTGATTTTTTCAGGTAACAATCCTTAGGGAAATACCATTATAAAGGGACAACATGTGGGTGAATAAATCTGTTCTATTAGTACTTTTAGTCAATTTCTAAATAAATGTCTGTCCATGTTACAAACATTGTAATTACTTAATTACCTAGAAAGTTGTCTTAATTTTGAAAAGCACAATCCTCAAGGCACATGGAATGTACACAGAAAAAGTTAAGAGTAAAAGTACTTATTTTATTATCAATGTACCATGTTCCTTAAATGTCACTTTTGTACATTAGTGTGGAAAGACACAAATACATAATTTTGTAAGTTAAGGTTGATGTTAAAAGGAAAGACAAAGTGTATGTCAGAGCTATAAGAAACAGTTTATGTGGGTAGTGAACTCATTGTACAGTTATCCTTCAAATTACATTGTGTTGTGACTTGATAAGTTTGTAAGGCCATCTTAACAAGGTAAGGATGTGTTCCTTGTAGAAAGATGCACTATTGTGTTTCTTGTATGTTACTAACAGGTAGTCGTAACAGCTAATTAAAGTTATTGCTTGAAGGTGGGCTTATCGTCACGATCAACAGGACATGGAATCAGAGTTCAAGTTCTAGTTTAACCCAGTGACTGAAAATAATACTCACATAATAAGGTCATATTCGTGTTGCTGTTGCATAAATGAGCCAGTAATTTTTAGTCACGGTGTTCAGGACGCCGATTCCATGCCCTGTTTGTAGAAAGTCTGCTGTGATCGTGACGATACTGTCCCTTTAACATCTTTACACCAATTCTGTTTATAGGATTGATGGTCAGTACTATCCCAATGCGTGCATACAAATAAATAGGTACTTTACTACTTAACGTTAATTTGTGCACAAACTGAAGGGAAGATTTTTTTTGAGAAAACAAAAATTACAAAATACGGTTGAGTAATTCGAAAATAGCGGAATTCATGCTCAATTCCCTATAACCAATCTTCCCAAGCCTTCCCGGTTGATATCTGATCGTCGGAGTGAGTGAATGGTTCAGTTTTCAAAGTCCTTGTTTCAGTTACGACGGTGCTAGTGGTTGTTCCGCCATATTGCTACTGGTTAACCTAACGATGTGTATATTGCTGCACTTGCATGTACGTAAAACAATGGGACTTAACGTTACGAAAATGTCCGGCCCTCTTTTACAATTTTCCTTTTTGCTAGAAATGTATGCTATCATATGAAAAGAATACTCACCGCTTTTCATCCTCGTCGCCAATGTAATGGACTCATTATAATTATCAAAATGAAACTGAAAGGAATCGGACGCACTCTGCTTTCATTTCATTTAGGAATGCAATGACTACACAAAGTGTGTGGACTACTATATGGAATCTATGTATTATTATTGCGTACAAAGATCGTAATTAATTGGACTCGCAAACAAGTCCCACGTCATATCTGTTTGTGTATTATGTACACAGATATATGGAGAATTACTGCCGAATAAGGAAGCGACATGGTCACATCAACTTTTTCAGTGCATGTGTTTTGTACACAGATACAAAATGCGCTATAAATGATGTCATGATGACGTCACAGGACATTGCAGGCCAAAAGGCACATCTACAGTACCCCACAAATGTATAACTGAAAAAAGTTTGATGATCGGGTGTATACTTCTTGAGATATGGTGATAACAAGATTGCCTAATTAAATATTCACGTGACTATAACTAAGCTAATTAATTAAGAATTTTAGTCTAATGACATTTAGAAACTAAGTCAAGGCATAAGCTTCCATATGGTATATGAGTTGACTCTTTCTGACAATGCTAAGAAGGCCATTTGCCGCGAAGAAAGTGCACGTGTTAATGCAATGGGGTTTTGCCGGAAAGGAAGAAGAACTAGACATTTAGGTTTTTGTCCTTTGGACGAACACAGAGCTGTTACACGTTAATGACGTTGTGTTGTTTACAGTTAATGACCTTGACCTTAGATACTGGAGTATGCCATGAACTATTTCAACGGAGACTGATACTGAGGGTGTCTTGTTTTGTCCTGTTTGGACTGGAAGGAAAGGTCAAAGTGGGGTCGTGTTTGTGAATTTAATGTCAGATAAGTTGTTAAGGTACAGGAGTCTGCATGAAATGATCTTGACCTTTGTTTTTGCAAGGTGTTTGTCCTTCGGACGAACACAAAGCTGTTACGATTCATAATGTGTGGTTTATTTGCATTTCATTCGTGAGGATGTTTGGGTGCAGTCAAAAAAATAATAATAATTCCTCAGTACTATTTTTGTTCTAACATGTTAAAGAAACTTCATCGCATTGTTTTTGTACCCCTAAATATTGATTTTTATTCAAGCTTCCTGTTGAACCGGAAGTAGAGGTCATTATGAGGTCACGATACCACAGCGCACATTCACAGTACCCATCAAGTCTATAACTGCAAAAGTTTAAGTATCGAGTGTATACTCTTGAGTTATGGTTCAAAATGGATTTGCTAATTAAATATTCATGAGACTGTAAATGGAAACCGGATGACATCACGATGACGAAATTTAGTTTTTCATACTAAGTTTACAATTTGGTGTATAGTTTGACCCAATACAATTGCAACGCTAAGAACAATGGTTATGTCACTTTTAAAACCGGTCACTTGAGGGCGCTATATGAGTTTTATGGTGGACAGGTCTTAATAGATTTGTCAACTACCAAATTAAGAATTGTTGACTGGTAATGCACAGGCTGTAGAAGACAGCCACTACAGGGCTGAGTGAGACACAAACAAAATCTGTAAAAGTACAACTCTTCATTAAATATATAGAAAACTGTTTTAAAGAACTTACAAAATAAATAATAAGTGGGTCTTTCCACACTAATGGGTATACATATGATAACTATTGGAGGTGACATGGGAGGGTCAAATAAAGGCAACTATTTTGTCCTAATCTATTCCTGAACATTCCTTAGCATTTAATGATTGTGCATAACAAATAATAAGAAAATAATATTGGTACTTAAGAAATTACAGGATCATCTTTAAGACATGATATTTGTAACATGGACAGACATGTTTGAAAATTGACAGGAAAGCGACAATAGAATGAAATAATTGCTCAAATGCTTTTTCATTTACATCCCTAACCCCTTTTTACGAAGCCCGGGAAGGGACAGTGGTAAGAAATAAAATTCAATGGGAGTAATCCGCGCGACGGATTAGTAATCCGTTCGCGGTTTAACAATCCGTTACAAGCGCGGATTAGGAATCCGCTCAAGCGGATTAGGAATCCGTTCGCACGATTAGAATCGTTCGCACGGTTTAACAATCCGTTCGCGGTTTAGAATCCGTTCGCGCGGTTTAACAATCCGTTCGCGCGGTTAGTAATCCGTTCGCGCGGATTAGTAATCCGCCGCGGATTAGTAATCGTTCGCACGGTTTAACAATCCATGCGCACGGTTTAGCAATCCGCCACACGCATGCGCGCACACGTCGTTAGTTGATTCAAGATGGCGAGGTCAATGGAAGTAGTTGTTCTGATGATGACCTTATTGGATTACTAATCCGTGCGAGCGGATTACTAAACCGATGCAAGCGGATTACTAAACCCGTGCGAGCGGTTACTAAACGTGCGCCGCGAATTCCTAATCCATTCGCACGGATTAGAACCGTTCGCACGCGTTAACAATCCGTCGCATAGGTTTAGTAATCCGCTCGCACGGATTAGGAAATCCTTCACACGGTTTAACAATCCGTCAAGACGGTTTAGTAATCCGTTCGCACGGATTAGGAATATTTTGAAGATGATCCCTGTTATTTGTTTAATACCAGGAGGGTTGTCTTGATTTTTCAGGTAACAATCCTTAGGGGAATAGCATTATAAAGGGACATGTGTGAGTGAATAAATCTGTTCTATTAGTACTTTTAGTCAATTTCTAAATAAATGTCTGTCCATGTTACAAACATATATATCTTAAAGAAGATTCCCTTGTAATTACTTAATTACTTAGAAAGTTGTCTTAATTTTTGAAAAGCACAATCCTCAAGGCACTTGGAATGTACACAGAAAAAAGTTAAGAGTAAAAAGTACTTTATGTTATTATCAATGTCCCATGTTCCTAAAATGTCACACTTTTGTACATTAGTGTGGAAAGACAAAGTGTATGTCAGAGCTATAAGAAATAGTTTGCGTGGGTAGTGAACTCATTGTACAGTTATCCTTCAAATCACATTGTGTTGTGACTTCGTATAAGTTTGTAAGGCGATCTTAACAAGGTAATGATGTGTTCCTTGTAGAAAGATGCACTATTGTGTTTCTTGTATGTGACTAACAGGTAGTTATTGCTTGAAGGTGGGCTTAGTTATCGTCACGATCAACAGGACATGGAATCAGAGTTCAACTTCAAGTTTAACCCAGTGACTGAAAATAATACTCACATAATGAGGTCATACTCATATTCGTGTTACTGCTGCATAAATGAGCCAGTAATTTTTAGTCACTGTGTTCATCTTAAACTAGGATGCCGATTCCATGCCCTGTTTATAGAAAGTCTGCTCTGATCGTGACGATACTGTCCCTTTAACATCTTTACACCAATTCTGTTTATGGGATTGATGGTCAGTACTATCCCAATGCGTGCATACAAATAAATAGGTACTTTACTACTTAACGTTAATTTGTGCACAAACTGAAGATTTTTTGAGAACTTTTTTTTTTACAAAATACGGTTTAGTAATTCGAAAATAGCGGAATTCATGCTCAATTCCCTATAACCAATCTCCCCAAGCCTTACCGGTTGATATCTGATCGTCGTAGTGAGTGAATGGTTCAGTTTTCAAAGTCCTTGTTTCATTTACGACGGTCACTGCTACTATAAGTGCTAGTAGTGGTTGTTCCGCCATATTGCTACTGGGTACTGGTTAAACTAACGATGTGTATATTGCTGCACTTACATGTACGTAAAACAATGGGACTTAACGTTACGAAAATGTCCGGCCCTCTTTACTATTTTCCTTTTTGCTAGAAATGTATGCTATGATATGAAAAGAATGCTCACCGTGACAGTTAAAATCAGCTTTTCATCCTCGTCGTCAATGTAATGGACTCATCATTGTAATTATCAAAAGAAACTGAAAGGAATCGGACGCTCTGCTTTCATGTCATTTACTTAGTAATGAAATAACTACACAACGTGTGTAACATCGTTAGTAATGGTGCCTAGCTAGAGCGGCATCAGTTAAACATATGTAGGATTTGAAAACGGGTCCATAACGTGTATTATGCATACGTGTTGTGCACAAAGTAATTGGCCCTGAAGCCTGTTAAGAATGCAATAACTACACGTGTGTGGAATACTAGTATAAGGCCTATGTATTATTATTGGCTCAAAGATCGTAATTAATTGGACTCGCAAACAAGTCCCACGTCATATCTGTTTGTGTATTAATGTACAAAATATATGGAGAATTACTGCCGAATAAAGAAGCGACTTGGTCACATCAACTTTTCACTGCATGTGTTTTGTACACAGATACAAAACGCGCTACAAATGATGTCATGATGACGTCACAAGACATTGCAGGCCAAAGGCACATCTACAATACCCCACAAATGTATAACTGAAAAAAGTTTGATGATCGGGTGTATACTTCTTGAGATATGCTGTACACAAGATTGCCTAATTAAATATTTACGTGACTATAACTAAGCTAATTAATTAAGAATTTTAGTCTAATGACATTTACAAACTACGTCAAGGCATAAGCTTCCATATGGTATATGATTTTACTCTTTCTGATATTCCTAAGAAGGACTTTTGCCACCAAGACCTCTCTGCACGTTAAGGCAATAGGGTTTTGGTGGAAATAAAGAATAATGTATAATAAAAAAAATAAAAATCTTGACAGAAACAATAGCTATTCCGACTACCAGGTCGTAACAGCTAAAAATCTTGACAGAAACAATAGCTGTTCCGACTATCAGGTCGTAACAGCTAATTAATTAATAATTTTAGTCTAATGACATTTAGAAACTAAGTCAAGGCATAAGCTTCCATATGGTATATGAGTTGACTCTTTCTGACAACGCTAAGAAGGCCATTTGCCGCGAAGAAAGTGCACGTGTTAATGCAATGGGGTTTTGCCGGAAAGAAAGAATAATGTATAATAAAAAAATAAAAAAATCTTGACAGAAACAATAGCTGTTCCGACTAACAGGTCGTAACAGCTAATAAACTAGACATTTAGGTTTTTGTCCTTTGGACGAACACAGAGCTGTTACACGTTAATGACGTTGTGTTGTTTACAGTTAATGACCTTGACCTTAGATACTGGAGTATCCCAGCTAACATAATGACGTCGTGGCGACGTCAGTCGTACGTTGCGGTGACGTTAGATTATAACGTCAGGACAACGGAAATGTGTGGAGTTTTTTAGACGTCGCGGCGACGTTGGATTATAACGTTACAAACTGACGTTCTCACAACGTCCTCACGACGTCCTCACTACGTCCTCACGACGTTCTCACTACATCCTCACGACATTAAATAACATTAACAGAACATTTATAAACACATGCACGTTTGTTCTTGTTAGACGATAATCACATATTTTGACACCAACACTAGGGACGTCAATCCCCCAAAAAATCAACCGCAACTTACAGGCCTGCACTGTGTTTAAACCAGATATCTTATTCCCAGATGCCATTTGCTTTTGGTTTGAAGAAAATCGGCCCAGGCATTCCAGAGTTAGAGGTCATTAAAGGTTATCGCCATGGTCCAAGCTCAGACATGCTACGTACATAACCTTCAAGGTGTCCTGTGGTCCCTTTGGGAGTTCAATAACATCATACAAAAACTGTCCATTTTCAAGGAAGTGAATCTTGAAAAGTATTTGGCCAATTTTGTTTTCATTTTTAGAACATCTGTAGAAACCAGCCTACTCTTTCACCCAATCAATCTGAAAACTAGTTGCCATTGATGCCAAATTAATTAAGATTTTTTTAAATATGCCTTCAAACTTAACGAACTTGTTGTGGTTGTGACAAGCGAGTGGCCACGCGCGTAAAAAAGCCTGGTTAGTCTGATCCCGGCTCAGTTTAATGCGCGTAAAAGTGAGATGAATCCCAGACCGATGACTCGTGCATCGTTGGCAAGCCGGCTGACAACGCGTAAACAAAACCTCGCCAGTCTGATCCCGGCTCCGTTTACTGTGCGTACAGGTGAGGCAAATCCCAGACCGATGACTCATGCATCGCTGGCTGACAACGCGTAAACAAAACCTTGCCAGTCTGATCCCGGCTCTGTTTACTGTGTGTACAAGTGAGGTGAATCCCAGACTGATGACTCACCACCGGATGGCGCCTGGCCGGCTCGCCAACTTTTTTCGCAGAACAGGTCAAATGAATATCGCTATAACTTAATGGGACCTCGATGTTTAGGAATTTGGAGCTTTTATAACACAAATTAGAAGACGTTTTGTAAATTTTGGAAATATTTTTGGAAAACTGCTTGGAAAATTGTTTGAGAGAATCATTTCATTAGTCTTCTTTGAACAATAAGCATGTAGATAAACCTAGAAGGGGGGAGTTGGCAAACTGGGGGAAAATCACAGGGGGGCATTTGCTTCCCCCTAATAGTAATAGTATTGGGCTAGATATTTACTCACATGAAGTGAATTTTGTAAATTTTTAAACATTTGTCACTAGAAAATACAGAAATTACTGAGTCGGAAAAATAAAATCCCGCAAATCAGACTTGAAATAATCATGCCCATCTACAAAATAGGCAGTCAAAGAATGGGTCCAACTCACTGATCATATTGACAAGCTCTGGCTTGGGTTTTGCTGGCAGTGTCTCTGGAAGCACACCCTTGTAGAAGAGATACATCAGAAACCCTGGGTGATTCTGTGAAAGAAACACAGGAAACGCTGGTTGCTGAGAAATGGGACGCTTGTCATAGAATGCATTTTAACATTCTGGCCAGTGGCACATCCAAGGGAAGGGGGAATCCTTTTTCTTCAATTCAAATCCAAGTAACCAAACTGAGGCTTGAAGGGAAATAGTCTGGTTCTTTTTATGCACTGTTGTCTTTATAAATTGTCCCTATAATCGTACTGGCATACAGGGAACCGGACGAAGATGGCATGATAAAGCTCTATATATTCAGTATGCAATAACAAAACCACCAAAACATAAGTCAAAAGTCCTGAAAAATGGTTTAATAGCAGGCCTGGGTCTCCCTTTGGTCTAGAGGACACAAGCCCTGAACCTCCTGGATGTTTAATTTTGGAGGATTTACAGATTCTCCACATCCCCATAAATACAGGACACAATATTTCTTTGGTGGCTACTGAAATCAGGAAAAAGCCTGAGAAATCATAGGCCTGCAAACTGTTGAACTCTGATTAAATTGGTTTGCCTGGCCTCGGATTTGGATGACTTTTTGGGTAGTCGGTGCATGAAGCTTAAATGATCTCAAAAGTTCGGACACATACATACCTCCCCTTTAGTGAACTGGACAGCGGTTTTGTCTGGGTCGACCGACTGACCGGTCGGTAGCAGAATGTCCTGCTCCTTGACCAGGATGCCTGCGTCTTTTTCCAGCCGTTGTTGGAGAGATGACACTATCTCCGAGTCCCTGATGGCGTAGCTGTATAGCGTGTCATTGGTCATGCACAGCACATTAATCACATGCAGAGGGGTTATTAACTAATATATATTAAGCATGTATTGCTATTAACTAATATATATATAAAGCATGTATTGCTATTAACTAATATATAAAGCATGTATTGCTATTAACTAATATATACACATGTATATATATATATATATATAAAGCATGTATTGCTATTAACTAATATATATAAAGCATGTATTGCTATTAACTAATACATATAAAGCATGTATTGCTATTAACTAATACATATAAAGCATGTATTGCTATTAACTAATATATAAAGCATGTATTGCTATTAACTAATATATACACATGTATATATATATATATAAAGCATAAATATATTAATAATTATATATATATAGCATGTATTGCTATTAACTAATACATATAAAGCATGTATTTCTATTAACTAATACATATAAAGCATGTATTGCTATTAACTAATATATATAAAGCATGTATTGCTATTAACTAATATATATAAAGCATGTATTGCTATTAACTAATACATATAAAGCATGTATTGCTATTAACTAATATATATAAAGCATGTATTGCTATTAACTAATATATATTAAGCATGTATTGCTATTAACTAATATATAAAGCATGTATTGCTATTAACTAATATATACACATGTATATATATATATATATAAAGCATGTATTGCTATTAACTAATATATATATAGCATGTATTGCTATTAACTAATATATATTAAGCATGTATTGCTATTAACTAATATATATATATAAAGCATGTATTGCTATTAACTAATATATATATATATATATAAAGCATGTATTGCTATTAACTAATATATATAAAGCGTGTATTGCTATTAACTAATATATATATATAAAGCATGTATTGCTATTAACTAATATATATATATATATATAAAGCATGTATTGCTATTAACTAATATATATAAAGCGTGTATTGCTATTAACTAATATATATAAAGCATGTATTGCTATTAACTAATATATATATATATATATAAAGCATGTATTGCTATTAACTAATATATATAAAGCGTGTATTGCTATTAACTAATATATATATAAAGCATGTATTGCTTTTAACTAATATATATAAAGCGTGTATTGCTATTAACTAATATATATATATATAAAGCATGTATTGCTATTAACTAATATATATAAAGCATGTATTGCTATTAACTAATATATAAAGCATGTATTGCTATTAACTAATATATATATAAAGCATGTATTGCTATTAACTAATGTATATAAAGCATGTATTGCTATTAACTAATATAAAGCATGTATTGCTATTAAGTAATATATATATAAAGCATGTATTGCTATAAACTAATACATATAAAGCATGTATTGCTATTAACTAATATATATAAAGCATGTATTGCTATTAACTAATATATATAAAGCATGTATTGCTATTAACTAATACATATAAAGCATGTATTGCTATTAACTAATACATATAAAGCATGTATTGCTATTAACTAATACATATAAAGCATGTATTGCTATTAACTAATACATATAAACCATGTATTGCTATTAACTAATACATATAAAGCATGTATTGCTATTAACTAATGCATATTAAGCATGTATTGCTATTAACTAATACATATTAAGCATGTATTGCTATTAACTAATGCATATTAAGCATGTATTGCTATTAACTAATGCATATTAAGCATGTATTGCTATTAACTAATACATAATAAGCATGTATTGCTATTAACTAATACATATTAAGCATGTATTGCTATTAACTAATACATATTAAGCATGTATTGCTATTAACTAATACATAAAGCATGTATTGCTATTAACTAATACATATTAAGCATGTATTGCTATTAACTAATACATATTAAGCATGTATTGCTATTAACTAATACATATTAAGCATGTATTGCTATTAACTAATACATATTAAGCATGTATTGCTATTAACTAATACATATAAAGCATGTATTGCTATTAACTAATACATATTAAGCATGTATTGCTATTAACTAATACATATTAAGCATGTATTGCTATTAACTAATATATATAAAGCATGTATTGCTATTAACTAATATATATAAAGCATGTATTGCTATTAACTAATATATAAAGCATGTATTGCTATTAACTAATATATATATAAAGCATGTATTGCTATTAACTAATATATATAAAGCATGTATTGCTATTAACTAATATATATAAAGCATGTATTGCTATTAACTAATATATATAAAGCATGTATTGCTATTAACTAATATATATTAAGCATGTATTACTACAACTAATATATATTAAGCATGTATTGCTATTAACTAATATATATATTAAGCATGTATTGCTATTAACTAATATAAAGCATGTATTGCTCTTAACTAATATATATAAAGCATGTATTGCTATTAACTAATATATATAAAGCATGCATTGCTATTAACTAATATATATAAAGCATGTATTGCTATTAACTAATATATATTAAGCAGGTATTGCTATTAACTAATATATATAAAGCATGTATTGCTATTAACCAATATATATTAAGCATGTATTGCTATTAACCAATATATATTAAGCATGTATTGCTATTAACCAATATATATTAAGCATGTAATGCTATTAACTAATATATATATAAAGCATGTATTGCTATTAACTAATACATATAAAGCATGTATTGCTATTAACTAATATATATAAAGCATGTATTGCTATTAACTAATATATATAAAGCATGTATTGCTATTAACTAATATATATAAAGCATGTATTGCTATTAACTAATATATATAAAGCATGTATTGCTATTAACTAATATATATTAAGCATGTATTGCTATTAACTAATATATATTAAGCATGTATTGCTATTAACTAATATATATATATTAAGCATGTATTGCTATTAACCAATATATATTAAGCATGTATTGCTATTAACCAATATATATTAAGCATGTATTGCTATTAACCAATATATATTAAGCATGTAATGCTATTAACTAATATATATATAAAGCATGTATTGCTATTAACTAATACATATAAAGCATGTATTGCTATTAACTAATAGATATAAAGCATGTATTGCTATTAACTAATACATATAAAGCATGTATTGCTATTAACTAATACATATAAAGCATGTATTGCTATTAACTAATATATATAAAGCATGTATTGCTATTAACTAATATATATTAAGCATGTATTGCTATTAACTAATATATATTAAGCATGTATTGCTATTAACTAATATATATTAAGCATGTATTGCTATTAACTAATATATATTAAGCATGTATTGCTATTAACTAATATATATTAAGCATGTATTGCTATTAACTAATATATATAAAGCATGTATTGCTATTAACTAATATATATAAAGCATGTATTGCTATTAACTAATATATATAAAGCATGTATTGCTATTAACTAATACATATAAAGCATGTATTGCTATTAACTAATACATATAAAGCATGTATTGCTATTAACTAATACATATAAAGCATGTATTGCTATTAACTAATACATATAAAGCATGTATTGCCATTAACTAATACATATTAAGCATGTATTAATATTAACTAATATATATAAAGCATGTATTGCTATTAACTAATATATATTAAACATGTAATGCTATTAACTAATATATATATAAAGCATGTATTGCTATTAACTAATATATATAAAGCATGTATTGCTATTAACTAATATATATAAAGCATGTATTGCTATTAACTAATATATATAAAGCATGTATTGCTATTAACTAATATATATAAAGCATGTATTGCTATTAACTAAAATATATAAAGCATGTATTGCTATTAACTAATATATATATAAAGCATGTATTACTATTAACTAATATATATTAAGCATGTATTGCTATTAACTAATATATATTAAGCATGTATTGCTATTAACTAATACATATTAAGCATGTATTGCTATTAACTAATACATATTAAGCATGTATTGCTATTAACTAATACATATTAAGCATGTATTGCTATTAACTAATACATATTAAGCATGTATTGCTATTAACTAATACATATTAAGCATGTATTGCTATTAACTAATATATATTAAGCATGTATTGCTATTAACTAATACATATTAAGCATGTATTGCTATTAACTAATACATATTAAGCATGTATTGCTATTAACTAATACATATTAAGCATGTATTGCTATTAACTAATACATATTAAGCATGTATTGCTATTAACTAATACATATTAAGCATGTATTGCTATTAACTAATACATATTAAGCATGTATTGCTATTAACTAATATATACAGCATGTATTGCTATTAACTAATACATATTAAGCATGTATTGCTATTAACTAATACATATTAAGCATGTATTGCTATTAACTAATACATATTAAGCATGTATTGCTATTAACTAATACATATTAAGCATGTATTGCCATATTAAGCATGTATTGCTATTAACTAATACATATTAAGCATGTATTGCTATTAACTAATACATATTAAGCATGTATTGCTATTAACTAATACATATAAAGCATGTATTGCTATTAACTAATACATATTAAGCATGTATTGCTATTAACTAATACATATTAAGCATGTATTGCTATTAACTAATACATATAAAGCATGTATTGCTATTAACTAATACATATAAAACATGTATTGCTATTAACTAATACATATTAAGCATGTAATGCTATTAACTAATACATATAAAGCATGTAATGCTATTAACTAATACATATAAAGCATGTATTGCTATTAACTAATATATATAAAGCATGTATTGCTATTAACTAATATATATAAAGCATGTATTGCTATTAACTAATATATATAAAGCATGTATTGCTATTAACTTATAATATATATAAAGCATGTATTGCTATTAACTAATATATATAAAGCATGTATTGCTATTAACTAATATATATAAAGCATGTATTGCTATTAACTAATATATATATATATTAATATATTGGTTAATAGTGATACATGTTTAATATATATTGGTTAATAGATATACATGTTTGATATATATTGGTTAATAGTGATACATGTTTGATATATATTGGTTAATAGTGATGCATGTTTGATATATATTGGTTAATAGTGATGCATGTTTGATATATATTGGTTAATAGTGATGCATGTTTGATATATATTGGTTAATAGTGATGCATGTTTGATATATATTGGTTAATAGTGATGCATGTTTGATATATATTGGTTAATAGTGATGCATGTTTGATATATATTGGTTAATAGTGATGCATGTTTGATATATATTGGTTAATAGTGATACATGTTTAATATATATTGGTTAATAGTGATACATGTTTAATATATATTGGTTAATAGTGATACATGTTTGATATATATTGGTTAATAGTGATACATGTTTGATACATATTGGTTAATAGTGATACATGTTTAATACATATTGGTTAATAGTGATACATGTTTGATACATATTGGTTAATAATGATGCATGTTTGATACATATTGGTTAATAATGATACATGTTTGATACATATTGGTTAATAGTGGGCCCTAATACATGTTTGATATATGTTGGTTAATAGTGATACATGTTTGACACATATTGGTTAATAGTAATACATGTTTGATACATATTGGATAATAGTGATACATGATTAATACATATTGGTTAATAGTAATACATGTTTGATACATATTGGTTAATAGTGATACATGTTTAATACACATTGGTTAATAGTGATACATGTTTAATACACATTGGTTAATAGTGATACATGTTTGATATATATTGGTTAATAGTGATACATGTTTGATATATATTGGTTAATAGAAATACATGTTTGATATATATTGGTTAATAGTAATACATGTTTGATATATATTGGTTAATAGTGATACATGTTTGATATATATTGGTTAATAGTGATACATGTTTGATATATATATTGGTTAATAGTGATACATGTTTGATATATATATTGGTTTATAGTGATACATGTTTAATATATATTGGTTAATAGTGATACATGTTTAATATATATTGGTTAATAGTGATACATGTTTAATACATATTGGTTAATAGTGATACATGTTTAATACATATTGGTTAATAGTGATACATGTTTAATATATATTGGTTAATAGTGATACATGTTTAATACATATTGGTTAATAGTGATACATGTTTAATACATATTGGTTAATAGTGATACATGTTTAATACATATTGGTTAATAGTGATACATGTTTAATACATATTGGTTAATAGTAATACATGTTTAATATATATTGGTTAATAGTAATACATGTTTAATAAATATTGGTTAATAGTAATACATGTTTGATATATATTGGTTAATAGTAATACATGTTTGATATATATTGGTTAATAGTAATACATGTTTAATATATATTGGTTAATAGTGATACATGTTTGATATATATTGGTTAATAGTGATACATGTTTGATATATATTGGTTAATAGTGATACATGTTTGATATATATTGGTTAATAGTGATACATGTTTGATATATATTGGTTAATAGTGATACATGCTTGATATATATTGGTTTAATAGTGATACATGTTTGATATATATTGGTTAATAGTGATACATGTTTGATATATATTGGTTAATAGTGATACATGTTTGACATATATTGGTTAATAGTGATACATGTTTGATATATATTGGTTAATAGTGATACATGTTTGATATATATATTGGTTAATAGCGATACATGTTTGATATATATATTGGTTAATAGCGATACATGTTTAATATATATTGGTTAATAGCGATACATGTTTAATATATATTGGTTAATAGTGATACATGTTTAATATATATTGGTTAATAGTGATACATGTTTAATATATATTGGTTAATAGTGATACATGTTTAATATATATTGGTTAATAGTGATATATGTTTGATATATATTGGTTAATAGTGATACATGTTTGATATATATTGGTTAATAGTGATACATGTTTGATATATATTGGTTAATAGTGATACATGTTTGATATATATTGGTTAATAGTGGTACATGTTTGATATATATTGGTTAATAGTGATACATGTTTAATATATATTGGTTAATTGTGATACATGTTTGATATATATTGGTTAATAGTGATACATGTTTGATATATATTGGTTAATAGTGATACATGTTTGATATATATTGGTTAATAGTGATACATGTTTGATATATATTGGTTAATAGTGATACATGTTTGATATATATTGGTTAATAGTGATGCATGTTTAATATATATTGGTTAATAGTGATGCATGTTTAATATATATTGGTTAATAGTAATGCATGTTTAATATATATTGGTTAATAATAATGCATGCTTAATATATATTGGTTAATAGTGATACATGTTTAATATATATTGGTTAATAGTGATACATGTTTAATATATATTGGTTAATAGTGATACATGTTTAATATATGTTGGTTAATAGTGATACATGTTTAATATATATTGGTTAATAGTGATACATGTTTAATATATATTGGTTAATAGTGATACATGTTTGATATATATTGGTTAATAGTGATGCATGTTTAATATATATTGGTTAATAGTGATACATGTTTAATATGTATTGGTTAATAGTGTTGCATGTTTAATATGTATTGGTTAATAGTGATGCATGTTTAATATATATTGGTTAATAGTGATACATGTTTAATATATATTGGTTAATAGTGATGCATGTTTAATATATATTGGTTAATAGTGATGCATGTTTGATATATATTGGTTAATAGTAATGCATGTTTAATATATATTGGTTAATAGTGATGCATGTTTGATATATATTGGTTAATAGTAATGCATGTTTAATATATATTGGTTAATAGTGATGCATGTTTAATATATATTGGTTAATAGTGATGCATGTTTAATATATATTGGTTAATAGTAATGCATGTTTAATATATATTGGTTAATAGTAATGCATGTTTAATATATATTGGTTAATAGTAATGCATGTTTAATATATATTGGTTAATAACAATACATGTTTAATATATATTGTTAATAGTAATACATGTTTAATATATATTGGTTAATAGTGATACATGTTTAATATATATATTGGTTAATAGTGATACATGTTTAATATATATATTGGTTAATAGTGATACATGTTTAATATATATTGGTTAATAGTGATACAGGTTTAATATATATTGGTTAATAGTGATACAGGTTTAATATATATTGGTTAATAGTGATACAGGTTTAATATATATTGGTTAATAGTGATACATGTTTAATATATATTGGTTAATAGTGATACATGTTTAATATATATTGGTTAATTGTGATACATGTTTAATATATATTGGTTAATTGTGATACATGTTTAATATATATTGGTTAATAGTGATACATGTTTAATATATATTGGTTAATAGTGATACATGTTTAATATATATTGGTTAATAGTGATACATGTTTAATATATATTGGTTAATAGTGATACATGTTTAATATATATTGGTTAATAGTGATACATGTTTAATATATATTGTTTAATAGTGATACATGTTTAATATATATTGGTTAATAGTGATACATGTTTAATATATATTGGTTAATAGTGATACATGTTTAATATATATATTGGTTAATAGTGATACATGTTTAATATATATATTGGTTAATAGTAATACATGTTTAATATATATTGGTTAATAGCGATACATGTTTGATATATATATTGGTTAATAGCGATACATGTTTAATATATATTGGTTAATAGCGATACATGTTTAATATATATTGGTTAACAGTGATACATGTTTAATATATATTGGTTAATAGTGATACATGTTTAATATATACTGGTTAATAGTGATACATGTTTAATATATATTGGTTAATAGTGATACATGTTTAATATATATTGGTTAATAGTGATACATGTTTAATATATATTGGTTAATAGTGATACATGTTTAATATATATTGGTTAATAGTGATACATGTTTAATATATATTGGTTAATAGTGATACATGTTTAATATATATTGGTTAATAGTGATACATGTTTAATATATATTGGTTAATAGTGATACATATTTAATATATATTGGTTAATAGTGATACATGTTTAATATATATTGGTTAATAGTAATACATGTTTAATATATATTGGTTAATAGTGATACATGTTTAATACATGTATATATTGGTTAATAGTGATACATGTTTAATATATATTGATTAATAGTAATACCTTCTCAGTGCGGGCAGAAGAACTCCTTCTTGTGGGTCCTGCTGTGGCTGTAGAGACCAATACGAGACAGGCACTATTTGCCACACACTGTGCAGCCAAACAAGCTGTAATGATAATGAATATTAAGGTTATTAAGGTTATTAAGGTTATTATCCGTTTATTGAACCAGATTACAAATTCATGCACAGTAAATTGACATTAACATTCAAAATCAATTACGCTACTATAACCAATAAAATTTCAAACATGAAATGACCCCAATGATGACTTCACCATTATTTTTTTGAAAGCAACAAATAAACAAGGAACAAACATACAAGATATCACCTACAAAGAACACACGTGAATCTAGCATTATATTTTATATGAAAGAGCACATTTAAATCGAGGATGACTATTCATGATCAGACACAAAGGGGGGGGTAATTAGGGGCCCCTATAATAAACAAAACAACTACCCATCAAACAGGCTTGTTATAAATTTATGCCAGATTTTTTGCTTAAATTAAAAGTACACTCCAAAAATATTGAAGTATTGAATCAACAAAGTTCTGTCAAGTTTTTATGAAGTTGGATTTAACTTTTGAATGTTTTGAATTAAGAATGATAAAGTTAGACTTTACTCTGTGGTAATTCAAAACTTTCTTTGAGTTAAATGTATCTTAACTATTATCACCGATTCAACAGTTTAGTTTTAAGAGTGTGTTTATCTAGAATTTTCCGGGATTTGTGATATGCTCTCACCCGATTCCATTCCCCCAATGTTCACAATGGGTTCAAGCAGCAGGGCCGGATTAAGGGCAACTGATGCCCTAAGCACAGCCCAACAATGGTTCCCCCCTTCGGCCCCTCCATTGCTTAACTGACAAGACATTTAAGACTGAATAAGTGAAATAAAAATTTGAAAATTTATAACCCTTCCGAGTTGAACTACTAAACCTAAAAGTTTGTCGTCATTGTCTGTGTTTCTGTCTCGGATTCGACTAAAGTTGAGTGTGGCAGTGAAAGAGTTAAGGGCATGATAGCTATGGGAAAAACTCTGTGGTTCCCCCAGCCCTGGGTGCCTCCAGCCCTGGGTGCCCCAAGCACGTTTTATTTTGCGTAATGGTTAATCCAGGGTCAAATGGGAGAATAAATTGTGACTACAACTTTTCCAAAATTAGTTTTGAAATTTCTATAACCTACATTTGAAACACAGATGACCACTTTCGGAAGCAGTGTTTTGCTACAAACAAAAACTTCTATTTTTTTTCTCTTTTGCCTTTTCCAGGCGTTTTATTGTTTATCCACCAATACAATTACATGTCAAAAGCACACAATTCTACAAAACAAAAGAAGAAAACAGATGCATTACAAATTGATTAACAGACAAATGTTTTTAAATTTGGTATAATACAGTTTGTGAATTCAATTTCATTTTTGAACGTTTTCCAAAGAAGTTTATAATTAAAAGTAGTGTTTGAATTGAATGTGTTAATTACTCTGCATTTGTACACAATGAAAGAGGCTGTTATTATTAAGACGTTATCCGTGTCGAAATTATTCTCATTAATATTATAGCCTACCACTATATCTTTCAACTTAATGTCATGCTTGATGCATAAGTTAAGATTCATGAGATAGCCAATATTGTTCCAAAATTGTTTCAGAGACTTACAGGAAAACAAATAGTGATTGAGGTCGTCAAGTTCATTGCATATAGAACAATTCCATTTAGTCAGATTAGTTTTATTTGGGAGGATGTTGTATATTAATTTAAAACTGAATTCTTTATATTTATTCATAGGTAGTTTTTTAATCTTAAAATTCCAAACTTGAATCCAATTAAAGTCATGTGGGAGTTGTAAGACGGTTTTCCAGTACATGTCACCTCTACTTACGTGTCGTTTGTTCTTAACGAGAATATTATAGTACACTGTCTTGGATTTCAAATTGTTCATGTCAGGTGTGTGATTATCCCCATTCAGAACTTCTTCATTTATAAAGGGAGCAATAAATTGAGTCAATTTGGCAGCCGCTAGTTTCTTGATCCAAATGTTAAGTATTGCTTTTCTGACTTGATACATCTCGGCAATGTAGTTTGTTTTGTTGATGAGCTGATTTTGAATGTCAGTAGCATGAACAAATACTTTAGGACAAAAGTCTCCTACAAACACAATACCAGACTTAATCCAATGCTTAAAGATAAATGGTTTACCGTTAATATTTATGAGACTGTTGCCCCATATGATCTGATTTCTAATTTCTATGGGGTCTAATTCCAAACCAGAAACACTGACGTCGTTTTCTTTGAATTCGGACCATGACCTTAACATATCTATATAAAATGTAGGTACATGTAGGCATTTCCAAAATTACCGATTCCAATGATAGGCCCTGAATGTCACCTATTCTGAACTGTCACCAACATACAGGGCGTACATTTATTATGCAGATTGATTCTGTTTTCTTGTCAACAAAGAATCATGGTTGGGTTATTTATACTGAAGTCATTTCACTTGTTACATGTGTAAGGCCATGTACACTCATTATTAGGTTGTTTACAATAGGCAGGTGAACAAAGTGGTTTTAATTGATTGTGGGGAGGGAGGGAAGAGTGGAACCACAAAAGTCAGTCATAAAACCAAATGGACAGTTAAAATAAATATGTATTTCATTGTTTTATTAGCAATATACAAGCACCCATACAACTCTTGATTATTTCAATGTCTAAACATTAATGTACAAAAATGGCACCTGATCTTTAGCTTATAATTTTATAGATTGGAAGCAGCTACAGACATAAGTAAGACTAATTGCGGTGACACCATGTGGAATCTCAATTGAGTAGTAATTAGTTCTGAAAAGAACTGGGGGTTACTTATCATCCTCACCATGCAAAGCTACAAGTTTTACCTAGCTACAGACATTTTGCCAAATATGTGTACAACCTTGAAAATGTAAAAAGCAATGTAGAATTTGTTTTCAAATTTTATAAATGATGATTAATTTGCAGTATAGGTGAAAACAAAGACAATTTATAAGCATGTCACAATAAGGAGATGCTTGATTACAATGTTACTATCATTGTAAATTTATCATATTTTTGTTCATTATAAACTTGAGTTGAAAGTGAAGTATATTATAAATAAAGATCACTCTCAGTATATAAATATGCAGTCCATCAATTAAATTTATTTTGTACAAGATAAAATACCAATGTTGGCTTTATCTAAATCTAGAATTTAAAGGTTTTTCTATAAACAAAATGAAAAGGCTAAGCAATTATCAGATTTGATCAAGTGGATGTAATTACATTTAATTTCGTTTGAATTGTCAATTGGCTAATTACAACTTGTGGCCTTACTTTTGGGAATTATTTACTTTTTGACAACTCTTATGCTCAGGGCAGGGGAACAGGGAAAGCATGAATGCAAACTTTCTTGCAACGTTATCATGTACTAGTTATAAGCTTGTTTTGTAATGAAAGGTTAATTAGCTGATACCCATACAAGCTTTGAAAACTGCAGACATTAGCTATTTGAGTAGACTGTGGTACATGAACATGGATGAAATGCACAATTATTACCACATTTTCATGTTCCATGTAGCGAAAATTATTTACAACCTGGAAATGGAAATATCGGGAGTGTAAAGACTCGTCTCTCACAGGGTAACTTTTCCTTGGTAAAGTTGGAAATACAAAGAAAGGGGAAATGTTTATACGCTCCTCCATGATTCATTGTATTTAGTAACCCCAGCACCCCCCCCCCCCCAATCAATTTAACCCCAACTTCCTGTCCTCTGATCCACGTTTAATCCAGTTACTACCATAAATCAACTTTATGCCCATAATAACACTGAGTAACTTGATCTGGCTACCTACAACCCTGGCAAACTATTTTCATATGAGTGTTTTTACATGTTGATTTATCATCTGGCATGGTTTTTGAAAAGCACGTGTTGGGCTAGTGTCAATATCATTATGCATATAATGAGGTTTGTGGTAGCACCATGTAAATACCTCTACAGTTTAATAGTGTTGGCTCTTAGAAGAACTGGTGGTGAGATAACTTGAACTTTCCAACGGTATACTCTGATCATCTTCATCCCCGTGAAGACAATCAGAGTATACTGATTGAAACAAAGTAATGTCACTGCCAGTTCTTGTCAGAACCAGTGCTATTTATTACTCCTACTGTTCTTCAACCATGTAAAGCTTCAAAATCTAATACAGTAATTTGTTTAGGTGTGGGGTGGGGGGGGGGGGGTTGAGGGCCGTCAGTTGCCTTGAAACATTTTCATGTTATACCTGCAATTTTTGGCAATTTTTGAGGGTCTTGAAAGTTCTACATGTCCTCTATACTTCCTAGAAACTTTTGATTGGATGGCACCCGTAACAAACCTGAAGTTGATATAGTAGGTAATCTACTTGAGAAAACTCTTATTCAGTGGAATGTCTGCTAGTAAGTGGGATGTTGTAGGCTTCCGTTTACTGACCCCCATTCACATAGTAGGTGACATGATGAACTGAGCATTCTGCCTCTGTCTCCATCTCCCTTCATCTCATCTATGGACCAAACATGTATATAATCTTACAAAGATATATTACAACGGACCAGTTTCGGTTGGTTGTAACAAATAGTTATTTTCAAGAACTAACGTTATTGAATAAATTTCTTCGGGGGCAGATCGACTGGTGCGCACAACTCGTGAGACAGCTCGTGTGGCGACACAAATTTTGGGATTCTCTTCATCATTAGAAGAGTTTTTGTGACAGTAGTTCATCTTCGATGTAACAGTTACTAGTTAGATCTTCTGTTGTCTTTTTATGGATTGATTAATCACTGCAGTACATCGGCCTTCACACCTCTTTGTTTTGTTTGCGGTTGCACAACCTTTAACTGGCCTGAATTTGTTGTCACGAGGGAATAGGGGCCTAACATTAACTTTACAATTTACGAGACGACCTTCGAGTCCGGTCTCCGGACTACAAGCCCTTGATTACAACTGCAGCTAGTTTGTCTATTGTATTGCATCAATCATTTCAATGATGCCATGACCGAAGCATCAGGTTCGCCCTCCAGCCCTGTTGCGAGTGACTCCGGTGACGGTTGAGGCACGAGAGCTCCCCCTACCCTACCGGCGAAGGCTAAGCGTAGTCGCACAGCCCAGACCCAGACGCCAGGCTCATCATAAAACGGGGGAGGTTTCAACCCCAAGCTCAGTGACAGTGTCTGTACCCTTGTTATCTGGATCTGATGCTGGTATGACCACGTCCACCATTCCTGTCCCACCATTACCAGCCGTCCAGTCAGGTCAGTCTAGTGTACCCTTGCATACGGGAAGCAGCCATTGCAGCTGGACTTGTGGACTTTAATGATTGTGGTAATCCCACTTAAGAATCTTAAACTAAATACATCTAATGATAACTTCATATCATAAGCTTTAATATGATATAGGATCGGACTCTTTCATATTTTGCCAAGTATAACTTTTGGAGTAAACAAAAATCGTGTACAAATGCTATGGTGTTTTGACGGAAACCAATAATAATAATAATAATAATAATAATAAAAACAAATAAAAATCTTGACGAAAACAAGAGCTGTTCCGCTGGAAAGTGCGGAACAGCTAATAATAATAACTAGCCATTTAGGTGTTCCTGAACATTCCTTAGCATTTAATGACAAGTGCATAACAAATAATAAGAAAATAACATTGGTACTTAAGAAATTACAGGATCATCTTTAAGACATGATGTTTGTAACATGGACAGACATGTTGTTTGAAAATTGACAGGAAAGTGACAATAGAATGAAATAATTGCTCAAATGCTTTTTCATTTACATCCCTAACCCCTTTTTACGAAGCCCGGAAGGGACAGTGGTAAGAAATAAAATTCAATAGAGTAATCCGCGCGCACGGATTAGTAATCCGTTCGTACGGATTAGGAATCCGTTCGCACAGATTAGGAATCCGTCGCACGATTAGTAATCCGCTCGCACGGATTAGAACCTGCTCGCACGGTTTAACAACCGTCGCAGGTTTAGTAACCGCTCGCATCGGATTAGAATCCGCTCGCACGGTTTAACAACCGTCAAGCACGGTTTAGTAATCCGCTCGCACGGATTAGAATCTGTTCGCACGGATTAGGAACCGCTCGCACAGTTTAACAATCCGTTCAAGACAGTTTAGTAATCCGCTCGCGACGATTAGGAATCCGTCGCACGGATTAGTAATCAGTTCGCACGGTTTAACAATCCGTGCGCACGGTTTAGCAATCCGCCACATGCATGCGCTACACACGCACGTTAGTTGATTCAAGATGGCGGAGGTCAATGGAAGTAGTTGTTCTGATGATGACCTTATTGATTACTAATCCGTGCGAACGGATTACTAAACCGCGCGAACGGATTACTAAACCGCGCGAACGGATTACTAAACCGCGGCCGAATTCCTAATTGCGAGAACGGATTACTAATCCGCGGCGAACGGATTACTAACCGCGGTCGATTACTAATCCGCGCGAACGGATTACTAATCCGCGCGAACGATATCCGTGCGCACGGATTACTAATCCGTACGAACGGATTACTAATCCGTGCGCACGGATTACTCCATTGAATTTTTTTCTTACCACTGTCCCTTCCTGGGCTTCGTACCTTTTGGATTGTTATGAGCCAAAACTAAGACATCTTCTGGGTATTTAAGAAATTAGCATGTGAAATATACCCAGAGTAACGTGGACAGACAATTTGTGACAAATGTCTGTCCACGTTACAAACATAACATTTTGAAGATGATCTCCTGTTATTTGTTGAATACTAGGAGGGTTGTCTTGATTTTTTCAGGTAACAATCCTTAGGGGAATAGCATTATAATGGGACAACATGTGGGTGAATAAATCTGTTCTATTAGTACTTTTAGTCAATTTCTAAATAAATGTCTGTCCATGTTACAAACATATATTTTTATATATCTTAAAGGGGGACTGACATGGATTTAAATCAAACAGTTAAATATGTGATCGTTTTATTCTTTTATATCAGTAAAAGATCAATAAAATTTTTGTTTTGTGTTTTTATTGTTTTTGAGAGTGTTATTTTACCATTGTAAAAATGCCTCCCACTTTTACGCCCTGCACGGAGGAGCTGTTCGTGACGTCATGTCGGGAAGAGAAATTCGGCTCAAAATGATCGCTGCACAAAACTATGTGAGCCGATGGACCTGACCACTTTACTCGTCAGTCGAACTTTGCTCGTCCAAATACGGCGATTTTTGGGTCACTTGGGAACATATGAAGGCTAACACCGTCTTTGGTGGTGTTGCTGCATCCTGCAGAAACACATCTTCCCGGCATTTTATTAGTTCCGGAAACAAAAATCACGGAAGAAATGAAATCGACGCTACGAAATCGATGCGTAGTTGAGGGCGCTCTTCGGGTGTTGGAGGATTTTTTAAAGCTGTCTGACAGTTTGGATTTTAATCCAATTATTTCCTCATTTTCTACGTGCCATCTCAGCTTATTTTTGTCATCATAGTGTTCAGTTCTACATCAAGTATCAGATAAGATTTGTAGTCTATGGATTTTTGACCTGCATTTCTTGATATTTATGTGACATTTTTGATTTAACGCCATGCTCTGACTTGGAACACGTCAGCCATCTTGGGATTTTATGTCAGACATTCTTCTACTATTGATTTTATTCCTGCTTGCTTTTTTCACCCGAAGAGTGCCCTCTTCCTCCCTCAAGACTTCTGTTGATACCCTGTTATCAAGCCTCCAAGAGATGATCTGTAGTTGAGGGGCCAACTGAACTTTCATTTTGATATTAATACGAATATGGGAGATTGCAACAAGATGGCGGTGACCATAACATCACTAATATTTTGTACTGCTTCTTCGGCATTTTTGAATGCTGTCACAATCGTCAGTCTACGCTTTATACCTTGAACTTGATCTGAAACCATTTGTATGGTATCCTTTTGTAAAACTGATGGATTATGTACATGTATGATGGCTTCAGTAATCTTCAGACACCAGGCCACATAATTACAATTTTATTATCAGCCACTTGACTGACATAACTATAGTATGTAGACCTGGACAGAGAAGGAAATTTATAGGCAAGCGGGTCATTTATTATGCAAATCACGCTGCCACTTTTCAAGACAAATTGTTTTTAGATGGCGATGTTGAATTAAACCCTGGACCGCCACCACATCATGGAAAAAATTCTGATCCTGATTGTACATTAACTTTTGAGACAGTTAAAAGCAGTTCTGGGCTAAAAATAGCTCATTTAAACATCAATGGTCTTTATGGAAAACTGGACCAGATGAAAGTAATGTTGCTACACCAACCAATTCATATATTGGCTCTCTCGGAGACAAAACTTGTGGCACTATTTGCTCTAGCGAACTCACCATTCATGGTTACATGTTACTCGAAAAGACAGAACTCGATTTGAGGAGGTGGTGTAGCTTTTTATATCCATAAAAACATCAGCTTCACTATAATTCAAGACCCTTGCTTGGTGAATCTTGAAACTATCGCAATACTTGTCTCTACACCAAGTGGAAATTCTCTGCTCATTTCAACAGTTTATCGACCGCCAACTTCGACAATTTCGTTTTTTGATGATCTTGAATCAGCACTGGAAGTATTTAGCTCCAGATCCAATAACATGATCATTGTTGGCGATTTGAATTGTGACTTTAATTCAACTTCTCCTCGATTGACGCGCCTGGAGGAAACAATGAATCTTTTTAATTTGAAGCAGATTGTCCCTGAGGCTACTAGAGTTACATCTAATTCATCATCTTTAATCGATGTGATTATTACCAACAACTTGACTATTCACTCTGATTGCAGAGTCATTCCTTGTGCTATTAGTGACCATGATGTTATTTACACTGTGTCAAATTTAAAATTCTCACCAGTCACACGCTGAAAAACGCTCAGGAGCTTTTAAAATTTTGATTGTGACGCTTTTGAATGACCTTATTGGGATGCCTTGGTCAATTTTGGACGAGGTGACTGATCCTGACATTGCCTGGAACATTTGGCACAATTTGTTTAATAATATCTGTAATAAACATGCCCTTTTGTAACTAAGCTGCTTTTAAAGCTAACCTTCCTAAATGGCTAGAAAACAGAAATGACATTTTTCATTTAATGCATGAACGGGATGTAGCCAAATCTAAAGCTAGGAGAACTAAATTGAAGGAGGACTGGGATAGGGCCAAAATTTTGAGAAATGATGTCACTAGACTTTGTAGAACTGCTAAAATTGGTTATTATCAAAATCATGTTCAGTATTAATCAAAATAACAGCAAAAAGTTATGGGTCGCATAAGAGAGATTCTCCCAAATAAGAAAAACAATAATCTTCCTGGCACTTTTAATATTGATAATAAGGATGTCTCAGATCCAAAACCATAGCCGATAGTTTTAATAATTTTTATGTTAATATCAGCAATGTTCTGTTGGCCAACATTTCAAATGACGCTAATCAAGATCCGTGCTCTTATCTAACACATTGCTCAACTAGTTTTTCCTTTTACAGAATTCCTCCAGATTTTGTTTTTAAGGAGATTGCTAGGCTGGATCCTGGGAAGTCTGCTGGTCTGGACAACATCGATGGTAGGTTATTTAAGCTGGCGGCGCCTGTTATCGCCTCCCCTTGACACATATATTCAATTTAACCCTTTCCACCTGTACCATTCCTCAAGCGTGGAAAAAGGCCAAAGTTATCCCCATTTTTAAAGCAGGTAATCGCAAAGTGCTCAATAATTACAGGCCCATTTCGATTTTGCCGTTGGTTTCTAAAATAATTGAAAAAGCTGTCCACTCACAATTCCTCTCATACCTTACTTCAAACGACCTTCTGTCTTCTAATCAGTTTGGTTTTAGACCTGGGTACTCCACACTTGCAGCAGTAGCTCATGCTCATGATAACTGGCTTCATCACATTAACAATGGTAATTTAATTGGTTCTTTATTCATTGATTTACAGAAAGCCTTTGATACAGTTAACCACGATATTCTTTTACTTAAACTTTCTTTTTATGGATTATCTACCTCAGCTGTTGATTGGCTAGCATCTTATTTATCTGGAAGGACGCAGCAAGTCTGTTATAAATCCAAACTTTCTGTAGTTAATCCTGTAACATCTGGAATACCTCAGGGATCAATCCTGGGGCCCTTACTTTTTCATTGTACATTAATGACCTGCTAAATGTCTTGATCACTGCAACATTGATATGTATGCAGATGATACACTTATTTATTATGCTGATAAAAACACTAGTCTCATTGAAAATAAATTGAACTCGGATCTTCTTAATTTAACAAAATGGCTGCAGGCTAACAAACTTATTTTAAATTCTCAAAAAACAGAAGTTATGCTAGTTGGTACTGCTCAAAAACTTAAAAGAGCAATCCTCGAAATTTTTATTTCTGGCCAAAAATACAACAAGTTGATTCTCATAAACACCTAGGGATACTAATGGACAACAAACTAAATTTCTCTGAACATGTGAAAAAAGTCTGCAATAAATTAAGTTCTTCAATTTCTTTGCTCGCCAGAACAAGAAAATTTGTTGACCAGCCAACAGCTTTTTTATTATATAATGCCATGGTTCTACCCCACATAGACTACTGCTGTATGGTGTGGGGTGCCAAACCCACTTGTCTCCAAAATTCAAAACTCCAAAATAGAGCACTTCGCATTGTTCTTAAGCTTCCACCCATTTCACCCACCAACTTACTTTTTAGTAATCTCAATACAATGACAGTTGCCCAGCGCATTCACTTCCAACTTGCCTGCCAGGCTTTTAAGGCCTCCATTGGTGTTGCTCCGGACTGTCTCTGCCAAAGACTTAACCCGATCCAGCCTGGCGATCGACCAACAACTCGGGCAATTACACATGGTAACTTTATTATTCCCAAACCTAAATGTGAAATCTTTAAAACAGTTTTAGTTACAGAGCTCCTTCTTTTAAATGGTGTCCTTTCACCTCGTTCAAACTCTTATTCTTCATTCAGGCGTTTGAAGGAAGGCAAGGTTTGAAGTAATATTTTTATATTATTATGTCATAGATTACCTTGTGTCTTGCCCGAGATGTAGGTATACAATTGATAATTAATTTTTAATCTTCCCTTTTAGTCCTATCTTTAATCAGTATGGTAGACTGGGACGGGGGTCTATTTGTGCAATTTAGTCCTTTACGTTTTATTTTGTATGTAATTGTCCATTAAGACTTTTTATTATTATTAATTCATCTGTACCTCCTGTAACAATTTTTGTATAATATTGATATATTTTTATATTATATGAGGGCCCCAAATGATCAGCTGTGCTGGATGGGTTACCCTCGTTAAAGATGGTTTTAAATTAAAAAAAATTAAAAAAAATAAACGTTTGTATGTATATGTACATCATGTACACATCGGATCTTCCCGACCTTACGTTACATATCTTATGCAAATGAAGCTTCCACATTGGGGCGGGGTTGCCTCCCCCAAACACTTCAAACATTGTTTTAAAATACTTGTACTAAATCAATGATTAAATAGACACAGGTGGGTCTCAAAAACAATATTTTATTACAAAACGCCTTAAGTACACACACAATAAAGGATGTCAGTCCCCCTTTAAAGAAGATACCCTTGTAATTACTTAATCCTCAAGGCACCTGGAATGTACACAGAAAAAAGTTATGAGTAAAAAGTACTTCATTTTATTATCAATGTCCCATGTTCCTAAAATGTCACACTTTTGTACATTAGTGTGGAAAGACCCAAATACATAATTTCGTAAGTTAAGGTTGGTGTTAAAAGATAAGACAAAGTGTATGTCAGAGCTATAAGAAATAGTTTGCGTGGGTAGTGAACTCATTGTACAGTTATCCTTCAAATTACATTGTGTTGTGACTTCGTATAAGTTTGTAAGGCCATCTTAACAAGGTAAGGATGTGTTCCTTGTAGAAAGATGCACTATTGTGTTTCTTTAAGTTGTATGTGACTAACAGGTAGTCGTAACAGCTAATTAAAGTTATTGCTTGAAGGTGGGCTTATCGTCACGATCAACAGGACATGGAATCAGAGTTCAAGTTCTAGTTTAATGGCCCTGTCACACTGTTGCGTATCGTACTAGCGTATGCCAGCGTATGAAAATTATCACTCATACGCTGGTATACGCTGACATACGCTAGGGGTACGTTAGGCATAGGTTGTATACGTTTCAAGCACGGTGGCATACGCTGGCATACGCTGAGGCAGAAATAAATTTTTAAGCATGCTTAAAAATGTTGTGCGTATCTTGGACGTATGGTTAATACGCTAAGCATACGCTAGGCATACGCTGAATACGCTAGAGGTACGATATAGGTACGTTACTCATAGGTCGAGTACGCTGGACATAAGTTGCCATACATTGTGGAAAGGCCGCCGATTATATAGGCACTTTGTCACGTGATAGGCGGATAGGCGGTACGCTGGGCATGCGCAGTTCATACGCTACTCATACGCTAGCCATACGCAGAGAACGCTGGCCATACGCTGACATATGCTGGTCATACGTTGTCAATACGCTTGCCATACGCTACTCATAGGTTCAATACGGTAAGTATACGCACAATTCTGTATTTTCAAGGGCTTTTTGTGCGTATGAAAATTATATTATGAATTTTCATACGCAACTCTTACGTTTCTCTCATACGCAACAGTGTGACAGGGCCATAACCCAGTGACTGAAAATAATACTCACATAATGAGGTCATATTCGTGTTGCTGCTGCATAAATGAGCCAGTAATTTTTAGTCACTGTGTTCATCTTAAACTAGGACGCCGATTCCATGCCCTGTTTGTAGAAAGTCTGCTCTGATCGTGACGATACTATCCCTTTAACATCTTTACACCAATTCTGTTTATAGGATTGATGGTCAATACTATCCCAATGCGTGCATACAAATAAATAGGTACTTTACTACTTAACGTTAATTTGTGCACAAACTGAAGGGAAGATTTTTTTTGAGAAAACAAAAATTACAAAATACGGTTGAGTAATTCGAAAATAGCGGAATTCATGCTCAATTCCCTATAACCAATATCTTCCCAAGCCTTCCCGGTTGATATCTGATCGTCGGAGTGAGTGAATGGTTCAGTTTTCAAAGTCCTTGTTTCAGTTACGACGGTGCTAGTGGTTGTTCCGCCATATTGCTACTGGTTAACCTAACGATGTATATATTGCTGCACTTACATGTACGTAAAACAATGGGACTTAACGTTACGAAAATGTCCGGCCCTCTTTTACAATTTTCCTTTTTGCTAGAAATGTATACTATCATATGAAAAGAATACTCACCGCTTTTCATCCGGAGTAATTGTAGAATGCCCCACGTTTTCGGAGTGACCCCAAAAATTACCTGGCTACACGGTGGAGTACCAGACTGAAGCTAGCCGCGTATTGGGCCAGATATTCCAACCGCGGATTCACAAACTACCCAGCCGCGTATTCATAAAAATTAGAATCCATGCAGTTCAAGGTGGTGAAATAAGCACTCTGTATTTCAGAATGTTTCCTGTATATTTTGAACGAAATTTTATATTATCTATATTTATCACCAACTTTTCTTCCATATTCTTAAAAATCATAACACTGGGTATACTGGAATGTACACAAAGGTAATTTGGCTTACTAATTAGTAAGTAATTAGCCGCTACAACGTAGACCTCATTATTCATTATATACTACATAAATATTGAATAAGTTCCACTCACCCCAAACAAAATGTACCCTTCATGTTTAATAAATTATGAAATTTTGTTTCATAATCTTAAAGACCATACCACTGCGAACACTTAATTTTGGAGGTGGCTAATTTGGTTCACTAATTAATGGCCAATTAGCTCCTAGAATAGACGCCATTTTCTTACTCAATATGCGGTATATTGTACACACACCGACTATGATTGCACTTACCCCAAAGAAAATGTACCCTTCATGTTTAATAAATTATGAAATTTTGTTTCATAATCTTAAAGACCATACCACTGGGCACACTTAATTTTGGAGGGGGCTAATTTGGTTCACTAATTAATGGCCAATTAGCTGCTAAAATAGACGACATTTTCTTACTCAATATGCGGTATATTGTACACATACCGACCATGATTGCACTTACCCCAAAGAAAATGTACCCTTCATGTTCAATAAATTATGAAATTTTGTTTCATAATCTTAAAGACCATACCACTGGGCACATTTAATTTGGGAGGTGGCTAATTTGGTTCACTAATTAATGGCCAATTAGCTGCTAAAATAGACGCCATTTTCTTACTCAATATGCGGTATATTGTACACACACCGACTATGACATGCACTCACCCCAAACAAAATGTACCCTTCATGTTCAATAAATTATGAAATTTTGTTTCATAATCTTAAAGACCATACCACTGGGCACACTTAATTTTGGAGGGGGCTAATTTGGTTCACTAATTAATGGCCAATTAGCTGCTAAAATAGACGCCATTTTCTTACTCAATATGCGGTATATTGTACACACACCGACTATGACATGCACTCACCCCAAACAAAATGTACCCTTCATGTTCAATAAATTATGAAATTTTGTTTCATAATCTTAAAGACCATACCACTGGGCACACTTAATTTTGGAGGGGGCTAATTTGGTTCACTAATTAATGGCCAATTAGCTGCTAAAATAGACGCCATTTTCTTACTCAATATGCGGTATATTGTACACATACCGACTATGTTTGCACTTACCCCAAAGAAAATGTACCCTTCATGTTCAATAAATTATGAAATTTTGTTTCATAATCTTAAAGACCATACCACTGGGCACACTTAATTTTGGAGGGGGCTAATTTGGTTCACTAATTAATGGCCAATTAGCTGCTAAAATAGACGACATTTTCTTACTCAATATGCGGTATATTGTACACACACCGACTATGACATGCACTCACCCCAAACAAAATGTACCCTTCATGTTCAATAAATTATGAAATTTTGTTTCATAATCTTAAAGACCATACCACTGGGCACACTTAATTTTGGAGGGAGCTAATTTGGTTCACTAATTAATGGCCAATTAGCTGCTAAAATAGACGCCATTTTCTTACTCAATATGCAGTATATTGTACACATACCGACTATGATTGCACTCACCCCAAACAAAATGTACCCTTCATGTTCAATAAATTATGAAATTTTGTTTCATAATCTTAAAGACCATACCACTGGGCACACTTAATTTTGGAGGTGGCTAATTTGGTTCACTAATTAATGGCCAATTAGCTGCTAAAATAGACGCCATTTTCTTACTCAATATGCGGTATATTGTACACACACCGACTATGACATGCACTCACCCCAAACAAAATGTACCCTTCATGTTCAATAAATTATGAAATTTTGTTTCATAATCTTAAAGACCATACCACTGGGCACACTTAATTTTGGAGGGGGCTAATTTGGTTCACTAATTAATGGCCAATTAGCTGCTAAAATAGACGACATTTTCTTACTCAATATGCGGTATATTGTACACATACCGACTATGATTGCACTTACCCCAAAGAAAATGTACCCTTCATGTTCAATAAATTATGAAATTTTGTTTCATAATCTTAAAGACCATACCACTGGGCACACTTAATTTTGGAGGGGGCTAATTTGGTTCACTAATTAATGGCCAATTAGCTGCTAAAATAGACGACATTTTCTTACTCAATATGCGGTATATTGTACACATACCGACCATGATTGCACTTACCCCAAAGAAAATGTACCCTTCATGTTTAATAAATTATGAAATTTTGTTTCATAATCTTAAAGACCATACCACTGGGCACACTTAATTTTGGAGGTGGCTAATTTGGTTCACTAATTAATGGCCAATTAGCTCCTAGAATAGACGCCATTTTCTTACTCAATATGCGGTATATTGTACACACATCGACTATGATTGCACTCACCCCAAACAAAATGTACCCTTCATGTTCAATAAATTATGAAATTTTGTTTCATAATCTTAAAGACCATACCACTGGGCACACTTAATTTTGGAGGGAGCTAATTTGGTTCACTAATTAATGGCCAATTAGCTGCTAAAATAGACGCCATTTTCTTACTCAATATGCGGTATATTGTACACACACCGACTATGACATGCACTCACCCCAAACAAAATGTACCCTTCATGTTCAATAAATTATGACATTTTCTTTCATAATCTTAAAGACCATACCACTGGGCACACTTAATTTTGGAGGGGGCTAATTTGGTTCACTAATTAATGGCCAATTAGCTGCTAAAATATACGCCATTTTCTTACTCAATATGCGGTATATTGTACACATACCGACTATGATTGCACTCACCCCAAACAAAATGTACCCTTCATGTTCAATAAATTATGAAATTTTGTTTCATAATCTTAAAGACCATACCACTGGGCACACTTAATTTTGGAGGGGGCTAATTTGGTTCACTAGTTAATGGCCAATTAGCTGCTAAAATATACGCCATTTTCTTACTCAATATGCGGTATATTGTACACATACCGACTATGATTGCACTCACCCCAAAGAAAATGTACCCTTCATGTTCAATAAATTATGAAATTTTGTTTCATAATCTTAAAGACCATACCACTGGGCACACTTAATTTTGGAGGTGGCTAATTTGGTTCACTAATTAATGGCCAATTAGCTGCTAAAATAGACGCCATTTTCTTACTCAATATGCGGTATATTGTACACACACCGACTATGACATGCACTCACCCCAAACAAAATGTACCCTTCATGTTCAATAAATTATGAAATTTTGTTTCATAATCTTAAAGACCATACCACTGGGCACACTTAATTTTGGAGGGGGCTAATTTGGTTCACTAATTAATGGCCAATTAGCTGCTAAAATATACGCCATTTTCTTACTCAATATGCGGTATATTGTACACATACCGACCATGATGGCACTTACCCCAAAGAAATGTACCCTTCATGTTCAATAAATTATGATTTTTTTTTAAATAATCTTAAAGACCATACCACTGGGCACATTTAATTTGGGAGGTGGCTAATTTGGTTCACTAATTAATGGCCAATTAGCTGCTAAAATAGACGCCATTTTCTTACTCAATATGCGGTATATTGTACACACACCGACTATGACATGCACTCACCCCAAACAAAATGTACCCTTCATGTTCAATAAATTATGAAATTTTGTTTCATAATCTTAAAGACCATACCACTGGGCACACTTGATTTTGGAGGTGGCTAATTTGGTTCACTAATTAATGGCCAATTAGCTCCTAGAATAGACGACATTTTCTTACTCAATATGCGGTATATTGTACACACACCGACTATGATTGCACTTACCCCAAAGAAAATGTACCCTTCATGTTCAATAAATTATGAAATTTTGTTTCATAATCTTAAAGACCATACCACTGGGCACACTTAATTTTGGAGGGGGCTAATTTGGTTCACTAATTAATGGCCAATTAGCTGCTAAAATATACGCCATTTTCTTACTCAATATGCGGTATATTGTACATACCGACTATGATTGCACTCACCCCAAACAAATGTACCCTTCATGTTCAATAAATTATGAAATTTTGTTTCATAATCTTAAAGACCATACCACTGGGCACATTTAATTTTGGAGGTGGCTAATTTGGTTCACTAATTAATGGCCAATTACCTGCTAAAATAGACGCCATTTTCTTACTCAATGTGCGGTATATTGTACACACCGACTATGACATGCACTCACCCCAAACAAAATGTACCTTCATGTTCAATAAATTATGAAATTTTGTTTCATAATCTTAAAGACCATACCACTGGGCACACTTAATTTTGGAGGGAGCTAATTTGGTTCACTAATTAATGGCCAATTAGCTGCTAAAATAGACGACATTTTCTTACTCAATATGCGGTATATTGTACACATACCGACTATGATTGCACTTACCCCAAAGAAAAATGTACCCTTCATGTTCAATAAATTATGAAATTTTGTTTCATAATCTTAAAGACCATACCACTGGGCACACTTAATTTTGGAGGGGGCTAATTTGGTTCACTAATTAATGGCCAATTAGCTGCTAAAATAGACGACATTTTCTTACTCAATATGCGGTATATTGTACACATACCGACCATGATTGCACTTACCCAAAAGAAAATGTACCCTTCATGTTCAATTTTTTTCGGCCTTATGTAGTGCTCTACCACCGTATGAAATTACTCTTTCTATCCCATCATGCTTTTGTGCCAAAATGAATCCAAGTCCCTTATAACTAGCATCTGTTTGGAGAATAAACTCAGTTCCATCAAATCGTGGATAAGCCAAAATTGGAGGCTCCAAGAGTTTTTGTTTTAAAAGTTCAAATGTTTTTCTACATTCCACATTCCAAACAAAGGGGATATCTTTACGCGTCAAATTGGTAAGAGGTTCGGCAATTTTACAAAAGTCTTTTATATACTTTCTATAATAGCCTACAAGGCCTAAGAAAGAACGGACCTCAGTAACTTTGGCAGGTGTAGGGTAATTGCAAATTATTTGCAATTTTTCGGGATCTGTTGCAACACCATCTTTACTTACTACATGGCCAAGGTACTTGACCTCTAGTTGACCAAAAGTTGGTTGTAATTTTAACCCTACTGACCTAAATCTTTCTAGGATTTGTCTTAAGTGGTCTAAATGTTCTTCAAAGCTACTGGAGAACAGGATGACGTCATCAAGATATACTAATACGAACTTCCAGTTTAGTCCACGCAAAACTTCTTGCATGGCTCGTTGAAAGGTCGCGGGGGCATTATGCAATCCAAAAGGCATAACATTAAATTCATAAAGACCATCTTGGGTAATGAAAGCGCTTTTAGGTTTGGAATTTTCCTCCAAATCGATTTGCCAATAGCCTGCGGCTAAGTCTAGAGTAGAAAAATATTTGGGCATGGAAGTTCCCAAAGTGTCGAGGGTATCATTAATATTAGGAATTGGAAAGTTATTTCTTGAACAAATACCATTCAATTTGCGAAAATCGACACAGAAACGGTAAGTGCCTGTATCAGCTTTTGGAATCATGCAGACAGGGAATGACCATGGACTTGTAGACTTCCTAATAATATCTTGATCAAGCATCTCTTTAACCTGACGTCTAACCTCCGCTTGTATGTGCGGGTTTTGTCTATAAGGTCGTGACCTGATAGGGGGATGGCCATTAGTTAATATATCATGTTTCACCCCTGAATAACGACCTCTGTGACCACCTTCAGTTTGAAATACATCTACATATTCAGATAATAAGGTTTTTAAATCAGACTCTTGGTCTTTTGTCAAATGATCCCTTTTCAAATTAACCTTGGACAACACTTCCTCTACACGGGGATCAACGGAATTATTCCTTTCAGTTGAATTTACAAGGTTAACAACATTATCATCTACATCAAAGAGCTGAATAAGATCAGGGTTTATCACAGTAAATGTGCCCAATTTGGTACGTGGATATAAAGTAATTGTCTCATTAGTTGAATTCATTGCCAATATATTAACACAATTGTTTTCTAATATAATAGATGTAGTATTTGCTACCATTATACCCAAGGCAGTAACATGGCGTCCGCCCTGCCCAACGCCAATAACATTTACAGGAATTTTATTGGACAATTTGATAAAGACAAAACAACAAAACCTTCAATGGGCATATCAGCACCACTTACTACACGTGCTGAATTAAAACGAGGTTTTTCTAATCTGTATGCGCCATTATGAAAATTTGATATAAGCCATTCATAATCTATCAAATTTATAGATGCACCAGTATCAATCAAACACCTTACAGTCTTGTCAAAAATATTTGCCGAAATATTATTCAAAGTTGACAACTGAATTTTAACTTTTCGGCCTTTATTTACAAATTCGGAATTACCGTGTGCCTCCAATTTTGTCTTAATTGGAGTTCGTAAACGAACAGGTTGTCCCAATTTAGCTCTTCTAACTTTCCTTCGCACTCCTAACTCTCTTTCTTTTGGTCCAGATTCATGTTGAATTTCATTTACTACCTTCCCATTTGTATTTGATTCAACATGTGTACTATCTTTATCGTTCACTTTTTGTACAAATGGGAATGTTAGTTTAAAGGACGGCCATCTCTATCTCGAATTGCATAACAATTTGTGCGTTTATGCCCCGGAAACCCACATCGAAAGCAAATGATACTACTTGACCTATTGCCTCGAGTTTGGTTACTGGGCTGTTGAGGTTTTAACCGAGTATTTTCTTCCAACTTTTTTAGTCTAGTTGACATATTTGCTACTAATCCAGTGAGTGTTTCCAAAGTTGATTGAAAAACATTTGCTTCAGGTGAATTAATTACATTAATCTGAGCTGAATTGAACGGGGTCATTGGCTGGTTACAATTTTGTACAGCTACACCCAACCTAGCTGCATCCAATGCGTCCCGAAAAGTTTCAGGTTGTTTTGTCATCACAAAAGCACGAAGTGATGGCAATAAACCTCTTAAAAATAAGGACATAGTTTCTGCCTGTGACTTCTTTAATTGTCTACACCACAGCATTACGTCAGATGCATAATTATCAAGAGTTTCAGAGGGTTGTTGTTTACGATTTAAAAGCTGTGACTCAATAGTCCACTTCCATGACGGGCCTTCAAAATTAGTTCTTAAAAGAGTTTCTACCTTAGTTACACTATCTTTGTCAGCTGAATCCACTGTGTCCAAAAATACACGAGCATGACCAGATAAACAAGTATTGAGGGCCAAAAGTTTCTTAGAATCCGTAAAATCCCTAAGAGTTGCATAATCATTAAATTTGGATATAAACGAATGTAGATCATCACCCGGATTGCCAGAGTATGACACACCGCATTTTGTCATATCATACTTGTTTGCCATGATGTTTTCCGAATCACTTACAGTGTCTGAATTAACATATCCATGTACCGAATTCGGTTCAGAATCCGAGTTATGTACAGACATTAATATATAGATCACGCAGGACAACACCTTTTCAATGAGTGCAGGGCAGCATAAAAATTAGTACTAATTATGTTAATACGTGGGTATATTTGCGTCTAAAATAGGACCATTTCTACCACTATTAACCCAATACGAAGGAGACTAACTCACTCCGTAACTATCGATTACATTCCTGGCTTTTTAACCCATTCAAAATATCAATACCTTTTGTACAGTCATGACTTATTACGAATGACATAAATATTTAACAATACACTGACAATTATCAATACATACTAAATTATTAGAAATACAAGCAGTATTCTCTAAACAAAATGGAGAACTATTTCACAACGGCAATTTGTACTAAACATGTCAAATACACATGTATAGGCCTACTATTCTGTCAGGCCTGAAAAAAATATGGACTAGATACATACTATAAATAACGTTTTACGTGCGAAAAAACAAAACAAAAAATAAGATTAAAAAGAAATTCGCACGGGATTTGCCATAGTGCGACCATATTCGGGATTTTCATGGTGTGACTACACAAGCTGCTAATAGACTGACAGCAATATTACCACCGTAAGCACTGTTAAATTACCTTAACTCACTTGTTAGATCTTCCTCCACTTCTTATACTTCACTACCTTAGAGGGGTGAGAGGTACTAAAAACCAAGGGGAGAGAGAGCAGCACTCATACGCGTCCCATGTATAACCCGGTCGTGCTAACCGACATACCAAAGTACGCCCAAAACACAGTACAGCCACACGGCAGGTATTACACAGGTCGCGCTCGAGTAACTACAGCAAAGGACCGGAATCTCGTGAGACAAAGGAACCCAACAGGCCTACAAAAGGGGTGCAACTTGCAAGGGCTGCATCTCATATAAGAAAAACAGAACAATGCAGTACATCATCGTGATACAAATCTGTTATTTAATATACCCTTTTACAGTAATAATAGTCAGCAGTAGTATGTTAGATGGGGGTCCTAGGACAACTACTAAAAATGATTTTTAAAAATCATTTTTTAAGGGAATTCCCCTTTAAGTAGTCGGCCCCCATCTAACGTTATTTTAATTTTTTTTAATACAATGACGTCATTAAATCTTTTTATGGCATCGCCGGTTTTAAAAAAGCAAGTTAAAAAAGTGAAGAAAAAATTTAAAATTATTATCTAGTTTAATAATAAAGATGACAACAAAATATTTATCGAAATGGACATTACCAGAATTGAAAGAGTTTGCGCGAGAACACATTGGTCGAATAATTCTTGTGCAAAACAACAAGAATAAAGTAGATAAACGCAGTTATTACAACGCGGTGAAAAAATATTTAAAACGACAAAAACAAAAACCATTATATAAATTAAATTTAACCGAATTGAGAGAGCGTATAGCGGTTGAAAATATTGAGCTGCCACCACGCGGCGCGGGAGCAAGAGCGCAGTTGATAAAAAAAGATTACATCAACGCTATTAAAAGGTTTCACGGACGAGAAACAGAGTTGAGATTTAACTCATCAAAAGACGGTGGCAGATATTTACGCGAACGAACAATGACGGTTCCGCTGAATCATAGCAAAGAAAAATATTTAAATATATTTTGGCGAGCGGTAAAACCAAAGATAATCGCCAAGTTGACTATAGACTTGCAAGAATTTAACGCGTACAAGTTTATGATATTTATACGCGTTAAATTACGTAAAGAAAAATTAGACGGCACGTTCGATTTTGCCGAACCAAATTTTCATAATAATAAGCAAATTGTTTTATTGAATTTAGATGATATCGAAAATATACTCGATACTGTTTCTTCACAAATTGTAGAGGCTTTAGAAAAATGGACTCAAAAGGGCAGCGGATGGGAGGTAGATCGTATCGTAGAAATGAATATCTCAATCGCGAGATATCAACCTTTGAGAGGCGGTTCTTATATCGAGCTATACAACTTCATAAAAAATAAAAAAGCGTGCATCAACGTACAAAACAACGACGACGATTGTTTGCGGTGAGCGCTTCGCAGCGCTCTTTTTCCCGTGAAAATTCATCCAGAAAGAACGAGTAAGTACCCGATAGAGGACGGTTTAAATTTTAACAATATCGAGGCTCCTACACCAATCAACCAAATTAAGCGAGTAGAGAAACAAAACAATATAGCGATAAATGTTTTTGGTTGTGAATCAAAAACGATTCTAGTTTACAAACTTAGTGATCAACCTAAAAATATAGATCGTATTAATTTATTATTGATTAACGAGGAAGAAGAAAAAGGAACCAGATCTCACTACGTTTGGATAAAAGATGTGAACAAATTACTTTACGATCAAACGAGTCACAAAGAACGTAAACATTTTTGTTTGAGATGTTTACAGGGTTTTTCAGCAAAAGCGTATCTCGAAAATCACGTAAAATTGTGTAAGGGAATAAATGACAGACCGACGACAATCGTGATGCCGGAAAAGGGTAAAAACGATACGGTTAAATTTATAAATTTTCATAAAAAGATGCGAGTTCCTTTCGTAATATACGCCGACTTTGAAAGTATTATTAAAAATGTTGTAGATGTAAACTCTACGAGTACTACAAAACTACAAGAACACGTCGTTTGCGGTTATTCGTACGTCGTCGTTCGTTGCGACGGTGAAACTAGCGAACCCATCGTTTACAGAGGAGAAGATGCGGCTGAACACTTTTTAATTGAATTAGAAAAATAATCAAAACAAATTAACGAGATATTTAAAAACCCTAAAAAATTAAACATGACTAAAGAAGATGTAGAAGATTACAACTCTGCTAGCGAGTGTTGGATATGCGAAAAGAAGTGTGATGAGAAGGTAAGAGATCATTGTCACATTACCGGTAAATATCGAGGCGCAGCGCATAATTATTGCAATTTAAAACTGAGTTTAAAACCAGACAAAACTTTTATTCCGGTTGTATTTCATAATTTGCGAGGCTACGACTCTCATCTCATTATGCAGGCAGCGAGTCAAACGACTGGAAATTTAACGTGTATTCCAAACAATATCGAAAAGTATATTTCTTTTTCAATCGGGCAACTACGATTTATAGACAGCGCTCAATTTTTATTAGCGTCGTTGGATAAACTCGTTAAATCAAACAATTCTTTTCCGATTACGACCAAACTCGAACCCTCTTCCAAAAAATTTAATCTGTTAAAAAGCAAGGGTATTTATCCTTACGAGTACATGGACAGTTTTTCAAAATTCGAAGAAACGCGACTTCCTCTTATAGAATCTTTTTACAGCAGTTTAAACAACCAACACATTACTAAAGAACAATACGAGCACGCAAAGAATGTATTTAATACCTTTGATTGTAAAAATTTAGGAGACTATCACGATTTATACGTGCGTACCGATACTTGCTTATTGGCGGACGTATTTGAAAATTTTCGCGCTACTTGCGTTAAACAATACGGTTTAGATCCGGCTAATTATTATACTAGTCCGGGTCTGAGTTGGGACGCTTTATTGAAACATTCTAAACAAACTTTAGAATTGCTCACAGATATTGACATGCATTTATTTATAGAGAAAGGTACGCGCGGAGGAACGTGCATGGCGAGTAAAAGATACGCGAAAGCAAACAATGTCTACTTAGACGACTACGACGAATCGAAACCATCGAGTTACATTACGTACTTGGACGCAAATAATTTATACGGCTACGCGATGAGTCAACCTTTGCCGACGGGTAATTTTAAATGGATGACACCTTCACGAATAAACAAACTCGAGAGCGAGGGGCCTAAAAAAGGATATTTTAGAAGTTGATTTAGAATATCCCAAAGATTTACACGATTCTCACAACGCGTTTCCACTCGCGCCAGAGTCGTTGATAGTACCGAAAGAATGGATGAGCGACTATCAAAAGAATTTACTAAAAAACAAGCCAGCCCCAAACGTTGTGAAATTAGTTCCAAATTTGTACAATAAACGCAATTACGTGCTCCATTATCGTAATTTGCGATTGTATTTACAACTCGGTATGAAACTAACTAAAATTCATCGCGTTTTAGAATTTGACGAATCGTACATCGATAAAAACACTCAACTCAGAAAACTCGCGACGAGCGATTTTGAAAAAGATTTATACAAACTCATGAACAATTCAGTTTTTGGAAAAACGATGGAAAATGTACGAAAACGCGTCAACGTAAATTTGAAGCGGTTAAACGACGAAAAAGTGGAAAATCAAATTAAAAGACTCATCGCAAAACCAAATTTTGCAGAGGCGAGGATTTTTGATAACGATCTAGTAGCGATTCACATGCACAAAACAAAACTAGTTCTCAACCGCCCGGTTTACATAGGAATGAGCATACTGGATTTATCTAAACATTTAATGTACGATTTTTATTACAATCAATTAAAGAAGAAATACAAAGACGAGTGTGAGTTGGTATACACGGATACAGATAGCTTGTTGTTGGAAATTAAAACTCGTGATGTTTTTAAAGATATGAAAAAAGACAAGCATTTATACGATTTTAGTAATTATGATAAGCGTCATTTTCTATTTTCTGAAGAAAATAAAAAAGTGATCGGTAAAATGAAAGACGAGACCGCGGGAACTCTAATCTCTGAAGTTGTTTGTTTAAGACCCAAAATGTATTCGATACTTTTATCAGACGAAAAACAAATAAGAAAAGCTAAAGGAGTTAAAAAACAAGTTTTAGAACAATATATTATACACGACCGATATAAACAAGTTTTATCTCTGAAAAATACTCTACATCACCCTATGAATTTTATTAGGCACGAAAAACATCGACTATATACAACTCGAATAAATAAAATATCGCTATCACCTTTAGACACAAAGAGACACATTTTAGAAGACGGAATAGGCACTCACGCTTACGGTCATTACAGTCTCATCGTTTAACAATAGGGGGATTTTCTGTATCTCGAGGGATAATTTGTAATTCTTCTCTTACAAAACTACGGGCGGGGCCTCCTTCTAAATAATACAATATGGGTTGATTCACAGCTTTTATCGTTTTAGATATTCTATATACTGTTATACTCCATATAGGATCTGTGGCGCGGCGTCTCGTATCTTTTTCAGCTTCACCGGGCGCGTATAAATACCGAACTACGCTGTTGTTTTGGGATTCTTTTTTCGTTCTTTTTACCTGGCGAGGCTGGATTTTGCTCAACACTGCGTAATTTAATTGCGTCTTTAGGTTTTAAATTAATTAGTCGCGTCGTCTCGTTGTTTAACGCTTTTACGACCGCCGGCAATCTTTTAACCCATTCTCTATTTCTCGTATCAGTCGCTATTTCTTGCGCGTATTGATGTGAAAATAATCTTTCGCTCAAAGTTCTATTAAATCGCTCCACTATACCCTGAGCTCTATGATTACCAACCTCGCTTCTTTGTATTACAACATGTTGTTTGCTCATTAATACGTTTACGCTAGACATAAATTATTTTCCAGGATCGACTTTTATAATTTTAGGACAAGTTAACAACGAACGTTTATACATTTTTATAAATGCGTTACTTACTTGAACGGCGGTTTTATCGGTTAACGGTTCTGCTTCTTTATACCTACTGGCTTCATCTACGACGGTTAACGCGTACTTGTATGTCTTTTTATTTATAATATCGTGTGGAAGAAACAATAAATCTGCTTGATGAACCTCATTCGGTTTTTCTAACGTACTGTTACTACTGGTTGGTCTTGGAATGTATTTAGGATAGGGTAAATAAATTTGCCACAGCGCTTGCTTTTTTATCCATCGTCGAACTAATTTTACATTTACTTTTGTAGATTTAGCTAATTTATTAATCGCATCGAGACCTTTGTAGTATCCTTTCGGACTATAATAAGCGTTAGATAGCTTTCTCTCATTCATTTTAATATTGTACAACATATATTTTTATTCGTTAGGATTATTAGGCGTGGGCGTGGGCGTGGGCATGAGTGAATCTGGTAAAATTCCTTGTTTAACTAACGCCATTTGAGTTCCACCGGCTAATGCGACCGTCACGGTGAGTTTTAACCCGTCTTTTATACTAAACTTTCCCAAGTTGGCTGGTTCTACGCTTAATACTTTTTTACCGAGCATGCTGTATAAAACTATAAAAACTCCAAAAACGACGCTTTTATAAACAGAATCGGCGATTGTTTTCGTATCTATTGGCATTGAAGACATATTTTATAGTCGTTAAATATAATATTTAAAAAAAAAAACTTTTATTCCATTTCAAAAACAACGGGAGAACTCGTTGCCGGTGGTTCTCTAACGATTGCGGGTTTAATCGGTTCGTTTTTAAATGTTGGTTCTTCTTCACTCTGTCTAAACAATAAATAAGCGATACCCCCAATAGCTAAACTAATAACTATATAGACAAAATAGCTCGTTTTATTGCTCAACGAGTTGTTTACTTCATAACTCGACGCATCGCTAGACGTTTTGACGCTTTTTGCGGGTTTAGCGAGTTGCAGTTTTTTCTTTCTATTAATTTCGGCGAGTCTTTTTCCAGCCGCGACTCTGTTTGGGTTTTTTGGTTTAGTCGCTGTTTTCTTTACGGTCTTTGGTGTTGCAGCTGGTTTCTTTTCTACAACTTGCGTTGTAGCCATCGGTTGCGCATTCTCTGTCTCGTTGGTTTCCATCGCTTTCATTATCTATACAAGATTCTTCTTTTCTTTTTAAATGTTTTGCTGTAATTAGCGAAGCGCTGAGTGGAGCGATCAACATACCGTACTTGTAGTATATTTCACACGCTACAGCACTAAGCATGCTAGAAATGAACGGATCTTTTTCTAAATCTGAAATTAACTTACCTTCATCGTCAATTTCAAATCGATGACCGTACAAATCTATACGATTTAAACTAAATCCTAATAGTTTAGCGTATAGCGTTAGAATGGCGCTACCTAAAGACTGAGTAATATCGCGACCTAATTTAGTTTCGTATTGCGTGTGTAGCGCGTCTCGCTCTTCAGTAGACAAAGCTTCAATCTCCTCCCACTACAACCGATAAAAGACGTAGTTTTTGTTTCAACGACGTATTATCGTTAGTATCGCTAGCGTCGTCCGCGAGTGTCGCCCGTGGATTTTCGTTTAATAGTTTATGTACTTCTTCCATTTATTATACGTATTTATAGAATAATCGGTTAAATTTATAAAAAAATATAGAAACCAATAATTAATTTTAGATAACCCATCGACGTTTAAAAGTTCGTTAAGATTAAACGTTAGATCTTTTACTAGTTCATTATCTATACTAGTAAATATACCTTTTACTTTTTCAGTATTCTCGTTTAAAACTTGTACTAGGTTTTTTCTTTCTTTTTCAGTATTGAGAAGTTGGTTAAGATTATATATAAAATCATTTACTCGTTCAGCAGATATATTCGTAAATATAACTTTTACTCGTTCAGCATTCATATTTATAAATAGATTTTATAATATTTATTAAAATACGAGACAACCTGTAAGTAACCTAGGGGTAATTGCTGAGCAACCTATGGGCAACCTAGGGGTGGTGCTGAGCAACCTATGAGTCTTATGAGTATTACTCTTAACCTATGGGTAATTACTAACGACCTGTGAGTAACCTGTGAGTAATTACTCTTAACCTATGATTCCTATGAGTAATTGCTCTTAACCTATGGGCAACCTATGGGTAATTGCTCTTAACCTATGATTCCTATGAGTATTACTCTTAACCTATGGGTAATTACTAACGACCTGTGAGTAACCTGTGAGTAATTACTCTTAACCTATGATTGCTATGAGTAATTGCTCTTAACCTATGATTCCTATGATTCCTAGTGGTAATTGCTTAGCACGTATTTCATAATCGGTAGGCTGATCCGTTTTTAAAATCAACTTGCGATGTAAAACTCGTTTTAGTTGCTCGCGCGCTCGCTCTCGTAACTCAGCCGTCGGAATAACATCGTTTTCTCTAAGACAATTCTCGTACGAGTCTCTATCTTTACAATAAAATAAACACACCCATTTGAGTTGTTCTCTAAAATCTTTCAATACGCTATTATATTTTTGCGAAAGAATCCAACAGCTGTGTTTAACGTGTCTACCGCTAAAAGCCAATTGTGTAATCATACATTTATTGTTCTCATCGTATTTTTTATAATGCAACTGTTTATTAGCGCTGCAATCGTCGATGATAAACAACGTTTCTTCGTTTGAAAGCATCGCTATAAATTTGTATAGCTCGGTTTAACGATATGTCGTTTAAATCGTTAACGTGTACGTTATTGTCGTTTAGAACCCATTTTCTATTTTTGTACGTATCGTTGTAGAAGATGGTGGGGCATAATATAACGATATTTTTAAAATATTTTAAATATTCATTTTCTAATAAATTTAAAACAAATTCAGTTTTTCCGCATCCTGTTTGTCCGCAAATTAACGCGGCGTGTGGATATTTAGGTAACATTTTCTTTTAATATTAGGCGTTTTTTAAATATAAGTCAAGATGTTTAATAATCTACGGATTCAAAACGCCCGTTTCTTATGTTTAGTTGCGCGTCCATGATGATAAAAGTATACATGTTTATTTCACCCACACCGTCCGCTTCTTTCTCGATTTGTATGGTAATTCCTTCAGATAAGTTTTGTACTCGTCTTCCGCTTCCGTGTAATTTATTGTCGGTGGTAGTTCTTAAATCTAAAAATAAACCGTATCGATTTAGAAAATAGTTGCCTAGTTTAACGTTAGATAAATTTAGAGCTTGCGCGACTTGTATAGCGTGTTGTTGTTTCGAATCACCGAAATATTTTGAAATCTCTTCCCAATGTTGATACCTTTTCATTCCGTGCGCGTATAGTTGATTGGGAACGCCTTCGATGGTAATCGAAACTTTGTAAATTTTCGGATTATAAAATGTATTGCTTTCTTTCGTGGTGGGTTCTCTAAATAAAAACAATATTCCTTTCATACTTTTTGCCGGGGTATTTAAATTTACATTCCACATCGTATCTTTTTTGTTGCACAGGTCACGCTCTGTCTCAGTGCGCGGTCAAACAATAATTATACTCAACCGAGAGGTATATTGATTTTTAATCGTTCGAGCGAGTTCGGCATATGAACGACCTCAAATTCTAAAGAGATTCCGCTTATGATATATTTCGCGTTATAGTCGGTGCTTTTAATCATGCTCGAAATTTATTAAACACGAGTTCGTAAGTTAATCGATCTCCGATGCCCGACTGATAGTAAGGTTGATGATCGGTTAACAATTCAAAATCAGCGGGAATGTAATATCTATTTTATACGTATCCGCGATAACTTTATCTTTTCCTCCGTTGCCCTAAAGCCTTATCGCTAGCGTCTATTCTTAATTTAGTTACGTTTGCATCTTCGATTCCTTGATAAGCTAAATTTTTCGCGTTGATCTTTGGTCAACCATTCGTCCTGTAACAATTGAACACATCCGCATCGTCTAATGAAAATATTTAATTTCCTTCCATTTGAATAATTATATGTTTTACGATGGCTTTACCAATGTTTTGTACCAACGTTCTATTTTCATCGTCCGAGCTAACGAGATCGATATTGAAAGCTAATCGCGACGTATTTGGAACGATGACGTCGTTTACTCCTAAATTTGGAAAATGAACCGTCAACAATTGATTTTCGGTAATTGTGCTCGGATTATTTGTAATGACGACTTTTTGGCGCATTCCTTTTATACCTCGAGGTTCTCTTATTCTCCTGTATGGATCCAACACATCTCCGTACGTATTATTAGCCATATTTTATAGTAACAAATATAATAATTTTTTATAAAAAAAGTAATTATAAAATGGTGTCTATAGCGATGATGGTTGGAGGCGCGGTAGTCAACGCGTTGGCGTTTACCGGATCAATTTTTTTATTTAGTCAAGGTGGCCACGAAGAACAAAAACGACACGATTTAGCGATAGTACGACTCACGAAAGCTAGAGATGAATACTCGAAAGAGCGTTTAAAATATCTAGATTATTTAAATGAAGAAATACAAAAAGAATCGAGCGCTGAAAGAACGTTCAATAACATCGATGAAGCGATGAATGAATATTCGCGAGTTACGAACGAACGAATAAATTTACCGCAAGATTTACGTTACGAACCGCAACTAGAAGATTTTTACGTTGAGAGCGAAGATCAAAAAACGCGAGAAATATTATTTATAATACTAGGAATGAGTATTGTGGGTTACGCGAGTTATAGATTGTTAAAAAAAAGATAAAAAGTAATTGTAAAATGGCGGAAGGAGGTTATATGCCGATGGAAGATCTTAAAGATGATGAAATAGATGATACGTTTACCGCTGACGAAGATAATGAAGGAGAGCGAGTTGATGAAATGTCTTTTAGTATACCAGCTTATTCTCAAAAAACTATATTTGCTAGATCTGTAGTAGATTGTTTTTACGATTCGCGTAAAAAAGGTAAACCAAGTACAATAGCATAATGATTTCTATTATGGAACAAATGAAAAAGGACAAAATATACTCTATTTTAAAAAAGGTAATAAAAATATACTATTAAATAAACCCGGCGGCGGATTTTACGCGGAATCTACTTTAAAAAGTAAAAAGGGATTAACCAATAAAGATCTATATCAATTTGATGAAGTGATAAAAAATGTTATAGAAAAATCAAACGAACCAATAGAAGAGCAAACGGGTAGCGGTGGAAGGTTACCATCTGTACCGATGCAACGCGTAGAAAAATAAAAACAAGTACAAGAAGCCATCGAAATAGCGGTAACGACTCTTTCGGTAGATCAAACAAAATTAAATATTCGAGAAATAGAAGCGCTTGATAAAATCATGACTACAAATCAGTAGTATGTGTGGCGTATCCTGACCACATTTTGTGGCGGAGCAGTGTGCAGTTGTGTGCAGTGTTGGATCGATAGCACACATTTTCAGTGTTGGATCGATAGTGCAGTGTGCTATCGATCCAACACTGCACACAACTGCACACTGCTCCGCCACAAAATGTGGTCAGGATACGCCACACAAATTTGGGCTAAGGGCGCGGGCGCGCGCGCGCGCGCGTGACTCCCTCCACACAAAAATACACAAAAAGGGAGGACCTCCTCAATTCCCTCCTCAACACAAAACTGCACAGGGGTCAAGATGCTGTATACGTGATTGAATTTTTTTTATGACGTCATGCAAGTGGTTCTTAAAATAGAAATCCACCACATAAGATGCTGCATACATATTGGCATACATGTCTGGGCGCGCGCGTGACTCCCTCCACACAAAACTGCACACAAAATACTTACTCCCTCCTCACAAAATACGGGTTGAGACACGTCTGGGCGCGCGCGTGACTCCCTCCACACAAAAATACACAAAAAGGGAGGACCTCCTCAATTCCCTCCTCAATGAGACACGTCTGGGCGCGCGCAAAATCAGTTTGTGTGGTGGAGAATACATAATACATATATATACATATACATATATATATACATATATATATCCTCCTCAATGCAAGATTCCCTGGCGCGCGCGTTTTGTGTGGTGGAGGGAGTAGTGCGCAAGCGCAGCATGCATATTGATATTCGTCTGTCTTGGTCGTTTCTCATCAAATTGGAAATGTGCCAAATTGGAGCGTATAAGACATGTAGTGTCTTAAAATAGAATGGACACATATGAGCCGATGTTATTGCTTAGATTTAAAATGAAGCTATTCAAGTATGATTTGTTAAATATAATTTTAACACCAACAACAATCTTTGACATCAATATATTTACAGATGGTTTTTATATTGGTTTTAAAACTCATTGACTCATTGAGTCTACTCATTGAGTCTTTACTCATTGAATCTTTACTCATTGAGTCATTGAGTCTACTCAATGACTCAATGAGTCTACTCATTGAGTCTTTACTCATTGAATCTTTACTCATTGAGTCATTGAGTCTACTCAATGACTCATTGAGTCTACTCATTGAGTCTTTACTCATTGAATCTTTACTCATTGAGTCATTGAGTCTACTCAATGACTCAATGAGTCTACTCATCTTTACTCATTGAGTCATTGAGTCTACTCATTGACTCATTGAGTCTACTCATTGAGTCTTTACTCATTGAATCTTTACTCATTGAGTCATTGAGTCTACTCAATGACTCAATGAGTCTACTCATCTGTACTCATTGAGTCATTGAGTCTACTCATTGACTCATTGAGTCTACTCGTGAGTCTTTACTCATTGAATCTTTACTCATTGAGTCATTGAGTCGACTCAATGACTCAATGAGTCTACTCATTGAGTCTTTACTCATTGAATCTTTACTCATTGAGTCATTGAGTCTAATCAATGACTCAATGAGTAAAGATTAATCATTGAGTCTTTACTCATTTATAGGCCTATATATAAACTATTTCTTCCGTTTCTTGTCAATCGGAGATTAAGCATCAGAGATTCAACATGAATGTTATTTCTGCTGTCAAACCCCATGCTTGCCACCAGTGCGGCAAAAGCTTTGAACGGATGTATAACCTACGGAGGCATGCAGAACATGTACATAATGAAGAGAAATCTAAAATGAATGAAGTTGACGATGATTCTGAAATTAAAGCTATCCAAGCTGACAATTCTGACGTCGATAATTCTGAACCCAATTTTAAAAAGCATAGATTTGAAGATTCGGAAATAGAAACTTGTGAAACAGAATCTACCCAGGATGAAGACGAAGATTTCGAGGAAGATGATTCAGAATCCGATACGGAGGTGGAAGATGATTCAGAATCCGATACCGAGGTGGAAGATGATTCAGAATCCGATACCGAGGTGGAAGATGATTCAGAATCCGATACGGAGGTTGAATATGACGAATCATCGGAAGACGATGAGTCTAGTTCTGAATTGGAAGACAATGCCACTTTTCGAGACTGGTTGGAAGAGGCTAAAGAGGCAACAGAAGAGATGTGGTGTGAAAAATATGAAAAGTACGTCAACGGGGGTATGAGTGAAGATCAAGCCAAAGAAAAAGCCAATAGGAAAACCCTTTGGGTAGTCAAGCGAATCTTTTCAACAAATACAAGGATTTTTTGTCAGTTACCTACATCTGAAAGATAATGACACTCATCAGGATATTGCGGAAGATCTCGAAGAGAAAAGTAAATAAAGGCATGGAAGTAAACAAAGCTCTGAACAGAGTAATGCCTAAACTCCATACCAAATTTGACGGACTACTTCAACTAAATGAGGATGAAGAGAACGAGGAAGATTGATGATGAAAGACCAGATGTTTCAGAAAGACTACCGTAATAAAATTTAAAAAAATAATAATAATAATAATAATACTTAATGTTTTCAGTTTATCAAATTGTTATTATTATTATTATTATTATTATTATTATTATTATTATTATTATTATTATTATTATTATTATTATTATTATTATTATTATTATTATTATTGTGTTTTGCGAAAATCGGGCGATGCAACTTTATTTATTTCATACTAGTTATTATTTTTCCTTTTTTGGAACAATTATCATTAAGTGCTGATCTGGCAAATGAAAACAAGTGTACTTGTATTTCACATAATGTGCGTAATTTCAGTAACTTTGTACTTGCAAGGCCTAACCAGTTGTTTTTATTTATTATTTTGTATTATTATTATTATTTGTTTTGGTAAAACATACAGTTTCTGTCAAAAGAAAATACAGACATAATTAATTGTAAATAAATTGTCAATATTTTTTCAACATTACCTTTTAATTTCATTAAACTAACCGAATTGATGGAGTAATACATGTACATTGTAACTTTTGATAAATGTTCCAACATTGAGAAGTTGAATAAAGCAGCCAAGAGCTGAGGTCATGAAAACAAGAAAAAGTTTCCTCGTATTATTTTTATTACAGTGTATTAGAGATTTTGCGTTGAATCAGGATGTTCGATTTCAAAATTATCCAAACCATATATTTAAGAAGCAAATATGTAGCATTGAGACAACCGTATCCACATTTATATATTTTAATTTTTCTCAAAATCACAAGGGGTAAGCATTGTATTTATATTTTTTTTTTGGTTTCCATCAAAATCACAAGGGGTAAGCATTGTATTTATTACTTTTTTGGTTTACATCAAAATGAGTAAAGATTCAATGAGTAAAGACTAAATGAGTAGACTCATTGAGTCATTGATGACTCAATGACTCAATGAGTAAATATTCAATGTTTAAAGACTCAATGAGTAGACTGAATGAGTCATTGAGTAGACTCAATTAATCAATGAGTAAAGATGAGTAGACTCATTGAGTCATTGAGTAGACTCAATGACTCAATGAGTAAAGATTCAATGAGTAAAGACTCAATGAATAGACTCAATGAGTCATTGAGTAGACTCAATGACTCAATGAGTAAAGATTCAATGAGTAAAGACTCAATGAGTGAACTCATTGAGTCATTGAGTGAACTCAATGACTCAATGAGTAAAGATTCAATGAGTAAAGACTCAATGAGTAGACTCAATGAGTCAATGAGTTTTAAAACCAATATAAAAACCATCTGTAAATATATTGATGTCAAAGATTGTTGTTGGTGTTAAAATTATATTTAACAAATCATACTTGAATAGCTTCATTTTAAATCTAAGCAATAACATCGGCTCATATGTGTCCATTCTATTTTAAGACACTACATGTCTTATACGCTCCAATTTGGCACATTTCCAATTTGATGAGAAACGACCAAGACAGACGAATATCAATATGCATGCTGCGCTTGCGCACTACTCCCTCCACCACACAAAACGCGCGCGCCAGGGAATCTTGCATTGAGGAGGATATATATATATGTATATATATATGTATATGTATATATATGTATTATGTATTCTCCACCACACAAACTGATTTTGCGCGCGCCCAGACGTGTCTCATTGAGGAGGGAATTGAGGAGGTCCTCCCTTTTTGTGTATTTTTGTGTGGAGGGAGTCACGCGCGCGCCCAGACGTGTCTCAACCCGTATTTTGTGAGGAGGGAGTAAGTATTTTGTGTGCAGTTTTGTGTGGAGGGAGTCACGCGCGCGCCCAGACATGTATGCCAATATGTATGCAGCATCTTATGTGGTGGATTTCTATTTTAAGAACCACTTGCATGACGTCATAAAAAAAATTCAATCACGTATACAGCATCTTGACCCCTGTGCAGTTTTGTGTTGAGGAGGGAATTGAGGAGGTCCTCCCTTTTTGTGTATTTTTGTGTGGAGGGAGTCACGCGCGCGCGCGCGCGCCCGCGCCCTTAGCCCAAATTTGTGTGGCGTATCCTGACCACATTTTGTGGCGGAGCAGTGTGCAGTTGTGTGCAGTGCACTGAAAATGTGTGCTATCGATCCAACACTGCACACAACTGCACACTGCTCCGCCACAAAATGTGGTCAGGATACGCCACACATACTACTCAAATCGAGGAGAACAATTATATCTTTTAACTAAATTAAAAGTAGTCGACCAAAAAATATCTGACACTCAAGAATTAATTAGCGATGCTGAAGAAAGAGGGTTTGAGGTTGATGAAAAAGATCAACTAAAATTACAAAAACTAAAAGAAGACAAACAAGTTTTGATTAAACAAATTGATGCGCAGGATTACGTTCTTCGTAGCCAAATCAATAGAATTAAAGAAACGTTTCAAAAAATGTTAGAAAGAGACGTTACGTTAGGTGATAAAATTAAAACTTTATTTAGAGAACAAGGTATAACGATCGTTACTGTATTGACAGCAATTGGTATGACCATCGCTTTTATCGCTAAATCGATAGGTGAAGTCGCGAATTCAGTTTTACCCACTCCTATACCTAAACCCGCACCACCTACACCCACACCCACACCTATACCACCAGAACCTACTCCTATACCACCAGAACCAACTCCCGCACCGCCAGATAGAGGTGGGTGGGTACAAAAAACATTAAAAAACTTTGCGAACGTATTAGCTAAACTAGGAGCGAAAGCTTTAGTCGCTTTACCAAACATTATCGGATCGATTATAAACTGGTTATTTAAAACGGTCAGCGGTGTGGTCGCGTACGCGGCGCAACATTTATGGTTAACCTTGACCGCGGTCGGTGTTTTAATTTTAACTTACGCGCGACGAAAACTATAAAAAAGATAAAAAGTAATTGTAAAATGGCGGAAGGAGGTTATATACCGATGGAAGATATTAAAGATGATGAAATAGCTGATACGTTTACCGATGACGAAGATGATAAACCAACAAGCCCTACAACAACTTGGTTCAATAACGAAGAAGAAAAAGCAAAAGAAAGAAACCTCGAAAGAGAAGAAAAAAGAGCAACGCGGCGAGAAATAGAAAAAGAAAGAGATAAAGAAATAAAAGATAGCGGTACTGCAAAGCGAAGAAAAGAGCTAACTAAAATATACGTTGATGATTTTTACGTGAGCGTAGGGTACGAACCAGCTGTGAAAGACTACTCTAAATTTAAAATAAATAAAGAAAATTTATTAGTTTTTCAAAAAGGTATAAAAGAATTAGTTTTAAGTAATTTAAAAGAAAAAAGCAAATTTAAAACGTTATCTACTCTCATTAATAAATATGGCATCGATTTTGCAAGATTAGATTTAGGTATAACCGATTATAAACGAAAACCATTACCACCGCGCGAACAAAAAGCGATAAACGATAATTTCGATGTGGTAGAAGAAGCGCAAAGGCAACCTATACCGTTAGGGCCTACCGCTGTTGTTGATGAAACGGTTTATCGCGAAGAAGGAGCGCCAACAACGTCAGAACCTAACGAGTTAACGCGAATGCTTAGCGAAACTATAAAAGCTAACGAAAATACAATAAGAGTTCTTTCAGAAAACTCGGATTTTAAAGATAGTTACGATAAAAGAACTTTGCAGAGCATTAGTAAACTTATGGAAACGAAACGAGGCGCGGTATTAGAATTATTGCTTAGATATAGAGAAAATAAAGAAAAAATAGCTGATTTTGAACAAAGAATCAACGAAAATGAGATAGGAGATGAAGATGCGATGGATTCACTACGTAAAGAAAGAGCAAACCTAAAAGATGAAACAACGGTTATCGAAGAAGTTATGGAAGATTTAAAAAGAGAAATATCTAACCTTTTATTTAAAAATGAAGAATCGTTAGTCGCGATAAATAGAAGAAAGCGCACGTTGGGTGAAAAAATTATAGGCTTGTTTAAAAAACAAGGTATAACGATCGTTACTGTATTGACAGCAATTGGTATAACCATCGCTTTTATCGCCAAATCGATAGGTGAAGTCGCGAATTCAGTTTTACCAACACCTATACCTAAACCCGCACCACCTACACCCACACCCAAACCTACTCCTATTCTCCCAGAACCCACACACGCACCTATTCTCCCAGAACCAACTCCTATTCTCCCAGAACCAACTCCTATACCACCAGAACCAACTCCCGCACCGTCAGATATAGGTGGGTGGATACAAAAAACATTAAAAAACTTTGCGAACGTATTAGCTAAACTAGGAGCAAAAGCTTTAGTCGCTTTACCAAACATTATCGGATCGATTATAAACTGGTTATTTAAAACGGTTAGCGGTGTGGTCGCGTACTCAGCGCAACATTTATGGTTAACCTTGACCGCGGTCGGTGTTTTAATTTTAACTTACGCGCTAAAATAACAATTCGTAAATCATAATACCTAGTCCGGTTAAAATTGCAAAACCGAGTATTAAAGCATTTTTTTCTTCTCGGTGGTTATCGTTTAAAGAGTCTCGAGTTTCGCTTTGAGCGTCTTGTGGATGCGCTATTGTAACGTCTAATGTTTTATCATCTTGCGCATGCGTTTGCGTTTCGCTCTTCGCGTCGCTTTCATTTAGTAGTTGTAAAACAGGAGCAACTACGACCTTTGAATTTGTATCTAAATTTGAACCCAACGCTAAATCGCTCGTCGCTATCAAAATATTATTGTTGTAGTTTGAGTACGTGCCTATTCGTAAATTCATATCGCTAGGCATCATGTATACATTTTCTCCGAGACAAAAGTTTAATTGACTGCGAGCGTATAGTAAAACATCTTGATATCGTTGAATACTAGATTGTAAATCTATGGGAGAATCAATCTCGGTTTCAGTTATGTCTATAAATTCGACGATTACCGCACCAGCTTAAAAATCTTACATAATCATCTAGGCAGTCAAGTGATGCGTCCATTTCAGACTGCCTTGAACTGATTACCCAAACTTGCAAAAATGCGATTTGAATTTGTCATTTTCAATAACAATGTACTCGGTCATGTGTGACAGCAATGGGTCAATAAAGGTATCAATGGAAAGCTGAGGAGTTCCTCTTCTTTGGTACACTACATGTAAATTGTCAAACTAAATAACCTTGGCATATTAACCCCCTGAATTCGGATTACCTTTTTTTTGATACGCACTGTATAGCCTCGAAAAGCTACATGTAGCCCCCAAAAAGCTACATGTAGCCCCCCAGAAGCTACATGTAGCCCACCAGAAGCTACATGTAGCCAAAAAAGCTAGTAAAAAGCTACATAGCGGCTATATAGCCTCGAAAAGCTAGTAAAAAGCTAGAAGAGAAATACAGTTAGGGTGTCCCTAATCAAAAAGGCTAGAAAAAGCGGCCTGCTAATTATCAATTAAAAATGTTAATTAACATTAATTAATTTCCTTTTGTCTCGTCTTCCAGGAGGGCTAGATCGGAAAAGGGCCGACGAAAAAAAACCTCTGAACCCCCCAGTATCGCCATTAGCTACAGTGTAGCTTGTGGGGGGCTAGAGTGAAAAAAACAGAGTGTTTTAAAACCTAGCTTTTTGGGAGCCAAAAAGCTACACTTTTCGACAAAAAAGCTACACTTTTTGAGCAAAAAGCTAGTAAAAAGCTACATAGCGAGCGGCTATATAGCCTCGAAAAGCTACATGTAGCCCCCCAAAAGCTACATGTAGCCCCCCAGAAGCTACATGTAGCAAAAAAAGCTAGTAAAAAGCTACATAGCGAGCGGCTATATAGCATCGAAAAGCTACATGTAGCCCCCCAAAAGCTACATGTAGCCCCCCAGAAGCTACATGTAGCAAAAAAAGCTAGTAAAAAGCTACATAGCGAGCGGCTATATAGCATCGAAAAGCTACATGTAGCCCTCCAAAAGCTACATGTAGCCCCCCAGAAGCTACATGTAGCCAAAAAAGCTAGTAAAAAGCTACATAGCGAGCGGCTATATAGCCTCGAAAAGCTACATGTAGCCCTCGCCTCGAAAAGCTACATGTAGCCCCCCAAAAGCTACATGTAGCCCACCAGAAGCTACATGTAGCCAAAAAAGCTAGTAAAAAGCTACATAGCGGCTATATAGCCTCGAAAAGCTAGTAAAAAGCTAGAAGAAAGCTACAGTTAGGGTGTCCCTAATCAAAAAGGCTAGAAAAAGCGGCCTGCCAATTATCAATTAAAAAAAGTTAATTAACATTAATTAATTTCCTTTTGTCTCGTCTTCCAGGAGGGTTAGATCGGAAAAGGGCCGACGAAAAAAAAACTGTGGGGGGCTAGCATGTAGCCTCTGGGGCTAGAGTGTAGCCTCTGGGGGCTACATGTAGCTTCTTACCATGTTTACGCTGATGACACGCAGCTTTACATTACTTTTAAATCTTCTCAAGAACCTGCCGATTCCTGCATTAAAACACTGGAGAAATGTATTCAAGAGATTCGAAGTTGGATGAGACAAAACTTCCTGAAATTGAACGATGAAAAAACAGAATTTGTTCTATTTGGATCACGTCAGCAATTGTCTAAAGTTTCTCTTCCATTTATTACAATTGGTGACTCGCAGATAACCCCCTCATTACATGCACGTAATTTGGGTGTTATATTTGACTCGACAATGACTTTAAAACCACATAATATCTCCAACATTCTTCGCATATCATCATTTCATATCAGAAATATAAGCCGAATTAGGAAATACTTGAATAAAAGTGCTGCTGAACAAATTATACATGCGTTTGTCACATCACGGCTCGATAACGGGAATGCTCTCCTTTACGGTCTCCCGCAGAATCAAATATCTCGTCTTCAGCACATACAAAACACAGCAGCTCGTGTTGTGACTTTGTCCAGAAAGTCATGCCATATTAATTACGCCAATCTTGAAAGAACTGCACTGGCTTCCTGTTTCACAGAGAATTGTTTTTAAACTTATGCTAATTGTTCACAAATCTTTTAATAACATTGCTCCAATTTAAGTTTACACTCCATCACGGAATTTGCGCTCCAGCAACATGTCACTCCTAAAGGAACCAACTTCAAAACGGAACTGGGGTGATAGGTCGTTTTCTGTCGCAGCTAGCTCCGAGACTCTGGAATCATCTTCCAACTAAACTCAAATCTTGTCATAGTATAACCAGATTTAAGTCGATGCTTAAAACTCATCTTATGTCACAACTCTTCAAAGATGAGGTATATTTGTAATTGCATTGTAGGTACATGTATCTCGGTACATAAATTTTTTTCCCTATGCTATCATTGTATATTGTTTGTATTCATGTTTTTTCTTTGTTTCCGCGCCTTGAGCGCCCAGCAGGGTGGATATGTGCGCGCTAAAAATCTTTATTATTATTATTATACATATTCAGTGTGTGCATTCGTCCTGGAAAACATTACCGCCCTCAGACACTCGGAAAGCACTGAGCATACAGTGCTATACACACGTCGGTGTAGGGCAAAATTAAATCAATTGTTTATCTCCCGACGCAAGAATTTCACCAATCTATATATATCGCGGAACCCGCTGCTATATAGGATTCTAGCCGGCCAATCGTCATAGGGCAAGCTCGGTGGTCGAGAGGTTAAGACGTCTGCACTAGTAAGCAGGAGGTCGTGGGTTCGAATCCCGCCCGAGTCGCCTGTGTAGTTTTTTCACAGAAACTCGGAAAGCACTGAGCATACAGTGCTATACACACGTCGGTGTAGGGCAAAATTAAATAAATTACCGCCCTCAAGTGTCAACAATAATTACTTCGATAGGGTACCAGCCACTGATCTCTATCACAGTATCAGTGGTGTGGAGTGTGGTACCAGCGTACATGTCAGCGCATGCACTAGCTAGATACCAGACAGAAGCTAGCCGCGAATTGGCGCGAATTCGCGGTTGGGAATTCCCAACCGCGAGTTCGCGGCTGCGAATTCGCGGATGGCTTTTCTGGCCCAATTCGCGGCTAGCTTCAGTCTGGTAGCTAGATCTAGTCTAGTCGAGTCGTCGGCGCGGTGTTGGTGCACCATCTGTTTCACCAGATCGATCAGAGCATAACGTTTATTCAAGACTCCTTCATCAAAAAGCTGGTGCTGTCCTGCAAACGACTTACTGTACTCAATTATAGGCTTCAATTTGTAATTTGTAAGTAACATCAGTTTATATCATAGATCTGATCCCATCATTTCAGGGAAGCAAATAGCTGTGGTGACCGCAGCCCTACTGACTACCTGACTTTTACAACTTCTGTCATTAACCCTCCTATGGTTTGACCTTTCAAAACCTTTCAAAATCTGCTTACTGGCCAAAATGGCTATCAATAATTATGAACCCTTTAAAACCCTCCAGAATTTGTTGCTACTGAACAACCACACCTTTCAATACCCTTTGAAAGGTATTGAAACATTTCAACACCAGTTTGTTCAGAGAGTTGTTAGGCCTACACCTTTCGAAACCTTTCATAGGTCCCTTTTGTCAGACAGTTTTCTCACCTTTCAAAACCCTTCAGTACAGCAAACTTGAAAGGTTTTGAAAGGTCTGACAATTCTATGGCAAACTGCACTGTACATAGGAGGGTTAACGGACGGGCAGGCAATGTTCTGTACCCCAAAAAGGTGTCCCATACTGTAGCCTACATGAGAAATGCTCATCAAACTCACCTCCAAGATTCTATGCCACCTACAGATGCTTTAAAACCATGCAACTTGCATTGGCGATATTTTATGGACATTTTAAGTTTGGAAAAATGCAAGATTGAACTAGTAGTAGTAGTAGTACTACTACTAGTAGTAATAGTAAACATGGAAACTGCAGGACTTGTGACGTTTTCCCAACAATGCATTGCGCGCATACACAATTACCCTCCTGCTACCGGTAAAAAACAAAAAACAGGCAGTATAGCGCCACCTAGCGATTTTTAGCGTACCAACCACATATATTTGGTATGCTAAAAATCGCTAGGTGGCGCTATACTGCCTGTTTTTCGTTTTTTACCGGTAGCAGGAGGGTCATTTGTGTATGCGCGCAATGCATTGTTGGGAAAACGTCACGAGTCCAGCAGTTTCCATGTTTACTAGTTCAATCTTGCATTTTTCCAAACTTAAAATGTCCATAAAATCTCGCCAATGCAAGTTGCATGGTTTTAAACTTCAGAAGAGGCATCTGTAGGTGGCATAGAATCTTCGAGTAGGGTTTTCAGGTGAAAAATTATTCCTAAACCAATATGCTCAATATTTATATCAAATTACATGTAAAGGTCTTGATGAAAGAAATACAATGGTTTTTAAATCAAGAAAATCGGACGAGTAGTTTTTGAGGAATCCTGTTTTATTTAATCAAGTATACAGCATTCGATGAAGCCCGACTGTCCATACACTGTGTACATCCGTAATGGCAATAAAACCGTTGAATCAGCCTACACACACCGTGATACACACGCACAGCGTTCGTGCTCGTTTCCCTCATAAGAGCTTTTGAAAGGGTGTAAAAAATACACTCTCCGCTCAAAACTAAACACAATTACGGCTCAAAACTTTCACATATGATAGAAAAGAGGTGTAAAATTCATTCAGACATTGCTCTTACCTTTCAACTTAAAAATGTCACCTCGAAAAACTGTGTTTAATTTTTTATCTCTTCATAACTTCGGTTGTAGAGTAGCTGTGGAGATCGAGCAAGCATGGGTATGTAAAGGAGCCCTTTGACTTAATATGGAAACCCGTTTTCATGTCAATCACAATGTACTCGGGTGCGGAGACAGCTCTGAAGTGGATGCCCTCAGCAGAGCGCGGCATATTTTACGGGCCGAATGCGCCCGATCTCGGAACACTTCGCGAAAGGCTGGGCGGGATGAGAGTGGTTCATTCATAAAAACCTAGCCTTTCGCACATACTTCCGATTGCTATTTTATGTACATTGTTGGATAGCTGAGACTATAAGCTTTCCAATGAGCTATTACATGTAAGATTTCGACAGGTAAAAGTAATATGTGTGTGTGGAGGGCTTCGGTCAAGCACGTACAAACTGAAAACCCTACTTGGAGGTGAGTTTGAAGAGCATTTCTCATGTTTGGGACACCTTTTTGGGGTACAGAACATTGCCTGCTCGATATCGACACTTGTCAATACAGGACTACCATAGGCATTCACCGCAGCGCTACTACCGTCCGTTAATGACAGAAGTTGTAAAAGTCAGGTAGTAGGGCTGCAGTCACCACAGCTAGGAAGCAAAATAGTATACTACTTCCACTTGTGCACAAAGTCTCTGCATGTATGATGTAGGCCCCTTAATTTATAATGCAAACAATATCATTTAACTAATGTAGTACTACTATAAAGTACTAACCGTTACTAGTAATATTAGGCCTAACTGTTAGTAGCCTCGCGGTCCTACTAAAAACCGACAACTCAGGACAACTCACGACAACACGTTCTAAATGCACTGAAAACTCAAAAATAAAGTCATACATGTACATATGTTTATAAGGGACAGTGGCATACATACAGGGTTTCAGTTTTTGTAAATGTGGTTTTAAAACCACCAAAACTGTGCTGTTCACTTAGCTATTTATTTATTTATTTATTATTTTTAAATTCGGTTAGGCCTATGCTATATACAACTTGAATAACTCTGGAGAACAGTTTTGATTTCATCTGTATCTTCTAAAAATCTAAGATGGACGTGGGTATGAGAACTATTAATTAGAAAATGTAAATGTTTTCTGAAGCTCTTAATCATGATTACCATCCCAGTGGTGATCAAGTAGAACTTTCTTTATGGAAGACAACGCTTAATTGACATCAGTGAATGAAAGAAGCCTATGGGTATGAATGACGGCCAGCTGTCACAAACAAGTGATTAACCATGATGACAACACCAACTGATATCAGTGAATCAAAGAATCCTGTATGTGTCGCTGCTGGCAATTAATTGTCGCCAGTAAGTCCTGACAAAATTTAAGTTTTCTTATTCATTCAACAAGTAACTGCGTCTGCATTGTCAGGAAACTGAACTACGTTACCGTAGGTCAAAAACATCACAAGAACAACCATGATTTTTAATTTTGTTCAAAATTTATTCGCAGATTAGTAAACATTCACGAGAATAATACAAACAAGTTTAATCAAAAGGAACCTATTTTAACTTGAATCAATTAAAAAGTACAAATACTTCTATTGCATAATATGGAGGTTGAAACAACAATTGATATTAGGTTATTTTTAACGAGTTTTACTCATTGGGATTTGTCAAACGAATGTGCTCTTTTAGGTTGAACAACCTTTTTTAGTAACAATTTTTTTTTAAATATCTGTCGCATAACGTACAACAAAAGCAGTTGTACAAAACTTATGACCATTTTCACAATATTTTGGATTTACTGAATTTATTTATACCAGTCGACCTAAACATGTATAGTTAAAATGTACAAGGTAAATATAATACACTTTATATTAATATTTTACAAAATAAAATACCAGGACACAATATATACTACAAACATAAAATTATAACCATTGTACATGAAAATAAATTTCGTGCGGGGACACAGCCCGCGTTATGATGTCACCCACTTTGTAGTCTGGTTTACTTTCACCCTTTGACATAATGGTACAGTCCTTTTACGTTGCACAAGCAAGATGGCGGCCAGTACTACTGCAGTGAAGAAAATCTTTTTTTATTGCTAATTTAAACCACATTTTCAAAAACTGAAACCCTATATGTATGCCACTGTCCCATATAAACATATGTATAACTTTAGTTTTCAGTGCATTTAGAACGTGTTGTCGTCAGTTGTCGTCAGTTGTCAGTTTTTAGTAGGACCCGTTAGTAGCAGTAACGTTAGAAATACTATTAGCGTTAGGGCACCATGGCATTTGCGGTATTCTCACCGTGCATGAGCTATTCCGGGCATATGTTGTTAGATCACTGTGGTTAAACACAATGCTCACAGATGCCAAGTGGCTATCATCAAGACACTGGGTGTAAATTCACCACTCAAGTCGGGTTACAATGTCATGTGCGCTTTTAGCGGATAAAACCTTATCAGTATTACTGTGTGCATGTGTATTGCGTTATGCAAAAAAATAGTACCCCTAGCATATCAGGATATGTATAAAATCATTGGGGGACGAATTTTTGTTGTTGATAAGTTTATGCGTATTGTGACGCATTGTGACAACATTATGGAAAAAAAAATTCTTTGAAATTGATTAGATCATAAACACAATACTGTAACTAGGCCCTATTACATTTAACCAATTTCAAAGAAAAAACTTCTCTATAATGTTGTCATAATACATTAAAAAAAAAAGATTCAATATATCACCGAATTGACCCCATTGACTTTGTCCACAGCCTTGTATACAAGGGTACCAATTTTGTTTAAATAATGTGAGGTTGTTTTACAAGGTAATGCCCATGTGCATAGTGTGCAGGATTGTGGGTATTTTCTTAAACTATTATGACACTATTGAGACATATTTTGGTGTAAATTTCCAGACGGAAAATCATTCCTTAATCAGCAAAATTAAGCCTCACTCGGCTAATTAACCACCAAATCAAGCCAACAAAGAAAGCTTACAGTAGTTTTTGTGCCCGAGGTGATTTAATTTCAGGGGGAAATGTCAAACGTCTACCAACCTTATAATTTCAGTTCATTTTTTAAAGAACTACAGATCTTCAAAATTGACATACATGTTCCTTATACTAGAAGAAGCGAGTGAAGACTACGTAATTCAATTATGTTTACTTCGTCAGGAGCGGAAAATTATTCTGAATATGAAACAAAAATATTATGGTTAAGAAAAGAAATCTATACTTTTTACAAAATATTGTGCAAAAATTACAACCTAGTGCTGGGAGTTACCGGTTAATTTTCACAATTGGATCATTCCATATGAATTCAACCAAATCTCAGAAATCTTCCACGGTCACCTACTCAGATTTGGCTCAAAATTATATGTATAATGAACACATGTATGCAAAGTTTTAGGCTTCAACTCCTAAGGGTTTCTGAGATATGGCCCTCCAAAAATCAGGCCATGCCCACTTTTTGCCCTCACAAATCGCGAATGTTAAATTATAGGGTCATGGGCGGAAATGAAAAACTCAATTTTCAAGGGTCCCCTGTCAGCCCAGGATTTGTTATAGAGTGTTAATGATGCTGGATTCCTTGTATTTAAGGACAGGTCTGTCTGTAATAGGAAGAATAGCTCTCCTCAACCATTTTGAGAGCCTCTGAAAACAGTTCTGGCTGAAAAAGGGACTTTTTGGCCCATGTTTGGTGCCCAAGTTTACCATGTGGGCAGTTACCCTTGGTAATGAATTTTTTTCCACATAATTGTACATATCTTGCCTTGATTAAATGTCAATGACTATGCATTGAGATTCACTGAAACACCCAACTTCTAATTTCATTACTGTCCAGTTGATTATGTAGCCTTAAGTGCTTCAATTTGGGTACATGGGGGAGGGTAGGGCCAGTTTTTGTTGGTAAGTTTGACATTCTTTCCTTTTTTATTTCTTTAGGTTGGCACTGTCACATTGGTAAATTTTATGTATTTGACTATTCAATTGAAAACCATACTTTTCCAAATTTGTACACTTCACTGCATTTTTGTTTACTTTTATTATTCTCTGTGCAAATTTGTTTCAGAGAACATTAGGTGCAGAGTGTATAAAAGGGTCCCATTTTTATATTCATAATCATTAACATGTAATCAACACCAGGTCTGGTGAGTATACTTGTGAGTCTTTTGATTTCACTCGTACTTTATGCATAATTTTCATCATCAACAGTAATGAATAAAGTGTTATTTTTAACATTTAGTAGTTCCGCAAATCAACACTGCAAGATGAAGATAGCAGTTGAGGGATGTTGTCATGGAGAATTGGAAAACATCTACGCAACAATTCAGCACTTAGAAGCTAAAGAAGGTATGCTGCTACAGGCCTGGAATTTCATTCTTGTAGGAGCAAGGCCACTATTTTCTAAGTACAGGGCACTTCAATTAGAATATCAGAATGTCTATGGGAAAACTTTAAAGGGTACCAAGGCCAGGACCAGTGGTTCAAAGGTCAACAGTAATATGACCTTATTATGTGGTGTATTATTTTCAGTCACTGGGTTAATCTAAGACTAGCACTCCGATTCCATGTCATGCCATGTCATGCTGATCGTGTCGATACTGTCCCTTTAACTCATTCCCTACAGCAATCCCATATATCACACAATCCTATTTCTTAGTTTAAGTTACCTCATCCTGTACGGCAAGCTGTATAACAAATCGTATTCATTTTTAGTGTTTCATATTATATTTATTGTAAAGAAGTCACAAAACGTGTAATTATCCCGTATGGCATCATTGTTTACATTAACCCTAACCACCCTGAATCCATCAAAATCCATCCCCCTGTTTTGGAGGATTTCGGCGGATTCAGGATACCTCCATATTGAGCATATGGCGGACTTTGATGGATTCAGGATTTCAATAGTTTTTTAACTGCTTGGTCATGTTGGTTGAATTTTGATGGATTATAGTTACATGTATTGTACCATAGAGGTACATGTACTGTACATGTAGGAACCTCCGTGCATGTATGTATGTACATGCATTGCTGGGCCTGCCTGTCCCATTGTTGGGACATTGCCAAGTCTTATCTTTTGCAAGTACTGACAGGGTTCAGGGAGAAGTAAAGCAAAAACATGGCCTTTTGACTGGGCCTTATCAGATGTCTGCAAGTACATTGTAAACAATGGCTCAATGAAATGACCCTAACAGACAATGCGCTGGTGGGGTCGCCACCTCCATTCATTGGTAGGTGTATTCCTTAGATAATGTATGAATTATTTTTGGATGCATGATGCTTATACTGAATTTGTCATGCTTCAGCAAAAACCCCAAACAAACGAATAAAACAACCCCAAACCAGCCAACACTTGTATGTGTTAGATTTTGATGGATTCTATGCAGCAACATACTATACAAATTTTCATGTGAGCATGGTATCCTGAATCCGCCAAAATCCGCCAGAAATTTAGGTGATGAATTTGATGGATTCTATGCAGCAACATACTATAATTTTTTTTATGTGAGCATGGTATCCTGAATCCGCCAAAATCCACCAGAAATTTAGTGGTGGATTTTGGCGGATTCAGGATACTTTCTAGTAAAAATACCCAAGGGGTTAGGGTTAATATTGTTAACATTATTATGTAAAAGAACATCAGTTTTTGTTTATCATTGCAAATGATGGTGATGAAATAAAGATAAATGGTAAAAATCCATTTTAATATAAGGTGCTAAAACAAAAATTTAATACAGCTTATCTGAAGCTCCAACTGATACACATGTAGTTCAATTTTATTAATTTTCGGACACATTGAATTCTTAAATGTAAAGAGCGGCTTCCTTTGCGTAAGTTTTTTTTCAGCCTAATATGTAACTCAAAAATTACCAAACAGTAAAATTCTTCATCTTATCTAATTTTGTTTGTAATTTAACAGCAATCAAGGTTGACCTTCTGCTATGTTGTGGTGACTTCCAAGCTGTCCGAAATGAAAGTGATATGGAATGCATGGCAGTACCCAGGAAGTTTCGCAAAATGAACTCTTTTTACAAGTAAACACACTAGTTATTTTTGAAAATTAATACATTTTGGAAGTGATGGGACTTGTTCACAGAGTGTGGCAGCGAGTGTACATTTTTCCCTCAATGTGTACAATGAAGCCTGAAATACAAGATTTTACAGATATTTTATAGATTCAAGGGTAATTACAATATATATACAATTGTGTGAATTGCAATTTGTGTTAATTGTCTTATTCAAAATTTTCAATATTGGTACAAATTTTAACCCACTGCTTGCAATCTTCGGCAGTTGTACTACTTTTTCAGCATTATAATTAAAAACATGAATGACCTAATGAAATTAAACCAAAAAAAAGAGACTGAAAAAGGAAAATCAACAACTTGAGGTAATACGTTTTTAGCAGCTTATATTTCTTCTTGGCACAGCACAAACTACATTTTTGGACAATTTTGTGACTTTCAGCTAAAACAACAATTTTCATGGGTATACAAATGATTTCCTAATGCTTCAGATGTTTTTGTTGTTTGTATCTAAAGGTATTATTCTGGAGAGAAGAAAGCTCCTATACTAACGCTGATTATTGGAGGAAACCATGAAGCATCCAACTACCTGGGAGAACTAGCTTATGGAGGATGGGTGGCACCTAATATATATTATATGGGTAAGTATTTAGGGTTAGATGAAAGAAGATAGATGGGGAGAGTTAAAAGGAGGAAGTGGAGAATATAAAAAGACGAGGGGCTTTGGTGTTTATCTATTATTGCTATTTATAAACAATGGCCAGTCACAGTGCATACTTCACATCCAACTTGATCTGGGAATGGGATGATCAAGTTGTACATGTACGTATATGTACTTTCTTCAGATGCACAACATGAATCTTATACACAATACAACACCGTTTGGTAATTAGTCTATGAGCCAGCGGCTGAAATTTCACACTTTTTTGTCATAATCTCAATATCCGTGTCATATTTTACCTAAATCATCATTAAAACAAATCAGCTTTTAGTAAGAGTTAATTCTAGGCCATTACAACTAATTAATTAATGAATTTCTATTTAAAAAGGTCACCGTTTAGTTTAAAATTTGTGACTATGGGTACAATCATATACACCATTCACTAAGTAAATTCATGGAGCGGGGTCCAGGCTAATACGTATCCCTAACGTTTCAATTTCAGTTGATTATTGCAGTGGATTGTTGCAATGGATCAATCTGTTTTCGTGTGGTGTCCAGACGTTGTTTTTTAGGCTTGCTGAATCACGGTGTGTAGTTATTTGATTGCTAACTGGTTTCAGGGCCAAATAGTTATCAGACAGGCCATTCACATAATGCATGTTCTTGACCAATATATTCCTACGTACGTTAAGGATTAATCTCTGAAAGACCGTTTAAGCTGTATGCCGCCCTCATTAACTGTCAAGATTTTGAGTTTTGTAGCGCTATATAGCATGCAGCACCGTTACGAGAGGCTTGTTTTAAACCAATTAATTGTATTCCTATGGATGTTAATGATCCCAAACGGTTTCTTGAATGAATAATTTTCTAGCCCCATTAGTTTGTACCTAAACTATAATTATTAATATTAATCCTCCTAGTTCTGGTGCCTTTTTCAGACAAGTTGATGCACCATTTGAAACCATTCGTTTTGTGAAACACACCAAAGTGTAGTGTATCCACCATTCAAAACCATTTGAATGATTTATAAGCCACTGTGTAGTACATTCACCATTTGAAACCATTCGGCGATGGAAACACACCAAGGTGTAGTGTATCCACCATTCAAAAACCATTTGAATGGTAGTAAAGCTTGCTACCAACACTTTTCAAATGGTATCACCATGTGTGTACAAAACCAATGGCCATTTTGGTAAGTGGAAATTTTGAATGGTTTCAAATGGTCAAACACTAGGAGGGTTAATGTTGATAGTTTATAATGTACCAAATCCCCCAAAAGATGTCAATGCGGTAAATATAGATATTTTTTATTTAAGCATTGTTTGTACACGGAAGCTGCAGAGTGAACCTGTGATTAACTTGTTGGCCTCAACTAGTGAACAAATACTTATGAATCAGGACACCAAATAATATTTTATGGTTTAATGTTTTAATCATATGGCACATTGCACAAATAAGTACCATGACCGGGAACGAACCCATACTGTGACAACACCAGAACTTGAGTCCGGTACACTAGACTGCTTGGCCATGACACTTCAATACCTCCACCATCCCTGACTACAAACAATGCTTTATAATTATAGTCTTTCAGTGGCGTAACTAGACTCCAATTTTCAAGGGGGAAATTCAGCCTTTTATTAATTTTCGTTTTTAATTTATTCTCACTAATCCTCGACGGATTTTTTCATTCAAGGTATCAAATGAAAGCTAATAACTTTTCCTAATCCGTAAAAATAGCAATTTAACATTTAAATAAATGTTTGACCGTCAAATCGACCTAAAATCGGGCAATGCATCTTTAAGGTCTGAACCCAATGGTCATTGTCAAGATCAGGGTTAGGCCTACAACTTAGGTTGAGGGTCGTGTCATAACAATCATAGTCCAACAACAACGGAACAGCTTTGTGTTCATCCATAGGACAAACACGTCTAGTTCTTATTGTGATTTTTTAGTTGGTATATATGTCTATAGTAATTAGAAAAATATGATAGCCTTTTTTAAGTGGTAGCTTAATGTGGAATTCATGGCCTTTTATATGACATCATAGATTCAATACAATCGCATCATTTTACACATTTATATATGGGCAGTTCCACGGTTACTCACGTTACATTTTGTAGGTATTGGGTCCACTCTTAATGCCATAATTTCCTTACATATAAATTTCACTCATCAGTTTTTTCACAGTAGTTGCATTATACCCAGACCTTACTCAGCACAAAATAATCATTTAAAATAATTGTTATAGGTACCCTGCATATCAGAAAAAGCGCTGGTTACTCACGTTACATTTTTCAGACATGCATAAAACGTCAACTGGCTTTATTCAAAAAGTATCCTCATACCAAGTATTCTTGGAACTGAGTGTTATATGGTTGATATACCTTACCTAGTGGAATACATATTATTGAAGATTTTCAGGGAATTAACAAATAAATGGTTACTCACGTTACAGTTGCTCACATTACAGTTTGTCCCCATGTAAGAAGACCATAAATCCACAATGGTGATCACTAAATTTTAGCTAAAAAGTGTTTATCAAACAATTCTAGCTTATAATGCTTACTTTTTATGTCAATTATGGCCCCAAAAATTTACGTTTTGGTAAAATTAGTTAGTTTTCACTTTTAGATTAATTACATAACACTAACAATGCAAAATATTGCTATGTAGTCAACTCAAGTGAAGATTATTTCCTTTCAATTTCTCAAACAAGAATTGTTCCACTTCCTTTGTCTACTGGAAACAATTAACAAAGTAAACTTATTTAAAAGTAAACTTATTTACATTTTCAGTTCAAATCCATAAATTGTTGGAAACAAGTCAATCTCTGTTTTAGTTAAAAACTACATCCATGTCGGTTACTGCAATAGTGCAACTAAGTAAATGTACTTGGAAATCGGAGTTGATTAACACAGTCCAAGAATAAAAAAATTGTTCTCAGATTGCTTCATGTCCATTTCCTAAAGCTTCATGGAACATTTGAAGTGGCCACGGTTATAAGCAACTACAGGTGCATACACTGTAGATCTGTGTTAATAGACGTGTGTACACGTGTACATACATGTACGTTATGTTATAGACATTTGCATCACATACATGTACCAGCTTAAGAGATGCTTTCCTCTATGTAGCTTCATTAAAGAAAACATCCAAAAGAACAGCCAAAACACTTGACTAGATAATGAAAAAGGGTTGGACTGATGTACACATATATATGTACATGTACATGTATGTACATGCATATTTGTATGAACCTTCTGCATTGTACGTACATGTATCTTTGCCTCACTTTTCTTTAACATTTTTAGTTTAATTACTGTCATAAAGAAAAAAAACATAAAGAATGCATAGAAAATAATATTCAATTATACCTAAATGATTTACTGGTAAAGGTGGACTAGCTAAAATCAATACGGACTTTACAAAAAGTTGTTGCATATGTGCGCATGCAGATAATACCATGTGTTTAAGAAGAAAGTGCAATGCATGATGGGTAAATTCCTTAAAACTAGCCTTTATATTGTAAAATGATATTCACCCAGTCATTACCACACATTCATTCATTCACATACATGTAAAACTTAATGTTTACCACTTTAGACACGATTATCATGGTTGCTCACATTACAAAACCGGTTACTCGCGTCACATAGTTACTCATGTTACCATTTTCATTCCCTCGTATTAAAGTGTTTGTATAATGATAATTTATCTGTTTTCATATCAGAGATCATGAGTAGGAAGAAAATTCCAGTTGTCAGATTTTGAACCAAAGGAAAAGTTCAACTATAAAAAAAAAATCATGTTTTTGGTTACTCACGTTACATTACGCTCAAGTGTCTGATATCCTGCTTTCTGAAAACTTTACGTGACTAGATATGCAAAGTTTTTTTTAATATAAATGTTGGTGCCATATGCATTTAGGAAATCAACATTTCAATGGGCTATCACCTATCAATTAACTAAGAGGACAAATACCAAATCAACACATTTTTTGGAAAGATATTTGAGTCTGCATATCATTCCACATCAAATGATCATTTCTCAACAGATACAAATAGAAATGAAGAATTTTCACTTGTTCTACAAACTTTGAGGTATAAACAGCTTCGTGCGTGCACGCAACGCAAAACGTGCGAGCACATAGAGCGAAGCGTTTGTTGGCATGGGGTCGAATTGTAGGTGCTCTCTGGTGCATTCTGGTGCATTTTAAGAGATTCCAGGAGGTTTTAGAAAACATTTTTAGTCAACATGTTTATTCCAGGAGGTTTTAGAAAAAAAAATTCCAGTCTAATTTATCAGAAAAACTCAGTGAGCACTATTTGCACAGATCTGTAAACTGACACATGTTTAAAATTAGTCATCAGTTTTATTTAAACCTTATATATATTCCACTGAATATATAAAATGAAAGATGAATATAAATCAAATAATGTGTAAGATTTTACTGAGTTACCTTACTTTTGAATGTTTGCTTTTTATATTCCACAGAACTTAGATATACATGTGTAAAATAAAAGATGAATATAAATAATATTATACATTTGAGGCATTGCATAGAGTATTGATATCGTTTCAGTTTGCAAATTCCTTAATTTTAATGTAAACAAGTAAATAATAATAATAATAATAATAATGTGTGGATTTATATAGCGCACGTATCCACCAACTAAGTGGTGCTCAAGGCACATTATATTATTATCCCTGCTCATAAGGCTCATAAGGCTCATAAATCATTCCTGAAACCATCTCAGCTCCCTGGGGAGTATACAGCTCAATTGCTGCCATTTCTAGCGCATATAGAGCAAACCAACTCTGCCTTCACAGGTACCCATTTAACCCCTGGGTGGAGAGAAGCAATTATGATTAAGTGTCTTGCTCAAGGACACAAGTGTCACGGCCGTGATTCGAACCCACATTCTGTTGCTAACACCAGAACTTGAATCCGGTAAGCTAGATATTGTAACTGTTACAACTGCCTTTTTTACTTTAATTTTTATTAACGTTGGGAGGCCTATTTAATTTGTTTTTAAATGCAACAAAGGATTTATAAGTCAATAACATTTAGATGGGAAACTTAAGAAAATGTGCCCAGTATAACAAAATATTAATTTAAAAATAATGCAATTTCAATATAAAAACTAGAAATTCAGAGTTTGTGAACAAACTCAAGGTGTTCGGAAGTGACGGTAATTGATGTCCTCATCAATTGGGATCATTGTTAAAATGTGACTTAAGATTGTTTTCAAAAGTAAGTTGCCTTACTCATTTCAAAGAAATAGCTTTTCGGTATTGGCTTTTTCAACAGCCCTTTCCATTCGTACAAAAATGACACTGCAGTATTAAGTTAATACGATCTATGGTTTTAGAAATATTGTAGCGCATCCGTTATTGGCTTAAACGCCCAACCACACATCTATAAAATATATTTTATCCTGCAAGAGCTTTAGCCTGTGACACCGCAAACGTCGTGAAGACCGCCAGCTGTTTTCCAGTAGATAACGATCTCAGTCTCTGCGGTTTGTAAACAATGGGCCCCAGAACCACGAGTGTCTGGTGTGTGTTAAGTCAATGGGATTTTGGCCCAGAAAAGGAATTTTGAAGAAAAAAAACAAATCAAAACTTTGACCTTCCGCTACGACTGGAAGCAAATGTCAGACGATTTTGACGTTAACTTTTCAAATGTTGCCTAAGCCTTGATCTATCAGATCCCAGATTATGAACATCATAGCTTTAGTATATTTTGATATACAGTCGATAGCAAATGGTCATTTTTTAAACTTAAATGGCTTGTAATTTGATACCTGATGACGTTACGTAACAACTTCTAGATTCATCTACATGATAAGGTCTTTATATGTGTGAAGTTTCAAGGTTGTGTGAAATTGTTAACTTGCACTTTCGATGTAGAGAAGAGTTAAGGAGAAGAAGAAGAAGGAGAAGTAAACAAAACAAAAAAAACGGAACAATAACAATAGTTGTTCGGCTTTTCAGCCGAACACCTAAAAAAAATACATCAATAGCTTCCACCACCATTGGCCGAAATTATGAGTTTATTTGCCGTTGTTGTTTGGGGGCGAGCAAAACAAAGACGGTGGACGCGCTAATTAGTATACCCTTTTTTGGGTTCGAGGTTTCAGTGTGGTTTCACTGGTGCCCGTCTGTGGAAAAGAAGCGCCTTTCTATCGGGTCTGGCTAAGGGAACCAGTTTCCTAAGTCCTGCGGTACGGTGTGCATGGCCAGCTGCTGCATGCACGCACGCACGCACGATCATCACAGGTTTTCTGTGATGTGAATACCATGTGCACGCGCTGTTATGCATGGTGGTCCTTGCGATGATGATACACAGGCCGGATCGACACAGTTAAACCATGGATGAAGGAAAACTTCCTCCATGGTTAAACAAACGGTGCGTGTTCGGAGTGGGTACACGAAAGCTGGACTATAATTTATGGTTCTCCGGACCACTAAAATTGTGACATGACAACGACCAGACCGTTTTCGCTACAAAAAAAAGGTGCGTATCAGGTGAAAAAAGTGCGTATCTGCAATTTCGGCAGCGTATCGGCCAAAATCTTTGCGTATCGGGGCCGATACGCTAGCTTGTACGTGGGGAGAACCCTGGAAGGTCATGTTCACTTGATCATGGAATTGCCCTTATGCACAGTACGTATATGCATGGGAATAGTTCTGTTGTGCACAAATACTTGTCTAAAATGTCCAATCTTGGCTCAAATGTGTTTGTATTTAACATGACACATGTAGCTTGTAACGTTAGTTTAGTAATACACACAGGTTTTTGAAAACATGATGAAAAGCAGGCTAAAATATACAATCAACATCCTTCAACCAACCTTATAATTACATCTTGTACAGATGACACTTGTGAAACTATAAATATAACAAATCCTGCCTAAAATTCTTGGAAAAAACATACGATTTCCAGACACATCGACATTGTTCGTTCATTGCTGTCACACCACACACAGTTCAGTGTAAACATTGACATGTGTTAGATACACCGACTGTTCATTGTTGACTGGAACTAATTTTGTCACGCCATGTGATAACAAGGAAACTTTCAATGGTACTTTTGGCAACTATCTTTAAACAGCCATCAGGAATATGAATGGGCATGCGCAGTTTGACAGGGGCAAGAGGCCAAGTACTTACACATTTTATGGTAAAAATTGTCAATACTAACACTAAGCTACCTTTTTAGAAAGGCTATCATATTGTTTGGTGATTTATAGATTATTTTTGAACATAAAAGGCATATTAGAATTAGTAGGCAGTTTCATGAAAATTTGAAGTTGCTTCAATGCTTTTAAATGTCATCACTGGATAGAGCAAAAAATTAGAAAGAAAATGAGGGGTCAATGGTCATGATAGGTTAAGCCTATGCAAAGTTACGAATTTTTGTTGATTTAAATATTTGGTCATTTTAAAGGCCAGTTTCATTTGAAAAGTTGTGACCGAATTTGCCTGCAATGTATCCTTGTACTAACAAAGTGTCTATATATAGCATGTCCCCCTTTTATAAAAAAAAAATTCACATTGAATACCAAAATCCACCCATGCGTGACTGACACCCCGATTCAGCGAGTCAAATCGCCGATAGCAGTGATTTAATTTTTTTTTTTTTTTAATTTGCCGTCGGGTCATTTTGCGCAAGTTGCACTGTTTTTGCGCAAACGTTACAGTTGGCATCGACTGACCAATGGGAATAGATCAATTACAATTGTAGGAGGAGTTTATTGAGATGGAAGAGTGATATCAGATGAAGCTGGGATTCCAAATAATGACAGAATGGTGACAAAAACAGCAATTGTCCATTTTATTTCAATAGATTATCACCTGGTGAAACATGTCTGCCACAAAAATAACAATAAAAATGGTAAAGTTTGTGACATGTTCAATTCAAAATCAATTCTATTTAAATGTCTTTTCAAAAATTTCAAAAAGTAACAAATTGTAAGTAAACCAAAAGAGATTAATATTTAATATTAAATAACATTTGAACATATATTACATAGTTGAATGCAAAGCAAGACATTAAGAAATATAGAACAAAACATGGTAATTGAAAGCATGGAAATAAATTTCAAAGTCCAAGGACTTATAAAACACTCTTTTTGAACACCCCCCCCCCCCCCCAGCTGAAGCAAAACACGTTTGAGAAAATTCCTACTTAAGCGTGCAGTATATATTACTAGGAAATACCAGCAACATGTAGTGTAGGTTACTAGGAGGTACCAGTTGGTAAAATAGATCTTTCAACACATTACCTCATAGTATCAATCATTCTTCAATTTTTGTTTTTGCTAGGTTATGCAAGCATTGTCAATTACGGCGGCATCAGGATTGGAGGCATCTCTGGTATTTTCAAGCAACGAGATTTCAGGAAAGGGCACTATGAAATTCCTCCATACACTCAAGACACAATAAGATCTGCCTATCACACCAGAGGGCTGGAAGTCTTCAGACTCAAACAGGTGAGAGGCTAAAAACGTTTGATTATCACTAATTTTGTAAATTTGTGCCTAAGTCAGTTAAGAAAATCTGATTGGTCAAACCATGATCACGTGCTGGTGTATTAATAATATGTAAAGTCCCTGATAATAACCATCCAGCAAGTATGCACATTGACTACCCGCTGTTATTGGGATTATTAACATCACATTAGTGTCATATGTAAAGTCCCTGATAATAACCATCCAGCAAGTATGCACATTGACTACCCGCTGTTATTGGGATTATTAACATCACATTAGTGTCACACTGATCATCACAGGCTAAGACAGTGTAGACAATCTGGATGGTTGAGAATTGATCTTGATTCAAAGAGACAAAAGCATATTCGTACAAATCGTTTTATATCATAACCAATGCTACACCTCCTCCTAGATCACTAGAAAAAAGTAAAACCTTCAAAATGTAACCTCAAGTTTCTGCCTGAATACTTTTATGACAAGAGACATCTTAACTGTTTCTATCCAAAGATCACACAACCAATTGATATCATGATGTCACATGATTGGCCAAGAGGAATTTATCACTATGGTAACAAAGAAAAGCTCCTCAGGGAAAAGACATTTTTTAAAGATGAGGTGGACAGCAACACACTGGGTAAGAAGAATGTAAAAATAAATTATCTCAATTCAATGTGCCACAACTTTGGCAGCACAGTGTACATGGGATCAAAACAATGTTAGTTAGTTGGTCTTCAGCCAAAAAACAGTGTGGAAGCATGCAAAAGAAATGTATCGTAGAGGGCACTTCCTTATGTGAAATCATTTATACAGTGATAAAAGAAAGAATGATTATGTAATTAAAAGGAATAGCTAGCCTGTTACATACACATATAAATCAAAAATGTTGTTTCACAAAACAAAAATACTTCCCAAAATGATTAGTAAGTTTTGTTGGATTTAACTTGTTACATGATTCCCAATTTATTTTGTTTTATTTGTTGAGGTTCACGTATTGGGGGAAAATAATTCATTGTGTTTGGAAAAAAATTAATATAAAATCTTTAAGTATGGAAATTCAGAATAAAGATGTAAAAATTATGCAATCGGTTTGAAAGCCAAGAAAACATCACGTTTGGATTTTCACCCGGATATTTAAAGGGAAGCTACCTCATTGGTAATGTTTATAACACTAGGAGCATGCTTACTCTCTTTGAATCAGGATATACATTAAACAACCAACCTGTGAAAGGTTTAGCTCATAAAATTGTTTTGGGTTCTTTTCTTTTTTTGACAATACCAAAGGTATACACTACATTCAATCAATGTTTTTTATTTTATTATTTTATAATTAATTATTTATGAATTATTTTATTAATTTCATTTTATTAATTATTTTATTAATTTTTTTTGCAGGTTCTCCATGTCATGAGGAATTACTGTATCACCTGAAACCTGCATACTGGTTTTCAGCTCATCTACATGTCAAATTTGCTGCAGTAGTTTCACATGGGGTTGGTATATGTCCATACAACATTTATGACCAACTGTCAAAAGATTATCAGTGTAACACAATTACTACACATATGGACATAGTTACAGTGTAACATGGAACCTATTTGGAATTGGGGGAAGGTGTTAGGCGAATATTCAAGATCATGGGCTATAAGTCTAGATGTATGTCCCATGGATATCAACCCCAATATTCAGAATATAACAACTTGACATTGACATTATCAGTCGCCAACATTGGAGTGACAGACTGAAAAAATTGTCGCAAAATTACAACATTTGTCGCAAGTTGAGCCGAGTTGACTTTTCAAGCTTCATCTACATGAAGTATGACACAAATGAACACAAAAATATGACATTGTTCAGGATGTGACCACTGTCAATCTACAGTTTATGTAAAATGTTTTTACTTAAGAGAAATTTGCAAAAATATTTCCTGCATCGTTACTTTTATTAAAGTGGGATGAAACCAGTGCACACAGGATTAAGGAACATTTCTCTTTTTATGCATTAAGTGGTAGTTGAAATTGCTGACATTCATTGAAAAAGATTCAACACCAGGGACTTTTAATCAAAGTTGTCCTCCAACAATTAGCAGTACATAGACAGAAAGTCCTACACACAAGTGTTATGCATTAGCATCATGTACATGTAGGTAGCACATATATATATATGCATCATAGATATACTCATTGTGATCACGTGTTCCTAAATATTACAGGCTGAGAATGGAGGTGAAACAGCAACCAAATTCCTGGCACTGGACAAGTGTCTGCCACGTAGGGATTTTCTTCAGGTGTGTATGGTTTGTTTATTTATTTAAATAGCCAGAGATCAATCCAGTGTTCTATATAATATGCATAGTCTTGGTTCAAAACTGTGTTTGTATGTTTTTGATACACTATCCGACGGCACTACACAAACGCTACAATCATGAACCACTATCAAACACAGTCTTGGGAATTTTGTTTAATCTCCCCCCAGAAACAGGGGGAAACCACTACGCATGCGTCAATTTGAAATGCTAGCGCGGTCCACATTTTTGGTGCAAATGCGCATAAGCAACAACGGACTGCCATGAAGTGGTCGATCAGTGAACATGGCAGTCTGTTGTTGTTTATGTGCGTGCTCAACAAAAATGCGGGCCGCGCTAGCATTTCAAATTGACGCATGCGTAGTGGTTTCCCCTCGTTTTGAGACTGTTTGATAGCGGTTCATGATTGTAGCGTTCGTGTAGCGCCATCGGATCGTGTATCAAAAACATACAAACACAGTTTTGAACCAAGACTATATAATGCATAACACGGGGTCAAGTGGTGACAGACTTAAAGATACATATTTTGTGTGAATACTTATTTCTCTGTCATCTTTCGATTTTGTAAAATTCAATACATTACTCTTTTTGTAGAAGAAAAACCGATTGGAAACAAAATTGTGGGTTACAAAGTAAAACACAGAATATGTATCTTTAAGATTATAGGTGCAGAGTTTCAAACTAAGTCCACCTATGTATCTGAAGTATGACAGAGCTGAAAGTCTTACTTTATAAGCGACCCAGAGTGCAATGTATTTGGAATATCTAACTATATTGCACTAATGTAAGAGCATAGTCTGTATTCAGGACCTCTTTTCCTGTGCAGTGTGCACATCCATTGGCATCATCAAATATTGGATAAATATATGCATAATGGACAATAAATAAGGACACACATGGCCAAAAGTGAACTTTTAATAACAGAAACCTAATATAAAGCTGGCTTTTCAATATAGCCACAAACATAATTATCATTTTTATTTTGTTTTACTTCACAATTCTAAAATAAAATGACGGTTTAATTTGTTATTGTAGGTGGTGGATATACCACATAAGACAGATGCACCCTGGGATTTGACCTATGACACAGAGTGGCTCGCTATACTGCAATCAACAAAGCTTCTCTTGACAACAAATGACAGAATTGTTCACATGCCTACTGAGCAATATAACAACAGGTTAGTGCAAGACCTTTGCTGTTCTTGATTCATCATTTAAAATGTAGAAGTCATTCCACTTTAATTAGAAAACTGAAGACACAATAAACTGTTTAAAAGAGACAAAATCTGGTATGTTTCTTAGTATCCATTCCGAGTTGTAAGGTTCAATATTCTTGTATTTCCGCTGTTTTAAATAATAGCATTTTGAAAATGTTAACATAAAAATCACATACATCTAAATGTCTTTAGATACTTGAAGTTTCTTTCCAACCCTCACACAATTCCCTCAAAGGAAATAGATAATGCATTCAGTTAATTTAAGCAGTCTGTACAGCACTGGTGTGTGTATTTATACATAATGAATGTTTCAGTAAGTGCATCTGTGCATCAAGCTTTGTACCTAATCTAATAAGTGCATAAAAGAAACTGTCCCCAACGGTTTGTTCTTAGAACAAATGTTACATTTACTGGACTGTAAAGAGTAAGTGTTTGAAATACAATGTTTGCAGCATGGGAAGTCACAGTCATGTATTTTGTCCTTTTAGCCAAAACTAATAAGAACCATAGTACATCTTAAACTATTGAAGATGCTTGAGTTGGTCTCTTTCTTATTGTAGATGGGATTACAGTGCCTCCCTTGAGGAGCTATCAGCAATGCGAGAAATCTTCCAGGAAGATTTGAAGATTCCCCATAATTTCACCCAGACAGTGCAAGTACATAACCCAGCCAAACCTGTAAGGAACCCAAACCAACCCCAGCCAAATTTGAATCCACAGACAACTCAGTTCTGTTCAAAAATGTCTATTACTGACCCATTCTCAGCAATCATGCAGAGTAGTGGTCTGAGTATCCTATCAACACCTTCTCCACTTAAGAGTTTAAGTAAGAGGAATGTAACAATGGACAATGACGAGGAAAGCACCATTTTCGATTCGTTTACTGTCCCCTTTGACACATCTGTGGAAGAAGGAAGTGAAGATGGCGATACTGACATTGCAAACTCCTCCTCCAGTAACCCTGCTGAAATCAGTTTAGATGATAACAACAAGTGTAATGAGGATGAAGTTCTTAAGACGAGTGTAATAGATCGTTTGATAAATCGTCCTCTTTTAATTGACATACCTGCTTCTGAGAGACTTCTGGAAACAAGCCATGGGGAGACACTAAGCGATAAACATTTCCTGAGCACTAGCATACTCAGTAGCACACCTCTGAAGGAGCCACTGAGTGAAACCACTGCATCTGCAATGGAGACCCCATTTGTTAGAGGAGGAAAGATGAAGAGAAGGAATTTGGACATATACTCATCTCAAGAAGAGGAGGAATCTGCAGGAGAGGAATCAAGACAAGACAGATTGTCATCAACAGGAGAATCGAGTAGTACAGAGTCAGGATCATCAGGTAGTAAGAAATTGAAAAGGCGGAACCAAGCAATGTATACCTCAAATGAAGACACTGAATAAAATTTGGGAAGTATAGAACTAACTGCTGTATAGACAATTATGTGACATTTGAATGCAAATGCTGCCATGATGGACTCGTAACAGAGTATATTAAATGATACATCCGCATCCATGTGAATTTGTAAGAATTAAATTTATTAAACTGAGTTTATAGGAAGAATCAGTGAAGCACTTTTGCATAGAAAAAATATAATTGCTGGGCACAGTTATATGAATCCAACATGGCTTCCCTGTATGATGCAACAGAGAGAAGGTAAATGAATGAAAATTTGTTTTCCCTAACATTTGTTGTTTTGGACAGTTTATTAACATTTTGCATTCAAGAAAAGGACGATATTTTGTCAAAACAATAATTGTTAGCCAATATAATGATTTTGTCTGTTAACAATTCAAAGTCACAATTTTGTGATACTCACTTCACACACATCTAGAGCCATAACCTAGGAATATGACATAATTCAGTACATTAATAAAGAAAAGATAAGGTGATGCATGTGATGAGAAAATAATGTACATTTACAAGAGACTCATTTACAAATCATAACTTTCATGTTATTGTTGTATCATACAATTATGTTGTTAAATGATACATGTGTAATTGTAAAAAAAAAAATTAAAAAAAAGTGTATATAATTTGTAACTACCAACCATCAGCTTATGTTGTGATAAAAAAAAACCATTAGTTTACAAATGTCAAAAAGTAAGTAAATTTTTTAACCAATTTTTTTTAAAGTACTTGTACTTTTTAAACTATCATTGATAAGGTTACAATTATGTCCAACAATAGAGCCAATTTGTTAAATTTGTAATTTTTTATTGGTTGAGTTAGATATTGAAATATTTTGATATAATTATTAAAGGTCTACCAGATGGAATTCCCGGATTTTATTAACATGGGCAGGTCGTTTTGCCAAAAAGCAAAAATGTTGCTCGTGTGTTAATTTGACAGGAAGTGCACTTTTTAATATATTTTATTCTGTTTTCAATGTTTAGTATTTTTGAACATAACGATAACTGGCCAATTGTTGCAAGCCTGATTAGATTACAAAAGACCATTATTTTCTTTGAAAGAGGCTTAACACAAATTATTGGCCTGACTCTGTTACTACACACGTTCTGCTAATCATCATTAAATATTCCTATATCTGTATGTTTTTTTTGGTGATGTTTCACCTGTCTTAAAGTCCTGTTTAAATTTTAGGCCAGGGCAAATTGGCTTGTACTCGTAGGCCTAATCATTGGCAAACCGGTGGTGGGAGGGGAAGGTACACGTACATTTACATTTACCTTTTTTTGGGAAAACGGGTACATTTCTATTTTGAGGTATAGCGGACACAACGCTTTTCAGAGACGGGTACATTTCTATTTTGAGGTATAGCGGACACAACGCTTTTCAGAGACGGGTAAATCTTGTGTAAAGTTATAAATACAAAATAGTTCACCAACTAGAAACAGCGCCCTCCTGTTATGTCTGACATACCTCGTGAGGCTTATAAAAGTGGCGGAAATATTACTCAATTCCGTCAGAACAAGCATTAAGAGGTTAAGGAGTAATTCAATTCAATTCAATTCCAGTTTCGCTGCTGGTTTCAAATAGGACAAAAACCGGAAAGTGACTTGTATAAGACAAAAAACTTTGGGAAGAGAAAAAATAACTCGGGAGAAAGAATCTAGCTATCTGACTTATTAAAACTGTTATGAACTGTTAAAATAAAATAACATATATCGTATACATACATACATACATAACACACACACACACACCCATGTAGAATGAACTTAAACTAGACTTGTTAATGACTGGTATTGAAATCATTCGTGAATCAAATTGGAATGCAACAATTGAACAAGAATCGCTAGTTTGGTTAGTCTAGTAAAAGAATCTGAACGCGTGATAATAAAAATGAGCAGAAATATTTTGAAATCTTATATAACATGTACATGTATTGATGTATTGATGTATTGATGTATTGATTACAAGGAAATAGGTCAACCTATTGTAGGTACGAAACATTAGTTAGACCTGCTTTCGTACCCGAGTCATCTTAATAATTTCAAGGACATGGGTCACTCTTGATAGTAGTACTATAAATTACTAAGACCTTAGTTAGTACCGTAGCCATCTTTATCAAGTTCCATATTCATGTATTATTGATTGCAAGGAGATGATATTTATCAGTAAATTAATTAGGTATGCTTTATAGAACTGTAGCCATCGTTATCATGTTCCCATGTAGTATTGAAGGCAAGGAGATATATCACGCTATGATATAAACTATGTATCATTAAGATCGGATTTAGTACTATGGCAACGTTTATCACTGAAGTAATAACATTGATTGTTATGAGATGGGTTTCTTGTCACGTTTTGACATTTTACCAAAAATGTGTGTACTGTACACTTATGAATGACGCAAGCACGTTAAAAATCATACAGGAAAAATAAACGATATTTGTTTTGAAACCAGTTCGATTTCTAAAGAAGTTATTAATTTAATGTTTTTTTTAGTTTGTTACAGACTCAACTGTTTTTAATATTGAGGGTGCTCCCTTTGTTAGTGGTGTCTTTCTGAATGTTATATCTGAATTTAATAATTGTTTAACTATTTTACTTTCTACGAATAATTTGTTATAAAATGTACAGGAGATGTGAATTGGTTTTAACAAATATCGTTTACACAAAGATATTTAATTTTTCACATAAAGAAAAACAAGTAAACCCCCAGGTGTAAATAATACTTGTAAATAATGCTTGTAAATTACTTTTGTTCAGTTTAAATTGAGCGCATCTTTTAATTGTACATTTGTTTTAATACATGTAATACACATTATTTTAAACATAATATAAAGTATGAAATTCACGCCATATTTATATGTTTTCTTAATTTGTTTAATTGTGAAGTTTTTACGGGCTCTCTTGGTAAAATCCTGGGTATATGAAAGTTAAACCATTGCATAATACCAATAGCCTAAGTATATTGCTTTGACGTTTAATGCTTGCTGGCTTGTCGGCATTTGAGAGCGTGTAATAACACATCTTCGTATTTAGATAAGAAGTGGCAAAAATCAATAAAGAAAACCCCCGGTTTTATTATCGTGAAATAATTGTCAGGTCACCTTGTCATAGTGTAAGTTGTTCAAAATGCTTTATAAACCATACAAAAAGACGAGTTTTCCGTGTTTACTGAAGCTGTATAATAATATTGATTCAGGTTTACCGCTTTGAGATTGCCGACTGACTGTCTCAAGGTGATATTTTAATGACTTTAAACTAAGCACGCCGTACAGGCGAAGCTTGCAATTCCAACTCACTAGCTGTGTCATTCGTTGCTGACAAATTTTAAAACGAATTTTAAAAGGATAGGTCCATATTTGTTTTCTAATATAACAACCGTTATATTTTGTCAATATAAATATAGGCTATATACTAAGTTATTTCTGCCTTGGGAAAAGGAAGACTAACTTTTATTTTTAAACTGATATTTTTTAAATGGAAATTAAATACAAGGGGTATGAATGACCAGCCATTGATATAATTATTCTCGTTTGCGATGAAAAACAATGGTTGTGTTATTACAGCTGAACATTTAAGACCTATTCGATGGGAAACTTTAAACTTTATTTTGCACGCATGTAAAATTTCATTCAGCTGGAACTCCGGTAAATTGCAGGTAAGCTAAACGATTCTGATCACCGCATCGTTGTAATGCTTAATCATACGCTATTCTTTACAATCGAAACCTATATAATGAAACTGAGAAAACGGTTTGAATTTCTTTAAAGTACGGTATGTAAATAATGCTTTCACGATGGCACTTTATGAACATCATTACATGTGGGATGTTATACACCTGTCTTCTATAACATATTAAAACAGTAATGTCTCGTTTGTTTCGTTCTCGATTTAGTACCAGTCATGAAGTCTTTGCGATGCTGAAATTATACCATGCATATTATCCACTCAACTTACAAAAATAAACTAATAATTATTTGCGTCATCCACATTATGTCAGGGCTCTCAAAAGTAGCCGGTCACCGGCGGCAAATCGCCGCCTGCGGCAGGTTTTGCCGCCGGCTACTTTTCACCGGATGACCAAAAATATTTTTTTCACCTTTCTGTGAACTTCTCTGCAAAAAACTGATTCGCACGTCAAAACTAGTCAGTTTTCTCAGCGACACGGCCGCAGCCATTATGTATGACATAAAACACAATAAACGGGGCCAATTTTCATCCGTCACGTTAGCAGTTTTTCCAATGGTTGTTATTTATTTTTAAGTACCTGAAACCGACCAAAACGTGTTTCAACATGTGAATGGACATGCAGGCTTATACTAGAAATAATTTGAGTTGATTTATTTTATTTTTTTTATTTTTATATTTATTTTTTTACCCTTAAATTTCCATAAAAATTGGATGGAAAAAGTTACCTCACTTTTCCGTCCATTTGTTGATGGAAATTTTAGGGTAATTAAAAAAATAATAGTAATAACTCAAATTATCTTTAGGATAAGCATGCATGTCTATTCAAATGTTGAAATTCTTTTTGGGTGGTTTCAGATAATTAAAACAAAAATTACAACCATTAGAAAAACTGCTAACGTGACGGTAGGAAAGTGGCCCCCTTTATTGTGTTTTATGTCGTATACGCTCCCTTGCGCTTTGTGTAAGCTGTAGGCCTATCCTGATTGGTTAACGATGTTTCCTGTACTGTGATTTCCATACACTTTTGTCAAATTGTTTGTGATACATTGTATCCATTCATTATTAAAGACTCAAATAGGCCGGCTGCGGCACATATGCTACAAACAAGTATCAAACTAGCTGTTCAGGATGGAATGTTTGCCTATTGTTCACAGTAATTGGATTAGTGAGACCTTAAAGGCTGCTTTATGTCTGCGCTGGAGTGTGCACCACGATGTGTAAAAAAAAGAGGATTTTATAATATGTGCATTCATAGAACTTAGGAATATGTATAGAAAAATCAATCTGTAAACGTTTCAGCTCATTTAAGATAATACAATTCGAATTAGTGCATGTAACCTTACGTAAATGTTACGTACATGTAATATGGCCTACATGGTGGTCGCAACCCAGATACGCTACGGTTCTCTGTGTGCTTCATTGTTCCCAATCGCAGGTGCTCCAGGAACATTGAAATTCCTTCGAGTAACGACTGTTTAAAAGGACTGATCATCCCCGCGACAACCAGATTCTAAGCTTCGTTTTCCAGAGACAGCCAGACAGCCACCCAGCCAGCCACCCAGCACGATGTCACCACTATACTCATTCGCCCTGTCTTCATCCCCTCTCCCCCTCTGTACCGCTGGTTCCTATCCCTGACGTTGATGTCGGCAATACAAGATCCTCGGCCGAGACCACCTCGTGACTCCACCCAAGGACTGGACCAGAACACGCCAGGTTCCAAACCCCATCAGCTTAGTTTCTCAGTGGAGGTACCTCCCCTCAAAACACAAACATTTCCATACGAGTACTGTACAAGTATGACTACTACAACTTCATATATAACACAACACTGTAAAAAAATTGTATGAGTTCACAGGAGTTTTCTATTGAAAACAATCAAAAATTTACAGCAGAAATTGCCGTTTTCAGATTTTCCTGTGAATATACAGAAATGTGCCGTTTCTAAATAGTTACGTTCCTATTCTCTGTAAAGTTACAGCAGGTCTGCTGTTGATGCACAAGGGAAAATTCTGCTGTATAATAACAAAGAATTTGCTGTATAATAAAGTCTCCGTAATGCCAATTGACCAAACAACTTACTGTAAAATGAACAACAACTTGTGTGCGTTTACATCAAGTACAGATATAATAATGTACACAATCCAATATGTAAAGATGTCGGCTATAATAATGAATTTTTGGTCTGCACATTGTATCAAACAATCGGGAACACGTTTTTCATATAATGAATTTACAATGCGTCACAAAACGAGGGCAGTGTTTATTTCTCATTGACGGATGGTAATCGACGAACCATGCTTATTGCATTTATTAACACGAGTGTTTTATCTCTTAATAATAATATATAGAAACCTCGATCGGATACGGACGATCGGGTGGGACAAATAACTCGAATAGCCATCCGCATACATTGGCCATTTTTGGCTGGTGTTGATTCCGTTTTCTCTCTTCAGCATTAATAATTTATGCCATACGGTTATTCATTTACACCTGTTTGGCTTAAGTGTTTATTTCTTGTACTGTCTTTACATTGTTGCATTTCTTTTAATATTACAAATTGTGTGACGATTGGCCTGCCTCTTGTGGGTTTGCATACTTAAATGCATAAAACCCTCGCTGCCATTATGATAATTATCAGAACGTGGTATTTTAGTAAGGCCAATTATTTAACGGCCTTGATAATGAGTATCACGAGCTTTCCAGTTATCATCGTGACATTAATTGCAGGACTTTTTATAATAGGGTATCGCTCGTCAGTAGTTTTTCAAAATGGAAATATATGTTGCAAGCGCAAATTTATAATGCAGAATATCATACATAATTATGTTTTTTGTAATGAGTTTGAAATATTTCGGACGTTTTTACTATAAACTGTGCACTCTATGTGTAGACCCAGAACTTCATCACGTCAAATGTGTTCGTGTCATAAACCGATCCCCTCCATACAAGGCAATAACATTGGCATCGGCACAATACCAAATCCAAGAGAAAATGGAACCGGATAAACGGACGCCGAGACAGATTTGTCATTGCTCAAGGGATTAGATGTGCCAATTATATTTGTGAGCCCAATTTTTGCATGCACGCCCTGTCGGGGTACCCCCGCCCCCAACACCGCTTAAAACAACACTTTATGTGCCATTTTCTCTTCTCCCTGTTTTCTTTATTAAAACTAAAATTCAACCCTGTCGGTTATTTATTTCACTTGAAAAAATGCTTTATAAAAGACATGTTTTCAAAAATTAATTGCGAGAAAGTATGGTTTTACTAGTTAGGTTATATATTTATGATATTCCGTTATAAACAAATGTTAGATTAATTACGGTACTACAGTATGTCCCCAAAAAAGTGTCACTCTAACTATTTCTGAAAATATACCAAAACCCCGAAATACATTTTGGAACTTTTTCAATTGCACAGATACTCCTAATCCTTGGCCTAAATACCTGTGAGTTTTATGTAATTTCTCACAGGTGTTTAGGCCAAGGATTAGGAGTATCTGTGCAATTGAAAAAGTTCCAAAATTTATTTCGTGGTTTTGGTATATTTTCAGAAATAGTTAGAGTGTCTCTTTTTTGGGGACGTACTGTATAAACCAAGCTTCTGACAATTGTATTTTGAAATAGCTCATTGCTATAAAGCAATGGTCTGATTAAAACAAACGAAAAACGGTGATACATTTAGGCCTAAATCAGATGCACACCAGCCAATTTCGTATAACTCGATAACACTTCCGCAAATTCACAAGTATAAGATGGTGAGTTCATTCGTTTCTGGTAGTTTTGGGTTATTTTTATGGACCACAGTTGATGTCGTAGTATGAGGCACGCTCACTTGTGCATGCAGACTATATGGTTTCCCATTTCAAAATTTTCGATAGATAAACATGATCTCCTCGCAACAAATATAAAAAAAGGTATGAACATTCCGTTTGCCTCAAAGAATAAACATCAAATTTACTCCATACATGTTAAAATGAACCCCTGATATTATAGTATATCTCTTGGTCTTGGAAACAATTTCTTAACTGACCAATGTTCAGGCTTGTTTTGTTATCTCGATCGGTTCACATACTCGGATACTGGGTGGTTATAGAGCAGATGAGACCAACACCTATAGCATCCCTGGAGAAACCAATCAAATGGATTACTGCAAAATGTGACAATATACACAATGAGGTGATCACATTCAGGTATCATCCAACACCGCATTGACGTCACCAAGTGTCTTACTTCGCTGAAAACACTGGATTAAATTCCATTTATAGACAGTGACGACCTAAAATAGCTCGCTGGGTTATTATCATCCACTGGGGAATAAATAGGTCAAATGTTTCGCTTTTTAAGTGGTTGCTTAAGGGGATATTGACGAGGCATTTAAAAATGTAGTGAGAAGCAAAAAGTATTAAAAAAATTATGTTTTCCATAAATGAGGGCAGTTCGGACATAATTGTTCAGGATGAATTGGTAACTGATCTCACATCAAGTTAGCTTTCGTATAATTCAGACAGTTTTGTTATAGGTAATTACCAATGTTGCATCTTCCCTTTAAAACCAGTGTAACAATACATGTATAAAGATGTATATACAACCACCATAACGTGAACTTTCGTTACAAAATTATTTATAAGAAAAGTAACGTCACAATATTTTCATATAGCCTTTACTGAAAACAATTATTTACATAGGTGTAAGTTAGTAAATAATATTTCCTATAGGCCTAGTTATAATTTATATTTATTTCTACATTATTATGTACATATCGTCCTAAGAATATATGAGCGCCCAATATCACCCAACATTACACCCAAAGACGGCGTTATCATGAGCTATACAAGTATGGACTCGCATTACTTACGGTATTACTTACGGTTTATTTCTCCATATGTAGTCAATGATACTTTAAAGCTTACTTTAAAACCCATTGTATGACAAGGGCAAACCATGCTATCATGAATTATTAAAGACTGTTTGCGGTGACACCAAAATTCTTTTGAGTAGTAAATAGTTCTAAAAAGACACGTTTGGCTACAACTGTCTAATTAATTTGTTGATTGATCTCTTCAAAAGTCTAATAAGGTCGGTTGGTCTGTATATACCTTATCATTATCAAGTGACTATAACAATTCTTTAACAAAAAAAGTTAAATTCACTGGCTCTTTATGCCCCAGTCACATTGGAGCTGCGATTGCCTACGACCATGTCAGTCGTGCGACCTAGGGCGGTCTTGGCCCGGTCGTAGGTTTTTTCTGCGATGTCGGCCTAGCAGTCACACAATAAGACCTGTCCTCGACTGCTCTGCGACTTGTAGCCAACTGATAGCACGACTGGTCGCAAGACCTTGAGGGACTTGTCGTACGATCACCCAAGACTACCTACGATTGTCAAGGATCAGTCGCACGACTGGTCGTGCGACTGGTCGTGACTATTCGCACGACTTGTCGTGCAGTCGCAAGACTAGTCACGCATAGTCGTGTGACTAGTCGTGCATTCGTGCGAATAGTCGTGCATAGTCGTGCGACTGTTGGACGACTGGATAGTCCCACGATGAACCACGACTACGTAAGACCACCCAAGACTTGTAGCACGACCATCGCCAACGGCGGATCCAGGGGGGGGCCAACGGGGGCCATGGCCCCCCCAAAAAAAACGAAGCTGTACGCCCCCCCCCCCAAAAAAAAAAAGAAAAAAAAAAAGAAAAGAAAAGAAAAGAAGAAAAAAAAGGGGGAAAAAGAGAGACAAAACAAAACCCCACAACTTTACGCCCCCTCCTTGTGCAGCTAAGTCTTGCTTATACGTTCAGCTTTTGTTAAAGTATGCAAATTACAACACACTGATTGGCTACATGAATGTGTTCATAATCCTACTCACGATCCAACATTGCCACAAAATTTGCAATGGTAGTTTGTGCAGTTAAGCCAAGCTGCATTAGACGAGGCGTACACGGTGATTGTATGCATGGCTTATGCACACGCGACTGGTTGTGTGGGGTTTCCTGGATATTAGGTGAGCCATGCAACGTCCGCAATGTAGGCCTACGTTTAGACTTGGCGCGAACATCGCGTGCATAAAACGCATTTCAATCTTGTGAGTACGAGCAGGAGCAGTGACTTGAAAGATTCGTCTTCCATCGTCATATGAGCAGTAAGTATCAACGTAAAATACAGTGGGCTGTTTTGCAGCACTGTGTAGATTACACAATAATGTATGTACATACCATAACACTCTGGGGACTCCATGCGGGCACCAGCCTAACCCAGATGAGTGGCCATATCTTAAAACATGTCAATGATTGTTTTTCTGAAAATCTACCCTTTTGTAGAAAGGATCAATTTTGATCAATAATAACTGCCGTTAATTCCAGAGTTCTGTGTCATCAATGGATTATTTCAGGCGGCTTTATTTAAACATTAATTTGCATTAATAACTTTTACAACTTGCACACGATTAGCAGCGTAAGTTTGTCATAATCATACAACGCCACACCCCAGTGGAGCCGGCTAGCTCCTGTGCACGTAGCTATAGGAAAGGAAAGTGTCAATGGAAACTTTTACAGAAAAAAATGAGCCCCTCCCAACACAAAATCCTGGGTACATACATGCGCCACTAAACAAACAAACCCCACCAGAAACGTTTTGCGCTCGCAAATACGCCCCTCCACTGAGCATTTGGCCCCCCCTAAACTTTGGGCCTAGATCCGCCGTTGGCCATCGCACGACTATTGAAGACCTACCTACGACCAGCTACGACCAGCTACGACCAGTTTGGTCGCAGCCAGGTTTTTGAACATGATCGAAAACCTCCCCAAGACCGAATTCGGTCTTGCGACTACCCAAGACCACCCACAACCACCTGGGACTTGTCGCAGGACTTTTCTACGATTCCTTGTAATTTCCAGTCACAGACGATCGTAACCTGTTGTAAGTTGTCGAATCCTCCAGTGTGACTGGGGCTTAAGTCTTCAAATCTCACAAAGTATGACAATAGATCGAATGTATCAATACAATCTATAACTAGATATAAGTTTTTGTCACAACAAAAACAAGGTGTTCGGTTGAAGTTAAAATGGTTACGTCATCAATTCGAAGTGTTGGAGAAGTCAAATGTTAACGTCTGTTGAAGTTCTCGCGAGAAGTTTATTTGAATACAATACAATACTGAATTTAGAAATTATTTTAATATTAAACTTTGACTTCCGGTTTGGACAGGAAGTAAGGTCAAATTGGGGTCACCTTTGTGTAAATACTTTTGACAATTAACAATCTGTACAATGGTACAAAAATGTCAATTTACCTCCTGTGGTTGTTGAGATATGATTTTTTTAAATATTAAACTTTCACTTCCGGTTTGGACAGGAAGTAAGGTCAAATTGGGGTATAAATATTTTTTGACAATTAACGATCTGTATAATGGTACAAAATTTGTGAATTTACCTCTTGTGGTTGTTGAGATATGATTTTTTGAAAATATTAAATCTTGACTTCCGGTTTGGACAGGAAGTAAGGTCAAATTGGGGTCACCTTTTTGTAAATATTTTTCGACAATTAACGATCTGTACAATGGTACAAAAATTGTGAATTTACCTCTTGTGGTTGTTGAGATATTATTTTTTTAAATGTTAAACTTTGACTTCCGGTTTGGACAGGAAGTAAGGTCAAATTGGGGTCACCTTTGTGTAAACATTTTTCGACAATTAACAATCTGTATAATGGTACAAAAATTGTGAATTTACCTCTTGTGGTTGTTGAGATATTATTTTTTTTAAATATTAAATTTTGACTTCCGGTTTGGACAGGAAGTAAGGTCAAATTGGGGTCACCTTTTTGTAAATATTTTTTGACAATTAACGATCTGTACAATGGTACAAAAATTGTGAATTTACCTCTTGTGGTTGTTGAGATATGATTTTTTTTAAATGTTAAACTTTGACTTCCGGTTTGGACAGGAAGTAAGGTCAAATTGGGGTCATGTTTTTGACAATTTTTTTCGACAATTAACAATCTATACAATAGTGCAAAAAATTTCCATTTACCTGTTGTGGTTGTTGAGATATGATTTATTTAAATATTAAACTTTGACTTCCGGTTTGGACAGGAAGTAAGGTCAAATCGGGGTCACTCACAACTGGAGTTTCATCTACTTGTTAAGTTCTAAGTACATGCCAAGTTTCAAGTTCATGTGAAGTTTGCAAGTATGTTTTTGTTTGCGGACAAGATGGGGGAGAAGAAGAAGAAGAAGAAGAAGAAGTAAAAACTAGATATAAGTTTTTGTCACAACAAAAACAAGGTGTTCGGTTGAAGTTAAAATGGTTACGTCATCAATTCGAAGTGTTGGAGAAGTCAAATGTTAACGTCTGTTGAAGTTCTCGTGAGAAGTTTATTTGAATACAATACAATACTGAATTTAGAAATTATTTTAATATTAAACTTTGACTTCCGGTTTGGACAGGAAGTAAGGTCAAATTGGGGTCACCTTTGTGTAAATACTTTTGACAATTAACAATCTGTACAATGGTACAAAAATTTCAATTTACCTCCTGTGGTTGTTGAGATATGATTTTTTTAAATATTAAACTTTCACTTCCGGTTTGGACAGGAAGTAAGGTCAAATTGGGGTATAAATATTTTTTGACAATTAACGATCTGTATAATGGTACAAAAATTGTGAATTTACCTCTTGTGGTTGTTGAGATATGATTTTTTGAAAATATTAAACCTTGACTTCCGGTTTGGACAGGAAGTAAGGTCAAATTGGGGTCACCTTTTTGTAAATATTTTTCGACAATTAACAATCTGTATAATGGTACAAAAATTGTGAATTTACCTCTTGTGGTTGTTGAGATATTATTATTTTTAAATATTAAACTTTGACTTCCGGTTTGGACAGGAAGTAAGGTCAAATTGGGGTCACCTTTTTGTAAATATTTTTTGACAATTAACGATCTGTACAATGGTACAAAAATTGTGAATTTACCTCTTGTGGTTGTTGAGATATGATTTTTGTTTAATGTTAAACTTTGACTTCCGGTTTGGACAGGAAGTAAGGTCAAATTGGGGTCATGTTTTTGTAAATATTTTTCGACAATTAACAATCTATACAATAGTGCAAAAAATGTCCATTTACCTGTTGTGGTTGTTGAGATATGATTTTTTTAAATATTAAACTTTGACTTCCGGTTTGGACAGGAAGTAAGGTCAAATCGGGGTCAATCACAACTGGAGTTTCATCTACTTGTTAAGTTCTAAGTACATGCCAAGTTTCAAGTTCATGTGAAGTTTGCAAGTATGTTTTTGTTTGCGGACAAGATGGGGGAGAAGAAGAAGAAGAAGAAGAAGAAGAAGTAAAACTAGATATAAGTTTTTGTCACAACAAAAACAAGGTGTTCGGTTGAAGTTAAAATGGTTACGTCATCAATTCGAAGTGTTGGAGAAGTCAAATGTTAACGTCTGTTGAAGTTCTCGTGAGAAGTTTATTTGAATACAATACAATACTGAATTTAGAAATTATTTTAATATTAAACTTTGACTTCCGGTTTGGACAGGAAGTAAGGTCAAATTGGGGTCACCTTTGTGTAAATACTTTTGACAATTAACAATCTGTACAATGGTACAAAAATTTCAATTTACCTCCTGTGGTTGTTGAGATATGATTTTTTTAAATATTAAACTTTCACTTCCGGTTTGGACAGGAAGTAAGGTCAAATTGGGGTATAAATATTTTTTGACAATTAACGATCTGTATAATGGTACAAAAATTGTGAATTTACCTCTTGTGGTTGTTGAGATATGATTTTTTGAAAATATTAAACCTTGACTTCCGGTTTGGACAGGAAGTAAGGTCAAATTGGGGTCACCTTTTTGTAAATATTTTTTGACAATTAACAATCTGTATAATGGTACAAAAATTGTGAATTTACCTCTTGTGGTTGTTGAGATATTATTATTTTTAAATATTAAACTTTGACTTCCGGTTTGGACAGGAAGTAAGGTCAAATTGGGGTCACCTTTTTGTAAATATTTTTTGACAATTAACGATCTGTACAATGGTACAAAAATTGTGAATTTACCTCTTGTGGTTGTTGAGATATGATTTTTTTTTAATGTTAAACTTTGACTTCCGGTTTGGACAGGAAGTAAGGTCAAATGGGGTCATGTTTTTGTAAATATTTTTCGACAATTAACAATCTATACAATAGTGCAAAAAATGTCCATTTACCTGTTGTGGTTGTTGAGATATGATTTTTTTAAATATTAAACTTTGACTTCCGGTTTGGACAGGAAGTAAGGTCAAATCGGGGTCAATCACAACTGGAGTTTCATCTACTTGTTAAGTTCTAAGTACATGCCAAGTTTCAAGTTCATGTGAAGTTTGCAAGTATGTTTTTGTTTGCGGACAAGATGGGGGAGAAGAAGAAGAAGAAGAAGAAGAAGTAAAAAAAATATATATAAAAAAACCGAACAAAAACAAGAGGTGTTTCGGGCATATACCCGAACACCTAAAAAGTGTTGTTTTCCAAATAGGGTAAATTTAGTGTCTTACAATAACGTGTGATAAGATATTTCCCCGTTAGATTCCCAAAATATCCTAAACTGCAATGTCAGGATCAAAACGGACGCTAAATACCGACACAAGAATTGACGGCACCCTGTGGGAGCAGGCGGGCAGTTTAGTATTTTACTTCCCTCAAGAGAGCGCTCGTCTCCCTCTTTCCTTTCATTCATCTCGTTGAGTGATGCATTTCACCTTTTTTTTTTACTCTGATGAGATTCTTTCATCTTGAGTTGTATGCTTCAGGACTGCGTTTTTAGGAAACTTGGATGGTTAAGACATCAATATACCTGTAACACAATCCAGGCAAACATTATGACTGCAACTTCTGCAGGGGCACCATATAGGCCTGTTTTATTAGATTGAAATTTTGTACCTAAATATAATCCTAGGTTGGCTTCAAAATCAGTGCGTTTTTTTGTAACCCCCCACCCCTTTTTAGGTGTTCGGGTATATGCCCGAAACACCTCTTGTTTTTGTTCGGTTTTATTTTTATTTTATTTTTTACTTCTTCTTCTTCTTCTTCTTCTTCGTCTCCCCCATCTTGTCCGCAAACAAAAACATACTTGCAAACTTCACATGAACTTGAAACTTGGCATGTACTTAGAACTTAACAAGTAGATGAAACTCCAGTTGTGAGTGACCCCGATTTGACCTTACTTCCTGTCCAAACCGGAAGTCAAAGTTTAATATTTAAAAAAATCATATCTCAACAACCACAACAGGTAAATGGACATTTTTTGCACTATTGTATAGATTGTTAATTGTCGAAAAATATTTACAAAAACATGACCCCAATTTGACCTTACTTCCTGTCCAAACCGGAAGTCAAAGTTTAACGTTAAAATAATTTATAAATTCAGTATTGTATTGTATTCAAATAAACTTCTCGCGAGAACTTCAACAGACGTTAACATTTGACTACTCCAACACTTCGAATTGATGACGTAACCATTTTAACTTCAACCGAACACCTTGTTTTTGTTGTGACAAAAACTTATATCTAGTTTTTTTTTGTATACGCGGTTACTGGAACCTGACTAAACATCCCAAACAGAAAGTATGGTGGCTAAGATTGGGCGCTCAAATTGGGCAAACGAAAGTCGTTTACAACATGGCGTGACAGAATTACAGCAATTTTGGCTGCAAATAGACATCGTTTCTTCGCCCCCCAAAAAATTAAAAATTGTTTTTCGCTATTTTAACTGCAAATCTATGCAACTTTGTTTAGAACATTGCTATACTTTTATTTGAGGATATAGAAAAAACATTTCTTCGTTAAAAAATAGATTTAATAACAATAAAATCGAACATCGACAACTATTTTATAAAATATCTCATTATAATTTTGTTTCTTTCTAAATGAATATAATAAATGTCCCGATGAAAATAAACAATCATCGAAACACGGGCGATACAAATTTAACGAGAAAATATTGAAAATGCATTCAAAAGTTTGGATTGGCGAACACGAAATAACTTCGTATTCATTAAAATGTGACATTTTAGTAGACATTATTCAGACGCGCATAACTGGGAAATAACATTTGACATTTCTTAAAAACGACATGTCCCTCCGACAGAAAGATTTCCATTGAGGTATGTTTGATACTATCATCAACTTTACCCCAAGTTTGATGTGTACATTTATGTTTTTGAAGATGCCAAGTGCCTTTAAAGACAGCAGGGTAAAAAAAAATAGGCCTACTCTGCACAAACTGGGGTGTTAAAATATACCAGTGGTGTCAACTTTATTTTACATGGTGTTCATTTTGAGCGAGTTACCGAAATGAAAACCATTGATATTGTTTTTGTAGTGTATTGGAGATTACAAAAAATGTACGAAGGCATTTAACACAACTTTGTAAAAGGTGGTTAACTGCTGCGTGTACTAATTGTATTGAAATTACGAACGTTTGCATTTCTATTAAAGCCTTATATCCAGGTTAAGAAAAATTAAGTTCGAATTAAATTTAATATCTTTCTGTTTAAGTAAGATATTTCTGTAAATACAAAGACTTTCACCGAATATTAACATCGTAACAATGACCATGCTTATAATAAAACATGATTTGATGTATTTCTTGACAATACGTACTTTGTAAATGGAAATTCAAAACGTCAAATCATCTGACATGAACATTTCCAGCGATTTCACGAAGCCGATTTTTACTCCTCATTGATAAAATGTCAGATTATGCCAGAGTAGGAGATAGTTGAATGATGTATTTATTTTTGTTAGAGTATGATTTGGACGACCTTACAATGCAATGACGCGTATTATGGATATTATATATACCGGTAGTTAAAGATAATATAGTGCCGCAGGAATTGCTTCTGAACTGGCTTCAAGTTGCAGGAAGGATATGTATACTTACTTCAAAAGGCACGGGAAAGTTGAAAGGAACCAAATTAATGAAATCTGTTTATCTCAGATGTTTATCAAATCATCCTCAAAAGAAAGAAAACTACTATAAATGGCAATCCCTATGTAAGAGAATTACGTATTGTATTTGATTTTCAATAATAAAGTACAAAGAAATTCATCTGTTCATCAGTCTTTTCTTATCAATTTGATTCATTGAAAATTACTTAAAATGGGTTTAATTGTAATGTCACAAAACGAATATTATCATAAGGTATGAAGAAAGTTGAGTTGCAGGCTTCGAATTAAAATAGCACACAAGAGCGCCACTGATCGTCTGGCAGACGTTTTGTAATAATCTTCTACTTATGATGCATGAAGTTCGATCGCTGAAACATAGAAAGGTTTGCCTTCTGGCAGGAAGAGTGTAAGAGATATATTATTATCACTCAGCTTGCCAAACGATGAATTATAACGCTCCCAGTTTCCAGACACGATGAAGCAACACACGTGAGACAGGCGCTACATATCGACAACACCTTATCTTGGTAATCTAGACAGAAACCATGCAGCCTGCAAATGAGGTAATTGCATGATTCGTGAATTTTTAATTGTTTTTAACCAAAGGCGAATAATGCAAGATCCTCCTTGTTTACAAGTTTCCCTAGACAATTGGATAATCAAAATAAAATATGAAACAAATGTTGTATTGAAATTATTATATTATGTATTCTGGTACGAAAACACAAACAAAACACGTCTTCTTTATCCCTGCTCGAATCGTGCCATCATTGACACATTTTCACTCCCTTATCAAAATTACGATGCGACGTCTTCAGTTATTTCTAAACCACAAACCTTCCTAAAGATTTACGTTGGCTTATTCTTTAATACACCATGAGTCAAGCCAACCAAGGTACGTTTTGGTATGGACAACATTCGCTAGGAAATCCGCGAGAAATTCAGGTTTCTATCGATCCACTAATATCCGTCTGGTGTTTACAACCTTGGGAAGCCAATGTGTGTATAGTATGAAACCGTCCCGAATCGATTCTTCAAAAAATTGTAGTTGGATTTTTTAATCTACTTGAACGGGATTTATACAAGCAGAATTAAACCTCGATTTAAGCAAGACTAATTACAGTGACACCATGTGAAATTCTCTATTCAGTAGTAATTAGTTCTGTAAAGAACTGGAGGTTACTACTCGACGTTTCGATCAGTATGCTCTGATCGTCTTCAGGAGAATGCCGGACTCTGGGAAAGGCTGCTGCTTAAGTAGGCTGCTGGAGGATGACGTGATGAATGGATGCCGGAGGATTAGTACCTCGATTTGATGCTGAGATTGAGGGTAGAAGAGATCAAGCTGAGTGTTCGTGGGGGGAGAATTCAGGACGGGTGACTGAAAAGTAAACGGCCAGCGCAAAAAAGGGAATCCCACAAAGAAACATAGGCCTAAACTTGCATCTATAAAGGGGGCCAGGGCCATGTACCCTTTGTCCTTCATCCCCCGGACAGAGCCAAGCTCGAAGCTGAAACATGAGCATGCCTTATATGGAAACCCAAATACATTACATGTGAAGGGCGTTATTTATTTAAACAATATAAATGTTCTACACAATAGAGTGTACAATTGTGTAGAATTGTCATGTTGAGGAAAATCAGAACCAATACAGCGAAAACAAAACACGCTGAAATACATCCTACAGCACTAGGATTGCATTCGGCTCGTCAGTTCACATAAAAATCGATTTCAGTGTAACAACCAGATAATTGCAACCCATTTTCAAAGGAGCATAATATTGCTTGCCCGGCCTCAAACCTAATTATAGACAAACCCAGGAAACAATATCAACCTGTCAATAATATGATAATTTCAAATTAAAAGAAATTACCACAGGAAGATCCTGGCGGCTCCATGTTTTAGCCTCGGACGATACGGAAGAATAGGATAGTGTATACACCAATCAATCACTGCAGTATTTTGATATTTCTTAAATTGATGGAGGTAAATTTGTATTGAGCTTCCTGATCCCACGCGGACATGCAGATTCTCAGATTCAGAAGTATAATGTAATACAAACTATAAGTAATTAAATAATGTCCAAATGCAAATAAATAATTTGAAGAAAAAAAATCAAATTGAACAAATCGCTTTAAAAATAGATAGGTACATGCCAGATAGATGGATTAATAGACTGACGAACGGACAGATAGATTCAGAGAAATTATCATACTGACGAACAAACAGATAGATGACTGTAAAAAGGGTAGGCCCTATAGCTAAATAAAGGAAGGCATAAGTAAGCCTCAATAAATAACCCAATTAATTCATCATTTTTAAGTCAGCCGGTCAGTCAATCATTCATTTTTTTTTAAATGTAAATAAAGAAAAGTGAATAAAGTATTATTTTGGAAAATTGTCATTCAGTCAAATCTCAAGTTAGTATGTCAGTCAAACACTCAGAAGGAATACAAACATAAAGATATTATAAAGAAATAAAGAACATAAAACAAAAAACAAAAACTTCCAAACAAATCAACCAACCAACAAACGAGCAAGCACGTATGCAAGCAAATATGTATATAAACTAAATCAGCCGCTTCAGATTTCACATTAGCATAGCATCATATTAAAGACAATGCTTACAAATTATCCAATGTACGTTTATGTATGCTGCTGCGCATGAAGTATTGCGCATTGTCATTGCACAAGGACTGTCATATTCAAATAGCCCACAGCTAAAGACAAAATCTTTCATTTTTTTTAATTGTAAATATTTATTATGTAGGGATCTGCACTGAAATCTCGTAATCACTATATGAATCTAGACGAGAGCATTCTAGCTGCGCTGGTGTCATTCAAACCTACATACTGAAATTAATTCTTCATCTCTAAGGTGAGGCATCAAACACAATTTGCCTCACCCATTTTATGAATGGAACAGGCTAATACAATTTCATATCTTTGCGCGTACTAAGTGAGAGAGACGAGATGACGGTAGGCATATACTGCTGCCAAACCAATGAAAAGCCGAAGCTTCGGGCATATTGAAGTAATCAGTACTCTCCCAGTCTAGGCACTGAAAGGTTCTTATTATGCTTAGGCATAGACATGTCATGTCAGCGTTCACCGTTCTCCCAATTGTCTTCTCACAAGTAAAGAGTTTCGCTACGTATGATGGGATATTACCCATTAGTTATATCTGTGCGCTTTAGGAAAATTGTTATAATGCAAGTTGCTCAGCATATTGGCGGGGAAAATGATCTGGTCGTAAAATAGGCTGGCAGATGGTAGCTCCAAGCTCGTCCAGACTGAATGAATAAACAGTTTGGAAGGTTTAGCGCACAATCATAGTGCACAATATAAGAGTGTAATTACCACAACAACCTGATACTTCATAGAAGACGAGGTGTGATTTGGCTTCTAAATATTGTGCTTTCATAGTTGCTGGGTTGCAATCAACAGTCTTACTTCGAGTTCCCTATAACTTAGATCACTGTGATTTAATGTTGAATCTTCTCTTTACACCTTTGATGTAATTTTGGTGGATTTCCGCGTCCTCCTTGTGACCATGCCAGCACGAAAGGGTCTTCTGGCACCCCAGAACACCTTCTTGGATACGATAGCCACGCGCTTTGACGGTACCCGTAAGTACAACAGTTCCGTATCCTACAGGGCTTAATATAATGAGACTGTTATCATTGTTTTACTAAATAACTTCTCGGGGTTGTCGGTGTATGGCGTCATTGCAACAGGATGTCAGATCTTATGTAAATTATAGATTATAGCAGAGACAGTTATACAGCTAATTATTTGGCCAGCCTTCAACATGGCTTAGTATTGACCGTCAAATGTAAGATATAGGCCTATTTCAATATTTTATAGTATCAAGCAGAAATAATTACATCTCTATGTAAAACTCCCGAACTGTCAATCTATGAATACACTAAAAAATGAAATGTTCCACCGCAAACATTTCTAAATTTTCTTTAAATGCTAAATGTGTGCGCTACAAATCTTTATTATTATTATTAAATGCTCATAGACCTATTTGCCGTTAACCATACGGAGGCCTATACAATATTCCCAGCCGTCTATCGCCATGGACTAACATTTCAAACAAATATATACGATGGTGAGAAGCATTCCTACAAATTCAAAATGGACTTAAGGGACATTTATACGTCTAACCTCACACATCTCATTTTCATTCAATAACATTATTTGCTCGTTATTTGGCTAGGATTCAAAGCCTATGCCTAATTATTTTGGAAACACAACCCTTACGAAAACCACACGAAAAACCAATTTGATATGAAAACCAGTTGCCATATTTGTATGAAACCAAATGGCATGACATACGGTACCGCATGCGTGCGCATATGCAAAACAGCTGCATTATGCGGGTATTTAAATGCTTTGTTTTTGATACCTTATTTTTGTGACATGGTTGTTGTATGGTATTTGTGTCCTGAATTAAATAGATATCTGAGTTTCCAAACTGCATATACCTTGCTCTGATAACTCTCTTTGAGTTGTTCGACTTGATAGGCATACGCCTTACACACTATATACGTTTACTGTTGATGGATCACTACGAGATATAAGGCTCATCGTGACTCTTCACAGAGGTTTGTATGAATCTCTTGTGGTAAACAAATTGCCCGATACGTCTAATTAGCATATTTAATAACTTATTAAGCACGTAGCTTTAGACATAATGATCTAAGGGAAAGCGGAAAGTCGTTATATAATAATAATAATAATAATGTGTGGACTTATATAGCGCACGTATCCACCAACTAAGTGGTGCTCAAGGCGCATTATATCATTACCCCTGCTCATAAGGCTCATAAGGCTCATAAATCATTCCTGAAACCATCTCAGCTCCCTGGGGAGTATACAGCTCAATTGCTGCCATTACAGCGCATATAGGGCTAATCAACCAACTCTGCCCTCACAGGTACCCATTTAACCCCTGGGTGGAAAGAAGCAATTATGGTTAAGTGTCTTGCTCAAGGACACAAGTGTCACGGCCGGGATTCGAACCCACATTCTGCTGCTAACACCAGAACTTGAGTCCGGTAAGCTAGACCGCTCGGCCACGACAATCTTTTAAGGGCATGTGATCATAACAACACGGTAGTTGATTTCCAATTGTACATCATGTAAATAGATGAGAGTAAACAAATCGGAATGAAAAATCTAAATAGACTTATACAAAGCCAATCAAGCCCTCATGAATAGAAACCAAACATAGATGTGAAATGATTTGGTGTAAACTGAAACAAAACAGTTTTGCTTATAACACGCGTGTCGTCGGGGCAATAGTGCGTATATATCTATAGACTTCTGATAAAACCCTTTTGTGTATAGTTATACAAGGGTAATTAGAATATTGTACACAAATTCATTCAATTATTTGTAAATTTAAGACCATTATCCAAACGAGTAGGCCTTGGCGATGGATAATGGAGAACTTGAAACAAATCTATAATTAGATTTACGCTTTCAGTTTATATTGACATCATAGTTATTACGACCAATGTTTAACTCACAGAATAGGCTTACACTATGAAACGTTTGAATGTATCTAACTCAGTACCTCTGAGCATCATTATCCTCTATCGTTACTGTGCAAACAAACACATTTTACTAAACAATTAATGCAATCAATTCCTTTTTGCTGGAAAAAAAATAAATGTAAATAATTCGTTTGTATGTTGTGAATGTATATATAGCATGGCCAAGAAAAATTGTTATCTTAAAAGAAAACGCTCCGGAATTTTCAGCATGTTGCAGCCAATCATTCTTAAAATTTTAAAGATGATATAGGCTAAGTGTATCAAGATCTCGCTGCAGATTTCTTCACGTTGTTTAGTTGTATGTATATTTAATAGTCTTCGTAGAGTCACTTGCAGTGTTGAAGACCACGTCGCGAGTAGCTGCCAGTAAGAACTGTTTACATTTTTAATTTGTTTCAGGACTGGAGTGACAAACGAATGTAAAAATTCTCTTTTTGTCACCACAAACAGTCTTTACTTATTGAATTAATTTGCAAATTAGCTTAAAGGGAAGGTACATCATTGTATTCGAAAATGCCCGCTCATTTCAACCATCTGGTTTTCAAGAAATATTTTATAAAACTAACCTATGAAAGTACATCACACTATAGGATAGGAAAACCTTAAAGGGGCAGTATCGTCACGATCAGAGTACTTCATCAGGGCATGGAATAGATGTCCTACATGTAGTTTAAGATGAACACAGTGACTGAAAATTGCTGGCTCAGTTATGCAGCAGCAACGGTAATATGGTCTTATCATGTAGGGTATTACTTTCAGTTACTGAGTTCATCTAAAACAAGCACTCCGATCCCATGTCCTGGTGATTGTGACGATACTGCCCCTTTAACATGTATTTGGGGGGGGCGGACGACAACGTTTTGTAAATTTGACACAACATTGCATTTTCTCATAGTTGAAAACATTTTAGGCGTAATAATCTCTCAGGATGATTGATGTATGTATCAACTTTACACGGCAAGTAATCTTTTGGATAATAATTGGTTAATTTGATAATCTGGTAATTACAAATGTTGAATCTTTCCATTAAGCTTGTTATTTTGTTTATATTTTGTATATGGAATTCACCCCTAACTTTGAAAAAGCCACTCAAGGTGACAGGCTGCATAAAAAGGACAATATTAACAAAAGAATAACGAAATGACTAACACAAAAATACTAAGTCATACAGCATACGCACAAAATGAAAGAGCAGGCAATACCTAAATCAGCTTGAAAATGGCTCTGTATGCAAGTATCATGTAAATGAAGCCTATATCCAGCATAGACCCATGCAATGTTTTACCGTTTTATAACTTTATTATTTCGTTCCATGTTTTAAAAATATCCAATAGGGCCCATGGATGTCTGAACCCAATATCCAAAAGGGCCCATGGGTGTCTCAACCCAGTAACCAATAGGGTCCATGAGTGTTTCAACCCAGTATCCAATAGCGTCCATGGTGTCTCAACCCAATATCCAATATATAGGGCCCATGGGTGTCTCAACCCAATATCCAATAGGGCCCATATGGGTGTCTCAACCTAGAAGAATATAAACAAACATTTTTGCTAATACGATAAGACATACAGCGGCTATAAATTATTCATTAATTTCAAGTTCATAAGCCTGAATGGCGTCTCACTATAAAAATAGGCCATAGAAAATAGTGTAAACGGGTCTTTGCCTGTATTCAGTATGTCAGCATCAGTTTGAAAAAGGGTAGTTTTGTAATTTTATGCGTGCAGAATAACTATAAAAGGCACATTAATATTCTGGACTTCACAAGCCCACACATGTCAGTGGTATATTCAACAGCAGACGTTTTATTCTTTAAGGAAAAACCGGTAGGTCTTCGCACCTTAAATAAAATGGTTGAAAAATATTATAAATTTTTTACGAACAACTTGAGAAAACTGAAAAGAATTCAGATATTTTTGTTATGATCCTCGTGTAAATGAAGTATAAAGTATAACAATTAAAAAGAATGTAGGATATATTGTATAGGCCTATTTCAATTGTGTAAGTTTTAACACAGGCCTAATACTTTGTATATAGACTGTTTTAATGGTTTAAACAAGAATGTAAAATAAAACACAGTTCAGACAACCTCCTTCAGCCAGAGTGGTTTGCATAATTATGTTAATAAACCAAACAATAATAAAACAATAAGAATAATACAATCAAGTTTGTGAACAATGCAACAGGTATACTCAATTCTGTCATGTTTTAAAACCTTTCCATAAAGCGTTGACGAGCCCCAGCGGGAGGTATTTCAAACACGTTTTAGTCGTTTGGCATTTAACACTCAATATTGCATCAAGTTCTGGGACTACACCTCGCACACTCATGCTACGCTTTCAGTAAACCTGTATTAGCATAGGTTGGATCATATTAAGGTATAATTGGTTTGGAGATATGCACATCGTCCACTTGTTGTTCTGCGCGTGTACATCATTATTATGCACATGCTTGTATACACTTAAATAAATATACATCACTGGAATCTGCATCAAATAGAACTAATGTCTTAAATAAACACAATGTCTGGAATAATATTTAGTCTTCAAGACTGCATTCTTGACAAATTTTTAAAGGAAAATTTTGTCAGATTATTTGGGAAGTTTGTTAAATTAATTTAAAGATAATTATTCTCATGATCACTTTCAATTATTATGAGTTAATGTAGAAAATCAGCAATTCGTTGAACTGGTTACCGCTATACAGTATACCATACATTGTTGCAAATTCCTTTCCTTCAATGTATGTATTTCACATAAAAGAAGCAAAACAATTTGATGCTACGTTTTCGAAATATACAATTTAAAAAAATAATCATTGGCGGTTTTATACCTAATTTGACAGGTTGTTGCACGAAATGCAATCCTATATTTATGCACAACGAACGTGGTTCTGATCTTCGGAAAGAAATATATAATTATATGGAAATCAATAAAACTCAGCACAATAACCAGAAAAAACAGAACTATTGACCATTAACATAATGTTGTATAAGCATTGAACGGGGATAGCGGTATATGTCAAACCTATTACTATGCACTTTCATTCATGCCATACAAAGGGAAAATGTATTAATGATAATATGGACGTCCGCGGTGAGCGTATACAATACTATTTACATACATACTTTGGACAATAAAATCAACAGATAGATGAACAACTATATATATGCTGAGTTAATGACCACATACCTGCTGCACTGAAAATAAACGCCGTGTGTACATAAATCTTGAAATTGAAACTCCTCCACTGAAATAATGGGTGAAATTATCAAATTTATCTGGTGACTTGTCGTGGAAGACTACTGTGTGCTCAGATGCCGTACATGCTTCACACGCCGTTGGTACAGAAGCAGCATGTGCCCTCTTGAAAGCTGTACACGGACAGGAGCGAAGAGCCCCCCCCCCCCCATATCACACAAATGGGTTGTTTCTCTAGGGCGGGATATACAGTTAAACTTTACAGGGTGAGGTCATTGATTCATCGTGTTTAAGCTTGGGACTCCGATCATTAAAGCCAATCATAAGGTCTTGCTGCTCTGCAAAGTTTGCAATTTTCTCGCCATTTTTCTTTTTGGCAAATTTCTGGCTATAAACCCTGACTGCACTCATGACGTAATATTAGAGCACACAAAATCCCTATGGTTGAGATATTACGCACTTATTACCACCTTCTGACACATAATTATTTCCATTAATTCCATTAAAGTTTAGTTATATACGTTTTTTAATATTTCAATTTTGTACCGTGACACACATATAACATCCAAATAGTTTAAATTAAAAGTGAACAAGATTGGGGATATGGCTTAGTTATTTTTGTATAACCTTAAGAAAGTTTTGTAGATATCTCATAAAATTATACGGCTGTCAGTGCCTGCCAATGAAGACAAATCAGCAGTTTGACCAAGGGCGCCATTTTATGTCATAGATCATAATCATCTATAGATAGTTATTTTCCAATAATTAAACATCAATCTTGGGTGAGTTTCGGAAACATTTATATAAACATTCCCTTCAAATTAATTGTTGCTGAGATTTGCTACGAACGATCCATCTTATCATAATTATCACAAAGGTAAAACGCAAGGTAGCACATTGTCCATCGCAAGCTGCTCTCATATTGATTTCCCCATCGAGGGAAAAACGCAAGGTTTGTACTATAGTCAACGCCTTGAGCGATGATACATCCTACTATATCCTCAAAGTTTTTATCCTTATCATATGGAGCATCCGCTACGCAAATAAACCTTAGATTTAGCTCAGGGCTTTGCTAAGAAGAAAAACTGGTCTGCTGTACGTATTACACTCGTTTTTAATGTGATAACTCACATCATTATGCCAGTATGTGTTTGCTTTATCATTTTAGTAAAGATAAAGTACCGTATCATATCACTTATAAATTTGTGACAACTGTCTTCTCTAATGGATTTATGTGATGTAATAATACAACAAAAAGTTCTGGGTAATGGATACTAAATTACAACCACGCAAATAAAATAATTGTAGCAGCAGAATATGTGAATCATTCTAAGATGGGATTTATGGAGAAAGTTGATTAAAGAAATAAATTACGAAAGCGCGAATATGTTCAATTAGCTGGAAAATGAAACTGACTAGAAGTTGTCCAACATAAAATAAAATCACACAATGAGAGAGGTTCGAGTCAGTTGCTGTCAACATTGATATTCTGTTATGAATAATGGTAGAAATTAAACAACTTTTGTTTCAGTTTTTACATTTAATAGTCTACTTTAAGCTATGTTATTTTGCACGTAGGCCTACCGATACTTTTACTTAACCTTGCAAAGCCCTTCGAGGATACCATATCGTGGCGGATTGACTTACGTATGTTCTTTTTTATAAGATAAGAAAAGCAATATAATTTATTATTAATATGTGGGGGTTGCATCCAACATCGAGGGCAGGAAACTGTACTTCTCGATTTTCACTCTAGTATATGCCTAAATAGGCTAAACTACCTTTGCTGTACTACACTGCTCAAAATAAAATAGGACTCAAAAGTATTTCTTGGTCCATTTTGTCCATGTGAGGACACAAAAGCAGTTTTTGGTGTAAGTAAAGTAGGCCCCCTACTGAAGGTTACTCTGCAACATTTTAAACACTTTTCACGTGTTGTGCATGTCTAATGATGGTTTAAACTGGCAGATCATGTGATAAGGCATAAAAATGCAGATAACAGTTTGCGTACTCAATATCAAACTTGGCTAATCAGCTTTATTTCTTCATGTGTAACTCCACAATTGACTTCAGTAGGATGTTGCAGCACCCCGGACTCGCACACATTCTGCCATCGTGCCATTTCACCAGACCTTAACCCTATTGAGAACATTTGGGCAATTCTCAGTTACAGAGTCAGAAGTCATAACCCTCCTGTGGAACGTTGCCAACCTGACAGCAGCTCTACAGGATGAGTGGAACAACCTCGACCAAGCTGTGATCCGGAACACCGTACTGTCCATGAGGAGGCGTTGTGCAGAATGTGTGCGAGTCTGGGGTGCTGCAACATCCTACTGAATACACTTGTGGAGTTACACATGAAGAAATAAAGCTGATTAGCCAAGTTTACTTCAACCTGTTTTCTGCATTTTCATGCCTTATCACATGATCTGCCAGTTTAAACCGTCATTAGACATGCACAACACGTGAAAAGTGTTTAAAATGTTGCAGAGTAACCTTTAGTACTTTACTTACACCAAAAACTGCTTTTGTGTCCTCACATGGACAAAATGGACCACGAAATACTTTTGAGTCCTATATTATTTTGAGCAGTGTATATACGACACAGAATTGCAGACTTTGCAAAGAAGGTCGGCTCCACTTAGTTTGAAATTACCCTGACTGAAAAATAGGAATACTAACGGAAAAATCAGTATTTTAAAGAAGTCTAACAAATTGTGCTAAAAACTGGGTTGTTAAAGGGACAATATCGTCACAATCAACAGGGCATGGAATCGGAGTGTTAGTTTTAGATTAAAGGGACAATATCGTCACGATCAACAGGGCATGGAATCGGAGTGTTAGTTTTAGATTAAAGGGACAATATCGTCACGATCAACAGGGCATGGAATCGGAGTGTTAGTTTTAGATTAAAGAGACAATATCGTCACGATCGACAGGGCATGGAATCGGAGTGCAGGTTTTAGATTACCTCAGTGATTGAAAATAATACCCCACATGATAAGGTTATACCGTTGCTGCTGCATACATCAGCCAGTAATTTTCAGTCACTTTTCATTTTAAACTAGGAAACCGATTCCATGCCCTGTTGAAAGTCTGCTCTGATCGTAACGATATTGACCCTTTTAATTACACTAGTGGTGTTCATATTGGGCAACACGCCCATGAACACCACTGGTGTTAATTCATGGTGTATTGGGTAACACGCCCAATACACATTGGATTAATAATTTGACACCATTTGTGTTATTTTAAAATACCCGTTTTTGCTGGGTGCCCTGTATAACATTCTAGTTTATATGGCATTGCAAAGCGGTACATATTCTGGTTAATACGACATTGCAAAGCGGTACACATGCTGGTTAATACGGCATTGCCAAACGGTACATATTCTGGTTAATACGGCATTGCAAAGCGGTACACATTATGGTTAATACGGCATTGCAAAGCGGTACACATTCTGGTTAATACGGCATTGCAAAGCCGTACACATTCTGGTTAATACGGCATTGCAAAGAGGTAACAATTTTTTTTATATAAATGAAGCATGCTTTATACACTGTAAAAACGTTGGGCAACACGGTGTTGGGTAAGGTTATTTCTCCCAGAATTGGTCAGTATTTACCACAACTGTTCACGTATTTTGGCAAATAATTATCCAACATTGGGCAATGGTAAACCAACTGTGTAACCTGTTGATATGTTGACCAGTGTTGGGCAACATATCAACCATGTTTGCCCAATATTTCTTACAGTGTATAGATGACCCGTTTCAGGCATTTACACAAATTATGTTTCAATGGTTACACAATGGTCACACAATGGTTACACAATGGTCACACAATGGTTACACAATGGTTACACAATGGTCACACAAAGAAAAAGCATGTTACACATTCCAATTCGTTTTATTTTTTTCTGTTGTACCACATACCCAATCATTTAAATATTGGACACTGCACTTTTTGTGTTGTTTGTGTTTCCTTGTCAAGAGTCAGCTATAACACGGTATCTCCGTAGGCATATCTCAAAACATACTGCAAGCTATAGCACGGTATCCCCGTAGGCATACCTCAAAACATACTGCAAGATACTATAGTATTACAGATGGCCTTAATTTAATCGAAAGACGTCCAAAATCACAAGAAACTTAATAAAACTACATAAAATATGACATTTGTTTTTGTGTAAAATCGTCACACCTGTGAACCGTCTAAAGATATATCGCCCTAAGACAATAACATCGAAGTTAAACAAAACAAATTATGAAATTCGTATGCCGGAAACTATAAATAAAAGCGATATTTCAAAAGCGCTTGATTCTGATTGACAGCCGTACTGGCAATCGGAAGACTGCCCACGTGCAACCTGAGGATTAAAACGCAGGGTCCCGCCTTTTATTAACTTGAGTTTTTATGATGTACTGGTGCTAATCCTTGACGGATTTTTTCGTTCAATGTCTTAAATGAAAGTTTCCTTAATCCCAGAAAAAAGCAGTTCAATATTTAAATCTATTTGTTACAGTCAAATAGGCCCAGACACGGGCAATGCATCTTTAATGTAATTTTTTTTTTTCTATTTTTTTTTATTTTTGCAAAATAATGGTTATTGGCCTTACGGTTCTGACTCAAAGGCAAAATGCCTTTGAGAAAAGCCAATAACCATTATTTTGCATTAATACTACAAGTCCTTTAGGTTGGTAAGCAGTTTGCAACAGCTAATTCTCTACTTTATATTTTAATTTTATTTTAGGCCTATTTAAATTTTGGGGGTGGAGAATTTTGCTCTCCTTGCACAAGAATTCATACATTATCGTGTGGTATGATAATTTAATGAGAAATATTGCCCCTTTGAGAATCGCTAAAGGATTCCAAGATGTAGCCAGACAAATAAGAAATCTGAAACTGTAATGTAATTATCTCCAGGCTCCATGAGTAGAAGAACCATCAAAAAACCTTCTTCTAAAAGTTACAAATTGTGTTTTGTCGATTCTCACGTGGGGACGGAGTCTTCAGGAAACTGTTCAAAAGATGGCGAATTTCTCTCCTGACAAACAAGAAGAATTGAAGTCGGAGGCAGCATTGCCCTAAAGCAATGTAATATACGTGGTCAGAGCAACTAAATTGTTGAAAAGAAGACGGGTGAACCTGTGAGGAATCTTGAGAAGAGAAGAGAAGAGCGAGGAAGAAGGATGCTGTAGCCATAGGGACCTAGGCATATAGCTGGAGGAGTTGAACCTGATCTTAAATACAATGACACTGATATCCACACCTGAGAAATCTCTAATGGGAACCCGGAGTAATGCATGAAGCCTGGGGTGGCGATTTAGGCACAGTTGTATCAATGTTGTATGACACATAAGAAGTCAGAATCTAAGCTACAAAGGAAAAATAGGTAGTTGTAGCTTAAACAAACATGAAGTATACTAATACTAATACTAATACTAATACTAATACTAATACTAATACTAATACTAATACTAATACTAATACTAATACTAATACTAATATTAATATTAGTAAAGTGTCAGCAAACCAGGTAATAATTCCATTTGGCTTGATCAATCACTTGATCAGCCGAATAACTGAAATACTTTTTCGAAGTATAATATTATTATATCGTGTTCCCTCCACTTTTTTGTATCAAATGTCCCTCCCCACCCCCACTTTTTGATAAAACTAAATATGTTGCTACTACTGAGGAGAAGGCTAACATTTTTCTTGCAATACCCGGTACCACACAAAAATCATAAAGCGCTTAGAACGCACACGTAGCTATATTAGTCAAACAAAATGTCGTAACCCTCACACACAGGCGGATCTACAATCTTGGGACACTGGAACAATCCGGTTGGGACACTGGAACAATAATCAACCACCCCATTTCCCCGTCCATTGGCATCGATCGGTTTTGCATTGAGGGACATGCAATCCCCCACTTTTTAGAGTGGGGTGGGGGATTATAACAATAGTTGTCCCCAAATAATATTTTTATTTTGATGGCCCACAAACAAAATAAAGCCTGAATCATGAGGAGTACGCTACAGTTTTTCTTTCAACCCCATGACGTAAAAAAATCGTCATTAAGCGCTCATAACTCACTACTGAGCATCTTGAATCAAAACATTTCTGATGTCCGCAAGGCTTTCCCTTTATACGATGAGGCTCACATATGCTGAAAGGCGGATAAGGGCGGATCCAGGGGCCAAGGGACAAGGTGCTAGCCAGGATTTAGAAATAGGGAGTCCACATTTTCTGGAAATTTCAAAACAGGGTGTCCAAAAGACACCCACGCCAAGGGGGCGACAGCCCCCAAACCCATTTTTTTTACTAATACTAATACTAATACTAATACTAATACTAATATTAGTAAAGTGTCAGCAAACCAGGTAACCTCCCCACCCCCACTTTTTGATAAAACTAAATATGTTGCTACTACTGAGGAGAAGGCTAACATTTTTCTTGCAATACCACACAAAAATCATAAAGCGCTTAGAACGCACCACGTAGCTATATTAGTCAAACAAATGTCGTAACCCTCGCACATAGGCGGATCTACAATCTTGGGACACTGGAACAATCCTGTTGGGACACTGGAACAATAATCAACCACCCCATTTCCCCGTCCATCTGTGAATAAAATGATTAGTGACATCTTATTTTTTTTAAATATGTTTGATGACGTCATCAAAGTTCAGAGGCCCCCTAGCGGCATTTTTAAAAAAGGGATTATTTTCAAATCTCAGATATTAAACCAAATCAGGTACTAACGTTATTTTTTCATGATCATGAGGAAGTTTTATTGTCATATGACCTTCAAAAGTTCAAATTCAACACATTCTAACGCAAATTTGATAGGTCTTTTGAATATAAAAATTATATTGCTATAATTAAAGATGATACACCTTTGCAAAATATGATTGACATCATCGATGATAATTTGATTGAACCGGAAGTTGACACGAATACTGTGTGTTTGTTCTAACAAACACTTGAGCTGTAGTATTTTTTTCAAACACCCCCCCCCCCCCAAAAAAAGCGCCGCCAGTTGGATTGGGAAATTAAAAGGTGTGGTGGAGTGCCATGGCCGAGTGGTCTAGCGCAACAGACTCAAGTTCTGATGGCTGACTTGTCATAATGCAAGATACCGTACTTAACCATGAGTTGCTTCTCTTTACCCAATATAAATGGAAATCTGTAATGGCAGAGATGGTACAATTGTGTTGATAAGCGTAAGCACGTTCTCTCTCCTGATTAGTCACTTATTTTAATTTCTGTCAGCCCGTTATGTAATGCATATTGCTCCAAACTTTAAGCATATAATGAAGGTTACTCCTCTACAATGTGCTTTATGCGAGGCCGGTCTAAAATGGAGATATTGTCAAAACAGTCTTTCAAATGTTTCATTAAAAACAAACATTCTAAAAACGTATACTAAGCTTAAGATGATTATCACATCGATACATGGGATCGCACTGAGATTCTGATTTAATGGATGGAGACAGGAATCCAAGAAGTGATATCTCTTATCAAGGGACTTGAGGCATTACTGTTAGAGGGTTTAAACGCAACGATGACTGGAATGTGATTGGGATAAAACAAGGTGCACACCTGTGTAATTAATGGTGTGTAGTATGAGTAGCAATTAATATTATAATACCATGATTATGCAAATATTTTGATACCGCATATTGCACTTATCAATTTTATAGTTTCAAATTACATTCTGGTTTTGTTAGTTATTTTTTATATGAGAATATCTGCATCAAACTTTAACTGCATTAAAGCAGTGGCGTAACCAATATTTCAGTGTGGCAGTTGAACCCTTTTATATAATTACATAGGGGCCTATACATTATATTGATTTTTTGTATAAATTTGAATTTCCACCAGGAGGGCACTGAGACATAATAGCCTTTTATCCATTGGGAGGGCACTAGGACATAATAGCCTTTTATTTTTGGGGTAAGGTCCTCATCCATAAAGAGCTTTTGCATCACTAATTACCATCATGCTTGATACGTAGCCATTTTGGTTATCGCTTCATTATAAGAAAAGCCATGTCCTGCTTGCAAAACATTTTATGTATTATCATGGGCCATGTAGGTTTAACTATTAATAAAATTAATAACTGAAAGTAAACATAACATCAAAAGCATTTACAACAATGTTTTTCACAAATGAAGACAATATAAAGACGAACTTTATCAATGATAATTAATTAAGGACCAACTTCATATGTAAAGTTGTATAGAGATGTTTTTTGGTAACTCTCAAGGGTTGACTGGTTGATGTGTTTTCTATAACAAGCCAAGAAATAAACAGTCCTTATTTCACCGATGTGATGAATTTAAGTGTTCAAGCTGCTGATAAGATAATCATCTTTAGACCACTAGATTTTCTTACAGGTATGCCTACCCAAATAATACATAAGGGACTGCATCAGGCCAGAGGCTTTGCATGTCCTTAAACTCAAATGCCAAATGTCAACAGGTGAAACGTACGGATCACGACTGAAAGTGTAGGGCTATGTGAACTAGTCAGATTTCAACCTGATATAATATAAGGCATAAATTGTCACCAGCTGACGATTATTATAATATTGTACAATTTACATGAGAATCAAAATAATATTTTGTTTGTTTCACTCTTGTTCAATGAATATGTATGTTCTCAAGCTAACTGAATTGTGTTCCTGTAGACATGATATGCATTCCACCTGGTTCTTGGGTGTATGATAATTGTACCTGCATTCTGGTTTTCATTAGTTTCTTGTGAATGGTTAATGGTAGCATAGGCCTACACATTACAACTTCCTTCAACTTACAACTTTATTTCACTTTCACAATTGGGTACAAATAAATAAAATAAATTATACTGCCATTATCTAATTCCCTTAACCACAACTCCTGCTAGGAGGAAAGGGGAACGGTCAAAATAAATAAAAGTGACTATCAGTGGTTTAAATCAGACTACTTTAATTTAATTGTATATTGGTGTGGGTGTTATTGGCGTTGGTATTTTAAAAGGTCACGAACATCACTCACTGCCTTTGTCATGAATACAACATGCATATCGTGGACTTATAACTTGATTACAATTTGGTTCCTAAATAGCTATGAGTTCTTATGAGTATTAAATATCACAGTAAAGTATTAGTCATCACAGTAAACAAACAAATATGAGTAAAGAATCAACAGTATGTGAGCGCTTTATAACTATTTGTTACAAAATAAATGCATCACGCGCCTTTATTTAGGTCTATATTTTTTCAGTTGTTATTATTTTATCCATTTGATGGTATACAGCCCTTGTTTGTGATAATATTCTGTGAATAAACAAATCGTCAGCAACATCACGAAGAGCCAAAAAGTATCAGATCACTGGGAATGTATATAGGCAGAAATTCACGTTTGAAGGAATGCGCATTTTAAAATCACCTTTTCTACCTCATTAAGGTGGCCGAACTGTATGATTGTTTTATGTTACGAAAGTTTACATATAGTATTTTCACAATTTATATCAATTGTATTACAAAAATACTTTAATTAATGTGTAATTCATTAATAAATCTATTTGGCACTTCATTGAAATTGCAAAAATCGGAAGGCTTTACTTTTTCCCCACAGCGAAGTTTTTGGCACTTCATTGAAAACGCGAAAATCGGAAGGCTTTATTGTTTTACCACACAGAAGTTTTGCACTTCGTGAAATTGCAAAAATCGGTAGACTTTATTATTTTACCCACATAGCGAAGTTTTTGGCACTTCGTGAAAACGCGAAAATCAGAAGGCCTTATTATTTTACCCACAAAACCAAGTATGACCTATTATTTCGCCAGTTCTTACCTGATAACAATGAATTTATTAACTGTTAAATGATAATTTAGATTATTTTGTCCTTCGACCTAATGTGGTATACTAATTTTTGGAGAAAATGTTTCATCTGTTACCAAAACCAGTGCTTCAGTGTATAAACTACTGCTTGGACGTTGGACGTAAAGCCTAAAACCTTTTGATAAGGATGTTAAGTAATTTCAAACTGGAAACTTCTGTAACATTTGCAACATTTTAATCAATAATATCATAAGAATTACATAAAATGAGATGAACAACTGACAAAGGTAATATCGAAAAGTAATTAAAATTGTCAGTTCCTTCTTAATATTTGTTTTAATCTATACAAATTTTCTTCTTAGAAATTCATGTTCAAGTTCAGTTGTAATATTTATCATAGGAGTACTGCGTGACTAATAAAAATGTTGTACCCAGCTCAATATGTACATTCTGAAATACAGTTTGTGCTAATTTGCATATAAAATTGCACATCAAGAAATAAATCAACTGTTGAAAATTATAATTGTTCCACCAACACAAATCAGACCTCCTAGTTCATGGGCTATATGAAAGTGTTCAGTATAGTCATACATAGATACACAAATACAAGTTAATAAAAAGATCAATAATACTTATTATTTAAAATCACATTCGTTAAACAGTTCATATCACAAAACCTTTACAACTGCAGTACCAAAAGCAATTAAATTTAACACAAAATCCAACATTTGCAACATTTTAATCAATAATATCATAAGAATTACATAAAATGAGATGAACCACTGACAAAGGTAATATCGAAAAGTAATTAAAATTGTCAGTTCCTTCTTAATATTTGTTTTAATCTATACAAATTTTCTTCTTAGAAATTCATGTTCAAGTTCAGTTGTAATATTTATCATAGGAGTACTGCGTGACTAATAAAAATGTTGTACCGAGCTCAATATGTACATTCTGAAATATAGTTTGTGCTAATTTACATATAAAATTGCACATCAAGAAATAAATAAACTGTTGAAAATTGTAATTGTTCCACCAACACAAATCAGACCTCCTAGTTCATGGGCTATATGAAAGTGTTCAGTATAGTCATACATAGATACACAAATACAAGTTAATAAAAAGATCAATAATACTTATTATTTAGAATCACACTCGTTAAACAGTTCATATCACAAAACCTTTACAACACCAGTACCAAAAGCAGTTTAAATTTAATACAAAATCCAACATGGTTCAATCTACTGTCGTTGTTTGTACCTGATGATTTTAATTAATTATTTTAGCAGTTGTTAATTATTACCTATAAACATATGTTTTGTTATATGTTAATAATAATGTTTTAGAAACATTGAGTTGCCATCCATTTCTTCTCAAAACCAACTCATTTATAACTCATCATGAGTGAAAGTTAATCTGCGTTATTTTAAAATATTAACTAATTTTTTAATTAAAACATTAAATGACTTTGATCTCAATACATTTCACGAAAAATATTAAAATTAATTCATAGCTTAAGATATTTAATGATATTTATGATTACATATAATAAAATTAGAGCACCTATGACAAATAATTACAGGGGATTGCACTTCCAACTTAATAACAAACAACGTTTTGGTTAGTATTCAAATCGGCATGGTTTAAGAAACTACACCAAACATGTGCAGGACTTCAAGCAATTTTAATATAAAACATAGATCTGTTTCCTGTTTGATCATTCGCTGATGCAAACAAAAGTGATTGTTTTTTTAGTAATTTTTTTTTAATTCATCAAATCTATGTTTGGAGTTAAATACCCCATTAAATTCAATGTACTTGAAAAGTGCGAACCTTAAAAACATTTCAATCATAAGGTCTTAGAGAAATGTTTAGGGAATCATGGAATGTTAAATACCCCATTAAATTCAATGTACTTGAAAAGTGCGAACCTTAAAAACATTTCAATCATAAGGTCTTAGAGAAATGTTTAGGGAATCATGGAATGTTAAATTAAATGACGTGTATAACTAAAAAAAAAATAATAATAAATAAAAAATATACAGACATTTTTACATTTTACATTTGTTTTACATTTGTTTTGCTTGTTAGTCTATTTGTCTGCTTTGTTTTACTCCCTGTCTGACTCTGATGTATTGCTTTTCACTAATCTCATAATCTCTTACTTCCAGCCAAAAACTCATAGTTCCTCTATCTATTCATGTGTTATCTTCCTTTTTGTCAGGTCCCAGTACCAGTACCTGACTTTTTATATATTTTTCTTTTGTGTTTCTTTCACACCTGACTAACTTCTGCTCACTCTTGTGTATATACATGTTTGTTGTTTGTATTCCGTCCCAGTTTGCCTTTGAGACAGAACCTGCTAATAACCATTATTTTGTAAACATTCTACAATATACCATTTTGTTGAAGGAGTAAAACACAAAGGTTTTTTCAACTTCCAAGCTATTATTCTTTAAAAATGTGGCCTACCACATATGCCAATTTCAGCAAACCTTTAAGTAGGCATATGAGAAAGTGTTATGCTTATGGTCATACCACTTAATTAACAATTACATTGCCCTCAATGTTCTATACAACAACGTATAGGCCTGTTTACTTAGTGAGGAAGGTGCAAATAAAAATCTTGGTAGTCTGGATGAAACAATACAGGGGTTTTTCCTGTGCAGAGGCTTTGGAGGTCTTTGTACTTTCCTTCAGATATTTTTGGATTTCCGGACTGGTACAACTTCTGAGGTTGAAGGGGTTCAGTATCAGATGTCTTGACGTGTTTGTCGGATGCAAATAGCAGAAAATGAACACATCTAAATGAGAATATTTGAACTCTATTTGGTGGGGCTCCCTTTTACATACACGAATTTGCATGAACTTTGTCCAGTCAATGGTTTTGCCGTCTTCTGAGGTACGAACCCGGAGAATTCCCTGTCTTTGACTGAATGACTTCCAGTCACTGATGTCAGCTAGAACTGACTGGTATGACTACGTATGGCCTTGGATCTTTCCTCGCCATCTTACATATGCTAACCAGCTGAGACGGAACAGATATTTCTTCTACCTGATTTATCACTCTTCGATTGAACTGTGCATTGAATCACCCTCAGACTGGCCATGGCTAGTCTCAAAAAATGCATTGTGACTTCCTGTACATTTCGTGAACTACATACAAAAGACAACAACATCGCCGGCAAAACTGAATTTTTGTTCTGGCTACTGTGCATCCATCAGAAAACAAATCGACATGCTGAACCAGCCTTGCTCGTCAATATTGCTAAGATACTTGTGAAGATATGAAGCGATTTCGCATGATCCTGACAGTAAGACCCTCATGCGACACAAAACAGATCCCTTCCTTACTGGCTAATTCATATATAGTTAGATTATAACAAGCTAGGCGTCGCTTGTAGAAAAGCTCAGGCGAGATGATTTGGGCAGATATATAACTTGCTGTAAATCAAAACCGCCATAACGGTGGCTGATATCATTTGATGCTCTCCTTTGATCTCGATTTTATTTCCCGAACCTTCACTTTTTCTTTGTAGTGTCTGTCAAATTCTTTCTGTAATTCTTGTTTCTTTTCTGCTGTGCTGTGAAAGTATGTCTCACATAAGCCACAGATATCTTTCTTAGGGTGATGGAACTTGAGATGTAATGACTTAAAGACACTTTTGTACAGGCCAATAGAAGCACCACTTGGATTTTCCTTTTGTACATTTCATACATAATGCTGAAGTTCAAATCAGATGAAAGATACTGGTAGGAGCTGTTAGCTCTACAATAGTGAGATTCCATCCTCGGGAATCTGTTGATGTGTTCTTGGACTTGGTCTCTTAGAATCTGATCCTTTTCTGCAGTCTGTCTTCCTCCTCGTCTTTCGCCATCCATAACACCATACTCATTAACCTTTTGAAGAACTGTCGTTATTTGCTTATCAGAAACACCTATGGTGCTGATGAACACTTGTCTACAAACTTTTAATTTGTGATGATTTGTATCAGATTTAGGTAGGAAGTAGTTGAGGCTTCTGTTTTTCCTGAAGATTTCCTGATGTGTTTACAGAAACATACCTACTGATCCATTCTCGCTGATGGAGAAGGTTTGCCATGTCATAATATGCTCTTCTGATTGTTTGTCGCTCTTCAGATGAAATATCCTTGCAAAATAGACCTTTTGATGAGCAAAATGTGCACTTGCTTTTCACCTATATGGTTTCTCTTTTCCTTCATATGTCTATTTTGTCTTCTCTGTTCTATACTCTTTCATAATTTCTCCTATCTGTAACAAGTGCATTTCTGCTCTTTCTAATTTTGGGGGCTTGGGAGAGAATGAAATGGGCTCCCCATCAACAGGAAAAATCAGAAGGAGAAAGGTGATTTACAGAACAGTGATGAAGACATCTCTCTGGTAGAAATGTTGGCAACTGCGGTGTTAGGCAAGCTAGCCTGTGATGAAGACATCCATCCAGTAGTAGTGTTGGTAACTGGGATGTACGGCGAGCTAGCCTGTGATGAAGACATCCATCCATCAGTAGTGTTGGCAACTGGGGTGTAAGGTAAACCAGGCTGTGATGAAGGCATCCCTCCAGCAGTAGTGTAGTTAACTGGGGCGTTAGGTGAGCTAGCCTGTGATGAAGACATCCATCCATCAGTAGTGTTGGCAACTGGGGTGTAAGGTAAATCAGGCTGAGATGAAGACATCCCTCCAGCAGTAGTGTAGTTAACTGGGCGTTAGGCGAGCTAGCCTGTGGTGAAGACAACCATCCACCAGTAGTGTTGGCAACTGGGGTGTGGCAAACCAGCCTGTGATAAAGACATCCTCCATTAGCAGTTTTGGCAACTGGGGTATAAGGCGAGCTACATGTAGCCTGTGATGAAGACATCCCTCCAGTAGTAGTTTTGGAAACTGGGGTGCAAGGCGAGGTACATGTAGCCTGTGATGAAGACATCCCTCCAGAAGTAGTGTTGGTAACTGGGGTACAAGGCGAGGTACATGTAGCCTGTGATGAAGACATCCCTCCAGAAGTAGTGTTGGTAACTGGGGTGCAAGGCGAAGTACATGTAGCCTTTGATGAAGACATCCCTCCAGTAGTGTTGGCAATGTCGGGGTAAGGTGAGCTAGCCTGTGATGAAGACATCCCTCCAGTAGTGTTGGCAATGGCAGGGTAAGGTGAGCTAGACTGTGATGAAGATGAAGCTATATCAATCAGACTTGTTACATTAAAATGAACATTGTGAGAAAGGCAATTATCACCAAGTTCAGAATGCTTGAAGCACAAAAAGCACAAACATTTAGTACATGCTGCCCATACTTCTTCATCACAAAAGAAATTTTCACAGGTGGGTTGATGTACTGGGTTGATGTACTGGGTTGAAGTATGTCCTCTTGTACTGCTGGTTTTATCTAAAAGTAACAAAACAAATAACAAAAAAATGTAAATTGTACTTCAGGTTTGTGTGACTTGTTATACTGAACATTGTACGTGAAGTATTTGCTTGTTGCATTGCATTTGTCTGTCATTGACTTAAATTTCCCATTAAAAATTATGCTCGATTTGGTTTTGAGTATTTCTGTGGTAGCTCACTATATTAAAACAAAAATTACGTGAATAAGACAATTCTCTCAACCACTAACCCCATTTTAAAACATCATGCCTCAAGATATACCACTATCCGTTTTTGTCAAACAATACATTTCTATTTACACACATACAATTTCAAAACCTACCGTACAACATTCCTTTGATCTGATAAGTCTTGATAATGGTATGTCGTCATCATCATCATCGAGTCTCCATTTCATCGGCATGTGACTCTTTTCACATTTACACAAAAACATACAAAAAATGGCTTGTAAAAACAAATGCAGGAACGTTAATGTGTAATGAAGAACACACAACTACTTTGTTGTTTTGAATATTGTAGACTGGTATACCTACCAACATGTCCCATCACTACCACAGAAGTGTGGATCAAAACTTAAAATTCTTAAAACTGGGTGTTTTGATTTGTTTAATTATAAAAACATAACCTATTTTTAAGAAAATAAGTTTTCAAAACAATTGACTAAGTTCATTTCAAAAGCTTTACCTTTGCTTTTCCTCATTGAGTTTTCGCATTCTTGATTCTCTACAAGCATACCTTCAAATAACCTTCCACATAAAGCCCACCTGGAAATGATAAACAATAGTCACAACATGTAAAGTTTCCAATAATACACAATAATACACATTTATGATTGTTTGTACTTATTTCAAAACCATACAATGAGATGGGTGAATTAACACTGCCAACGTAAGTTAATTTTACTATGGAGTTGCTTCTATTAAGGGAGTTGTTTCCACTCACATTGGTAAACCTTTCTTAGTAGTCATATGCACCAATATCATGAATATCCCAAAATATTAATTAGTTAATGAGATCATGCTTGAAGCCATACACTATTGGTAATGTTAGAAAAAGTGCTCATAAAAGTATGCTTACTTTCCTTGACATTATTTCACTACTTTTACTATAAAATGATAGCACCTGATCAAGACATACACACTGTTCATGTAAGTAGTGGAAGGGACATTTGGTAACATCATCAACTTTAAATCAAGTAAGTTTCATGTAAAACTGTGATCGTTTTTTGAGATTACCAATATAGCATTAAAGTCGAAAATTCTTATTCAATTACTGTATTACTAAATGATAGCACAAGAAGACAACTATGTATTCTGACCTGCCCATGTCGGTTCAGTCAAGTTGGTTTAGGGAATGCACGGGCACAGCATATGACTATCACTTATCAGTTAACATGGAAATATTGTACAATACAGCTGCAATTTGTAGAAAAGTCTATGCATGTGGATTTAGCAGACGCAACATGGCCAACATCAAGACATATTTATTATAAGTAAGACTAGTGCGGTGACACATGTGGAATCTCAATTGAGTATTAGTTCTGAAAAGAACTGGGGGTACAACTCGACGTTTGATCAGTATGCTCTGATCGTCCCTGAGACCCATCAGAGCATACTGTCAACATCGAGAGTTGATTCTTTCAGAACTACTACTCGGTGAGATTCCACATGAAGCCCACCCGCAATTATTATTATCATCCTCACCATGCAAAGCTACAAGTTTTACCTATATTTATTATAGTTGATAGATGTAGGCCTACACAAATTAATTGCTCAAAATCTTCCTAAAGTGATATATAATCGTCTTCAAACTTACTCGACTACATTTTGTCTCACCTAGGCTATATTTTGTCCTCTATCATATATAATTGATGGAAATCTGTGATATTTGTCATATTTAGCGAGAACAGTTTAATGGTGGCTGTATTGTTTTCCTCAAAATTTTCTAAAATATCGTTTCCAATCTTCACTGTAACACTAACAGTTACACTTTCCTTCAGTGTGTCCTCTATCATCTTTTAAACTAACGTTAAAGGAAAATCTGATGATATTTGTCATAATTTGGATTGAAAATGAACTCTTATTACTTTTATTAATACTCTAATCTAACGTTAATTAGTACGAATGCCTCTTCCGTTTATAGTCTCCTATTTTTTAGGACAATTACATTATTATAAAAATAGGAGACTGTGAACGGAAGAGTCATTCCGACGAACATTAGCACTAACTTAAGTTACGTTAATGTTAACTTTGTAACGTTACTGGAACCATGGAGCTATGCTCCATGCTGGAACTCACTGGAACTTGAAAGTCTCTAACTTAGCTTGACAACTGTTAATACCACTGCTTGTGTGACTGGGTGAAGTAACACGTGTAAAAATATGCAGAGGCAATGTATATTTCAAACTTGTTTATTCGTAAATGTCAAATTACAATTTGATATGAAAATCTACTATAAATTTATACAATACTTACATGACGATTGGGCTACTGGCGTAATGGGCCGCGCCATGTTTGCCAACATCGTATCTTCGTAACTGCATGCACCACGCGCACGCAAAATTAATATCCCTGGGAACAAGGTGAATTTCTCTGTTCGTGAAGTTTTTATTTGCGTGCAATCAACGCGTTTGCGTTTTCACGAAGTGACAAAAAGATATTTGTCACTTCGTGAAAACGTACTTCGGCGGTTCTTAGAGGTTTTTGCCATTTAGTAATTAGCGTAATTAAGAAACTAATTAATTTTGAGACTTGCAACTTTGTAAATTTGTAGATGCTGATCAACCCATTCAAAATCAGCAGTAAACTCAATTTGATTTTTTCACCGTTTTTTCAAGTTTTTGTCACTTCGTGAAAACGGTGACGAAATATGCAGGTATTAATACATAGTCCAAAACCAACGAGGATTTTGGAGTGTATCAAGAAGATAAACCCGTACAGTTTAATTTAAAAGGGTCAAATTCATGAATATCAGCTTAAATTTCAACTACAAGCTTGAGTATCAATGAAAGTGAATAAGGATATAGCATATGGAAGGATTTATTTGTGCATCTAAAGGTCTAAAAGGTCATTGTAAGTGCGTAAAAAGACTAAATCGTGGTTGAAAAGATTCGTTCCGATGAGTAAAATGGCGGGTATTTTGTACATAATAGGTTGAGTGCATGGCGTCATCGACTGTACATCTACATAGTGTATTTGAGGTGCGTGCCATATGGCTAGGTCAGATCGGAAAGCCATCGTCGAATATTGACACAGCTTGTTTGAAGGAGAGTTAAAGTCTTCTTCTTCGTCTATTCATTATCTGCCATAAATGCGAATTTTTTGTTATGGATTTCGTCTTCCCTTCCTGTCGACTTTTAGTTAATATGATCATCTATCATAATCACAAACCTTTCCATGCAGCTTCGGCCATGGCGTTTATTTTCAACGCGGCTTCAAGGAATGATTATTGCCATTAATTCATTATTTCAATATGCATGATCTGAATCATATAATGTTACAAGTAGTATCATATGCCTTCTGTAGCGTAATGGTTCCTGATGATAATTAGGTCTAAAAGCTATTCATTAGCCTAACAACTTAACTTTACAAGTTCAGGTTGAACAAAGAATAGGGGCAGGGTCTGAGGGGCAGGGTCTTAAATCTTTCTGGCAAATGTACCTCTTAATAAACATTTACAAACTACATATGATGTCTTATTAGAATCCTAAATCTACTGATACTCATCGTTGATCTATGAAGACCAAGTTTGGTGCAACATGATGCTCAAGTTTAAATGCATGCAACTATGACGATGACAGAAATATAACATAATGACCAGCAGTAAGTAGCTGCGACCCAAAACAAACAAACAAACACTTTTTTTACATTAACTTTCAATTGAGCATTACATTCGTTAAGAAAAATGTTTGATGAAAGATGCGTCGAACTTATGTCACTGGCTTGTCATCATTTTGTAAATGGACATGTCGTATCTTCTTTTCAAAGACGATGGAAATTTTATCAGGTCAGTTGGCGTTCGAGGCCCTTCGCGCCACAGGTGTCTTCATCCTCGAAGATTGAGCGAAGACAATAAACGAACTGGGTCATGTGGCGAAGAGGCAAATTTCGCCAAAGGGACCATGTCCTCTAAGCAATGCTTGATGGAAACAAAACTACAGGAATTCTTCTAACGAAAGTCAAATCTGGCTTTTCATTTTGGAAATTTAAAGATCTTCTTGTATTAAGATTACATTTTACAAACGGACCGAAATAAAGTCAACCATTCTATGCTTTAATAAATAGGGCCCACTTTCATCATGTGTAAAATTATCATCTTTCTAATTTCCCTCATTTTTTAAGCCTTCCAATCAGTAACCTTGGCCAGGTAAGTGACGCTTGATATCCTTATACTTGGTTAAGAGGTAGGCCTATGGGTGAAGATAAAAGACCTTGATTTGTCTCTTCCCCATACCATGCAAGAATACCGGTACTATCACATTATTCAGGGTGCTACGAGGGGATCTTCAATGTGTGAAAGTGAATAATCATGCGAGTTTCAAAGGAAATGCTAGTCTCATAGAATCATGACGTGTCGTTCTTGTTGAATTGAGTGATATACTTTGTGTCTCAGAAATATTAAAAAAGCTTAGCTTACGTCGACAACCAGCTAATCACTTAGTTCATATCCGCCATATTATGTACCCGTGACAAGATGCTCAAAGGGACAGTACTGTCACGATCAGAGCAGACTTTCAACATGGCATGGAACCGGTGTCGTAGTTTAAGATGAACAAAGTGATTGAATATTACTGGTTCATTATTAATGCAGCAGCAACGGTAATATAACCTGTGGGGTATCATTTTCAGTCACTGAGTTAATCTCAAACTACCACTCAGATTCCATGCCCTGTGTATCGTGACGATATTGTCCCTTCAACAGATACTATGGTTCACTTGTTTAGTCTATCCAGCTATTGGCTTTAAAGTATTTCTGGAGAAATGTAGGATCCGATTCCGAATTAGTTTATAAACACTGGATTTGCTGATTTACAAGAAACAGTATGGTTATTGGATCTGATTAAATTTTTAGTTCTTTGTACCGAGCTACTGTTACAGTGTTTTATAACTGATTCGGTGTGTTATCTGTATTCAATATTCTATTGGAGAATTAACTTAATAATATTGTTATTTCCAAATCTCGTTACGTTAAACGTTAGTTAGATTTCTGTTACTCTTTTCCTATCAAAACACAGACTGTTCATTTACAAATCTCGCAACAGAACTTTCCAATTTTACAGCAAATATTGCAAGCACAACTGCATGGTTAAAAACTTGTGGAGAAAGGAAAACAACACTAAATGCGACAGTAAAAACGCCAGTCATGCTGACGAGTTAGCAAATACAATGGTGATGTTTTCTTTTCATCAAATAAAATTAACTTTAAATCCATCTGTATAATGCAGAGTGGTTTTATGGGGAGTGGTTTTATAATTACATGCATATTGCGTGGTGTTTCATTATTGTATTAATTATGCTGGATGTTGAAGCTATACACATTTAGGCTGAGCTACATTTAGGTTGGGCTACATTTAGAACCGGGCTACAATAAGGCCGGTTTAATTAAGGTCTCAAACAGTTAGAAAAGAGAGGACCACCAAGTTTTATCCACCATGATTGTCAAGTCTTGTAGGCGTGTAGTTTTGGATGTAGCAGAATCAGTGTGATAATCGAAAAGCATCCATGCTTAAAAATCAACACTCCCGCACTGAACAAATTCAGAAATCACTCGCATACTTATTTGAACAGTTTCAAATGAAATTTCGAAGAATAACTTAAACCGTGAAAGAAGAAAAAAAGAAAGAGACTGTTATCTTCATGATCTATGTTGTCTTGCTAGTTGTTGGTTTGAAGAGTATCAAAATATATACAGAGAAATTTCGTCGACTGTTTTGTGTTTGTATCTTTAAGATAAAATATGGAATTGGTAAATCATAAATAACCAAATGGTAAATCTTACTTGGCGTAAAACTGATCATGGTATCAATCTTCCATAACCAAATGGTAAATCTTACTTGTCGTAAAACTGATGATAGTATCAATCTTCCATGGAGCAATTTTTTCGAGGTGCTATCATTTTTAAGAAAAGTAAAATTACTGTAATTTCTGCCTTGAATTTAGTAGAGAGAACTACTTTACATGCTTCTTTTAAACTCAATATTTTGAATGTTATACAAACAATCTGAATGCATGTTCACTATTTTCTTGTAAATGACACAACATTATGAGACGAAAAGGTTGGTTGATTAATGTATATCCAAAGAGATTAAGCATAGACTACTCGTAGAATCAGGTGTACTATATAACATTACTAATGTTTTACCTTACCTTTAAAACAGCCTATATGTATTTTGACATAATTAAAACCCAAGTCAGAACAAATGTTTATGGTTAATTAAATGCAAGTCTGTGGTTAATTAAGTAGGCCTACAAGTAAGTAATACATCTATATTACCAATGGTAAGTCCACTGCAACAATCTGGTGTATCAACATTATAAACTGACATTTGATATATTGATATATTTTTCTTTATGGTAAGGTTTTTATATGTTAAAAGTCATAACTGTTTTACAACTTACATTGAATATTGACGTTATTTTATAGTGATGACTAATTGTATTTCCACGAACAATTATACGGTACCGTTGCATTTATATTATAATTCAAACACATGACCATCTATCAGTATCACTTAATCTTAGCGTTTGATAAGATCTCTTCAACAAGTAAAATGCACGCTCACTGGTCCCCATGTCGTTCTTCCTATCATGTCACGATGAGGTCTGATGATAATGATGCTCGCGCGCCCATCACCATACTCTAAAAGGGTTACAATTGACAAGCATGGCTCCTGCCAAATCTCATGGTGGCGACGACTGATGTTGTGGAAAGTTTAATCGACGGAGATCAATCGAGCCTACACCTTGCAACCAAGGATTTGTAGGGTTAGGGTTAGTGTTAATATAAATACCTAGGATCCCCAGCGCTAATAATGAACATTATTTGTTCATTATAAAATGTGGACTACTTTCGTTTGTGAAACACTTCTCTCTTTCGTAAAATTATTATATACAAAGCCTGTATTGAGTTATCAAGTCCCTCAAGTTTGATATTTATTCAGTCAATTCATCGGGAATGAAATCATACACAATTAATGACACTATACCGAGCCGTTTTATGGAGATTTATCACATCCCTTGGCGGCGATTTTGTTCTGCAGATTAGAATTGCCATGGAGGTTATTAAAGAAAAGTTAGTCCAAAATTTGCATAAAAATGCATTTCGGTATACAATCGCAATACTGTAGAAAAAAATATTTATATCGGCCGGGCTCTGTTTGCCTTGTTCCCTGATGAAGGCAAACAAAATTATTATGAATTTGGGTGCACGTCAACGGTACCAGCCTATTTTAGTCAAAGATGCTGCAACGTCATGAGCCTATATAATCACGATTGTGAAGTCGAATTATGAACGTTGTCTGCTTCATACAGATCTACAGAAGATGAATCGTATTCCACATTCTATGAATCACACTTGTAGTCGAATAACGAGCACACGAGAACGAGTACGAATACATAAAATGTACTCATACGATTATGAGTACGTTAACTCTACAGTTATAGTCCAGTAGTTTTTCATGAGTACGAGTTCAGAAAAATCTACTCAAGTGCAAGTACGAGTATGAGTTTGACAACTCTGTCGCTGTCATTTGACAACTAACATTTTTTTGTTTTTCTAATCACCGTCATCTTGTTGATCGCGCTTTTTATTTATTTTTTTAAATATTTTTTTTTACCAACCAGTGAAATACGTGATACATGTATACGCAGTTATTGGAACAATGCCAAATTCTCCATACAAAAAGTACCGGTATGGTGGCTAAGAGAGGCCTCACAAATCGGGCAAACGTGCATACCCCTATATGTAAAACAAAATTAAAAATAAATGAATAATTTTTTTTTAAATAAAGTCGTTTTAAACACAGCAACTGGACATCGTTTCATAGCAACAACAAAAATTAAAAATTAAAAATGCCGACGTGTGCAGAGACCAGAAACCGGATATTTCTGATCATAGCCACTGAAAGGTGGTTTGTGAAAGGGTTAAACGAATCTTAATCAAATTTCTATCGTAATGAATTCTAGACGGCTGCTGCGCCATGTTTTCATGGTTTCAGGTGTGTTATAGATCATAGAGCAACCTGAAGAAATTGGGGTTCCCTAATAATGCCCAACAAATATGATTGATATAAGGCAAACCTGATTATCATATTCCGGTCAGATATAGTTTGTATTTACCATAGGAATTCGAATAGGCTATCAAAAAACTATATAGTCTGTTTTTATTAAACTTATTTCAGAAGTATAACACAACCTTGAAGCTTTTATATAAAATGTTTGCAAAATTGTAGTAAATGGCCTTAAGTCCATCTTGGCTTAAGTTTCGTTGCCCTAATCTGAAGACAACGTCATAAAAGCCAAGATTTGAGTCGGCTTATTAATTTGGTGAAGCTCAGCACAAATGTTAAAAGTAGTATGGTTTACAAGCTATAGGGTGTATATAATGCAGGTGCCCATCATAGTGCAAATTTGTCTCATTAAAAGCGTTGATTGATGTATCTTAATATCCATTCTCATAAAGCAGCTTTCTTATGAACGGTATATCATTATTTCAGTGAAGTATTATCAATTATCTTCTACCAAAATATTTTTCATGTCAAGATATTTTTTTAAATTTAAACACTGCCCAAAAGAACAAGAAGCATGAGGGATGCCCAAGCTAAAGTTCATATATTCTGAGCAGGTGGCAGATTAATCAGATGATGATGAACATTAGATTTGAAGGACTGACCAGATGGAACACTCACAACAGAGGCAGGTAAAGAGTTCCAGAGCCTGGCATAGGAGGGTAAAAAGGACCTCTGATGCTGTGAGGTGCGAGATTTTGGCATAACAACTGTATGTTGATGGGATGCAGATGAGTGCCTGGTAGAACGGTATGCTTTAAGCTGAGGTAGTTTGAGACTGTCGATGAGGCAGCAGAGTACACTGCATTTTAGTGAAGACTGTGAGACCAGCAACTTGTCTACGATGCCTCAGAGATTGAATACCAAGTGCGTCGTGAAGAGAGAGGAGAGAGGAGATGCTTTATTTTGAAGACTCTAAAATTCTTAGGTTTCATTGTGCTGCTGTTACTCAAATTGTGCTACAGTACTCCAAATTGGGTCTGATGAAAGACTTGTATATTGTGGCTGTGGTTCTACTAAGGTTGTTCCACTTTGCTTTCCTCATCATTCCAAGTTTTCTACTAGTATAGTCATAGATAAGTTGCTAATGTGTTGTGTCCAGGTGAGTTTGGCATCTAATGTGACCCCAGGATCTTGATGAAGGCCACGTCACTTAATTGCTCCTCAAGAAATGTTAGTTGAGGATGCAGTGGGTTTTGTAGTCCTTGACCGAGATATGATGATAGACTGAGTTTTAGATGCATTGAACTTAAGCTTCCATTTCTTGGCCCAATTGAGATTCCACATGGTGTCACCGCAATTAGTCTTACTTGGCCCAAGAAGCTAGTTTTGTTAGATCACGTTGAAGTGATGCTGCACAGTGTATTCTCTCAGCAGGTGATGTAATTGTAGAGAAAAGGGAACAGTCGTCTGAATAGCTGAAAATTCTATTTTCAAGGTTTTCAGCAATGTCGCTGATGAAAATGAGAAAAGAGGACCAAGTACACTGCCCTCGGGTATACCAGAAGTGATAGGTGAGATGCTTGAGAGTTGACCTCCAAAAGAAACTTGCTAAAATCTGTTGCTTAAATATGATTTGAACCAGCGGAGTAGATGACCAGTAATCCCACAATTCTGCAATTTAGTAAGAAGACAAAAAAAGTCATGTATGCCATACTTTATCAAATGCTGCCGACAGATCAAGTGCAGTGAGTCGTGATTCAAAACCTTTATCAAGACTGTTGTGCGATTAGAAAAAGTGCATCATTAGTGGATCTCTTAGGTATTATTTTTAACGAAACATACTCGGACGTTTAAGAAACTCATACTCTAGATCATATCATGAATCAGTCGTTGACACTGTAGACGACGTGTATCTAATGATGTTCACGAAAAAGATGACAGCACCTATCAAGTCGTCGTATCCCTGGGGTCATGTAATTCTTTTATTTTGTTTCTTGCCAGTGGAGCGGCGAGACGTTTCATGGGGTGGCAGAGTACCTGTCATACCCAACAAATTTGAGAGTGCCAAGTGCACATTGTGTCGATGTTTTGGGGCCTTTCTTGAGGCCGCCAAGATTCTCTACTTTTCCATTATGATTTCATTTAAGTTCAGAACACTTAATCTAAGTTGAATGCAGAAACTGTAGGCTGCTGCTATCTTTCTGATACCCAGTCTCTGGTTTCTGGTCATAGGTCAGTTTCAAAATCAGTGCGGTGACGCGCTTTTTTCCCTTTTTGTTATTTTTGGTTATTTTTTAAGTGATACATGTTAACATGTATATACTAGACCAAATTAAGAGGAAACGTTCATACCCCTATGTGAAAAAGTCGTTCAAAACATTTTGGTGGAGGTTCTCCTTCCTCCAATTTCGCTTTTGCCTCTTTTGTTCTCTTAATTACCCTTTTCAACAACAACAAAAACTATAAAAAAAACTAAACAAAACCTGAAGAAAAGTGCCACAGGTTGAGATGAGCAATATTGACTGATCATGCTGTCTTTACTTGTATTGTTAGACTATGGTAAATATACAATAGGGGTTCGTGCAGGGCAATTTTCATTTAATTATAATTAATATTATGCAAAATAGTAGTTAGTGGCCTTACATTTCGAATCTGACGATGTTCTTTTGCCTTTGATAAAGATCCTGCTAGGTTCGAAACTTAAAGACACTAACTTTTATTTTGCATTGATATTACAGGTCATTTTGGTTGATTTTAAAGCAGTTATAAACAGTTAATTTTGTATTTAATTAATATTGGTAGACTTTGTATCGGGGTATGGAAATAAAACAAACATTCAAGTAAATTTGTATTTTTTGAAAGGGAAATATAGTTCAGGGAGATTTATACATTTAATTAATGAATATAAATTGCCACTGCAGGTGATACGTCTTACGGTAATTACATTCTACCAACTATTCCGGGTTCTTCCGGTCAGATTTCCAGCTGAAATCTTGTTGAAGTTTCAATAAAAGGGAATTCAGGCAACATCATGATCGTAAATATAAGTTAAAATTTGAGAGGATACATAAAATGCTCTTCAAACGTCGTGTTTGCCAGACCATTTGAGATGGAATTTATGTAGACCCAGACATTAAGAATCATTTGAGAACTCAAGGTATACGATTTTCGGTTTCCAAGTGCAGATAATTCATGTACGTGATTTAACCTTTCCCCCAATCAATTGTTTTATGAGGTTATATCCCATAAAACAGCTTTGACATCCTCTGCATACTGTGGAAATGAAAGATATTCTTCTTTAGAGATGATATTGATAGCTCTTTTGTAAGAAATTAAGTATGAGTTTCCAATTGAGCCAAATAAAACAACTAGCATTTTTAGAAGTACGTATAGGTTGTTCAGTACGTTTTTTAAATATCTAAAGTGGATTATTGTCACGCCTGTTGACGGCAAATATGACCTGTTTCATTTATCATTGCGGATTAATGAATTTGATTGTGTTCTGATTTGTATATATAGTTCGTTGTGTTTTGTACTTTTTAATGTGGAATCAAGCGTGTTGATGGCTATATATACTACTCAAAACAATTTAGGGAACACCGGAATAATCTCAGTTAAAGCAAGATCATTTATTTCAGATAAACACAATGTTTCGCAGAAACGATGAGAAACAACTGCACAATGAAACAGATGATAAAGGATGCATGTAGTGATTACACATTTCATGACATGACTACTGAAAGAGAGAGGGGGTTGCAAATGAAAATCCCGGTTCATGGAACATTTCAAACCTATTTGATGTTAAAAATCCGGTGTTCCCAATTGTTTTGAGCAGTATATTAATTTGTACATGTTTACAAGTATTAATTTTCTAAGGCGACACATAGTTTTAATTTCCAGATTGTTGATGTTTTTCACATCACAGCCAGTTGTCTGATAACAGATCGACAACCTAAATCAAATCACATGCTCTCAAAACATTTTAATCATGTTTAACCTCATCTATCAATCCAAGACCTACATCTGCACTACATATTCAGCTAGCAAATGGGCCAAGCACTAACACCCGCTATGGCCAACGAGCATTTTGAAGTGGCCGCACTAACACTCTGGAGCAATCTCCCGATCCACAATTATTATTATCATTATTAATATTAATATTATTATTTACGTCCGTTGCCATGTTTGTTTAGTACCATGTCTGAATAAAGACATAAAGAAGACCATTACCTTTCTATCATCATTGAACAGTCTAGACGTATACATTCGCCTGGATTGTCGTATCTTTCCTGACATGGAGGGTGGCCCATCCACCATTTATTTTCTGTCAAGAAAAGTCACAATTTTTAAATAGAAACAACATTCAATGGTAGAATTAGAAACATCCACTGGTACTTTTTATAGTTGAATATATAGTAATATCTTTCACCAGAATGTGTGCATGATTATTATGTTTTCAGGAAGTTTCACATTATTCGAAATGTCATACAAAGTATTCAGTCAAACCTTCCAGTCTATTTTTTTTTAGTGTGGTCTTTTCGAGTACAATACTTACACGCTAAAATTCATAGTACAATTATTTGAAGTGTAGGATTTTGTGAGGATTCAATTTTTGAAAAATTGACACCTCCTTAAAGTCACAAATGTTTCACAAGTGAGTCCGCCCACCCCCACCCCCACCCCCACCCCACCCCACCCCACCCCACGATCTGCTTAATTTCTTCCTCTTTTTATTTCTATGGGGTTGGATCCGTTAGGACCACCACCTGGATGATCTAAAACTGATTAAAAATCTTCTTGGGGGAAATCTATTGAGCGAGTTAACACCGTATAATGTGACCCGCTCTGTGAAAATGAGTCACAAGACGCAAATTTGACAAATATACATTTCTGTGTAGCTGGAAAGTGTACACAATCAGCTTTAATTTGGTATATGTTAGATGTGTATGGCATATTGCATTATGGAGATATGGCATTTGTAATAATCACTAATGTGCATAATTAACACAATTTAGTGTTAGGAAAATGAAAACAAATGACATATTTGAAACAAAGTACTCACAAAAATCATTGATTTTAATATTTTATTGATTGAAATTGATGTTTATGTAAACATATTAAGAAAATTCAGATCCTAATGATGTCAAAAAAACATAACCAAAAATCAGATGTTAAAAGAAGAAAACACCCTCTGAACATTTCATCGCCCATTACATGTAAATGCATGGTGCGACATGTCACCCTTTTTCACAGAGCGGGTCACATATAGCTGCATTTATAGCTAACCGTACACAGCCAATGTTTGACGAATTCATTTATGGCAAAGTGCTCTTAGTGGAAGCGTGCAGAAAGGATTACTCTTCAAATGCAATAGGTAAACATTCAAAGCACACACGGTAAGCACTCCAGCATTTTTATGGATTCATTAAAATTCATGCATCAGTTTTTCCAATCCAACCCCAAAGCCTGATGCTTGACTTATTCAGACCATGTTTTCCTTCCTCCATGTTCAGACCAATGCTTTTTCGTGACAATATGACAGTAGTCAGATGGATGCACTTCAAATGAATAGTTTAGGCATATGTGGCATTTCTAACTAGCGACATGCAGATGTGGAATGTCAACAAACCCAATTTTATTTATCGCACCTTTCTCCACAGACTCATTTGACAACAAGTTCTGGCCTGTTTTTGCTCAACATGATGTGTGCATGTCACACATGTAACGATGTGTGCATGTCACACATGTAACGATGTGTGCATGTCACAGGTGACGAAGTGTAACGATGCGTGCATGTAACAGGTGACGAAGTGTAACGATGCGTGCATGTCACAGGTGACGAAGTGTAACGATGCGTGCATGTCACGGTTGCGGCCAGCCTTTTATTGTAGTTGTCAGGTTGTCTATAATACCAACTTAAAAGCCTTTCAGCGATTCAAAATTGCTGTTTCCTATTGATACAGGTCTGTAAATACTGTCTTAATGATGGCATGGTGATGTTTATTCAATCAAAAAGAGTACTTGTACCGGGGTAACTGTGATAAAAAAAATAGGACTGATTGGGGCTTTTTTGGTTCCATAATTCTGCTGATTTTCTTTGACAATTTGTTTTCAGCAATTTTTAAGTGGATGTATTGCACAAATAATTACATTTTTAAATCATTATAGACATTGGTATCCTATTACACGTATTTTCAGTAACTTGTACATACCATATATTTAAAACATTTTATTAAAAATTAATTAATTTCATATAATACTTCATCCTACACCAATTACCGGCTTATGAAATTCAATTACATGAATTTCAAACATTTTCATTTAAACCCATAGGGCACCAAATGTTCAGACACGCGAAACCTTACTTTTTATTTTGTATGAAGAAGATAAGTTAGATCTGTACAATTCAATGACCAACCAACTAAAACTGAAAGGGCATCAATAATATACGCAGTTATGCGATATACGTATGCGTATACAATGGCCGCTTATTTCAATAAAATCACCCTTATAAAAAAAAATTATACTATAAAGTTAATGTTGTAAGGTACCCTGAAAACACTGTTACACTAGTTACACTATAAATGAGGTTATATGATTTTAGTTTAACATGTATTAATTTAATTTGCAAATGACTGTCAAAGAATATACATCATGTGTAAACCCAGAAAAAATTATCAATACAAAGTTTAATAAAATATGTTGTATAATTTTAGAATAGCCAATACAAAATGACGTTTATGATGGGTAATCATTTTCAATATAATGCGTAGCATGCATCATGATACGTTGGGTAGTCATGCATGCAAGTATGGTTAACAGCTTATTAGAATCAAGACGATCTTTGGTGACCTATCCTCACAATGGCCACGACGTCACAACAGTCTGATGTACGAGCCAGTGGCGTATCCATCATTTACTGTTATTATTAGTATTATATTATATATAAGGAAAACCCAAACAAACAATTATAGGGAAAACCCACGTTATCAGTTGGGGACCCCTCCCCTTCCTCGACTACGCGCCTGCTTCGGGCGTTTGTTTATGTACACATGAAGCGTTTCTGTGAGTTTCTATTACGATCTCAAAAATCAGCGCCCTCATATGTCAAGGATAAGCATCTACTCAGCATATCTCCAGAATGCTTCGTCCGATCACGCTAAAATTTTCTGACATTTCCTAACTATTCTTTGAAACCCTGTCATGCAAAAATCTGCGATAATGGTTATTCATAGTTGCCATGGCAACCGTTTAATTTGAACACTATTTTGTTTTCAAAATTAGACAACACTGAGTATTGTGACCACTTCCAATGCATTATGGGAATCCAATATGGCCGCCATAACGTTTACATGCAATATCTTGTATTTTGTCCCAAAAATATTATTATTAAAGGTTAGTTATAGTGCTCTCTAGTGATCTAAGTGACGTCACATTGTTCCTTGTACTGAAGAAAACATTTGTGGCACATTTCATGGCCAACGGATGAATATTTATAAAGTTATGAGAGAAAATTATCAAAAATGGGTATAGCCCCCCCCCCCCCACAACGGTGACATATGGAAGTTTTCATAGCCTCATTCGATAGATCGTGTCAAACTGAACATACCAACGAAGTTTCATGAAAATTGAAAGAAAACAGGCTTGATAGGGTTCTTCAATAAATACGATTCACCTCTATAGCTTTAAAACTGTAAGTGATGTGTACGAGAAACGAATATGACTACCCTACTTCATGTTACATTAAATTTTAACTGTACAAAATAGATACGCAATACAGTGACGAGCGATGTGTTCTTGGTTCTATATCTAATTCGTTTAATTGGGTTGCGCACCGTTTATCCATGGGCAAAGTTGACTATTACTGGCTCAACTCCAATAGGAAAGGCCCAGTAGTCTTTCTCCTTTCGTTTATTAAAAACCATCTCATTTTCCACAATTTTGCTACTTGGTATAGCCATAGGTGACAGGCCACTCGTGCTTAAGTCAACAACAATCAGCCTTTCCTCGCACCCATTGCCGCCCACTTAGAAAGCAATTTAATTAGAAATCTACCTCATCTACGACTGAGGCAAATTTCATCCGTGGAAAATGATATCTAACTTAGAGATGATGATGGAAATGATGTTAATATGATTCGGCCCATCTTATTTACGGCTAAGACTATTGATATTATATTTTTCTCCACATGCAGACTTCATCTATGGAGTGAGATACCAGCAAAGACCCCTGCTGTATAATTATAGCCGTTAGGCCTAACTCACCACTATTTTTCTAATATTACATGACTTTACCATAAATGTAGGAAGCGAAATAGGTCGGCAATTGCTCCTCATTTGTTGTGACTCATACAAAAATATTTGAGACACCTTGCCACTCTACGACCATTTTGATATTACACAAAACTAAAAGAGGTTTAGACCTATATATTGAGAATAAGTTGCCCTCACAATATTTTATCGAAATGATTTAGGAAAGCTTGGGTTATCCGAATAATAAAAATCAAAACAATGCAAAATACCTTTCATTCCCACTCTCAAAATTACTTAAACCCATGATGTTCCAGGTGAGTTTGGTCATAAGATCCATAATTTTCACCCCGGAATCTGGTTTGGTAATTGTCCTGTATTTAAAATATTGCTATTTTTTCATTCTCCTCAATTATTTTTATGTTGTTATGTTGTTATGTTAACACAAATTTTCACCATGGAAATTTCATTAGAAATGTTGGTAATTAGCCAACATACCCGACACCGAAAGTCATCCATTAATAAATAATTTATAAAAACTGCATTACATGGGCTGTGCGATGCGTAGCTCTTTAAGATGGATGCACTTTCTTGGGAATCGTAAACTAATTGTTCAATATTGAATGCTCTCTTGCATGTAGTTCGTGTCCATTTATATTTTGCCTTTAGGTCAATGTTATTCACTCTATAAACACCGGAGGTTCAATGAAGTTATATTTTAAATGTTTTCTATGAGATCTTTGAACAAGTTGGGGTTTAAAATGCAGTTGTGCAGGAATGACTATCATAAGACTACAATTCAACTTTGCTGAATTAAATTAGGTAGACTAATTTACAGAAAAAGTACAGTGCATGAATAACAGCCGTGCATAAATTGGAGGGACCGCTGATTATAGCTTCCATAACGAATAACATAAATTACAAACATCTGTCCAAATTATTCTTTGCATATGTTGTACACGATGATATTCAATGTAACAAAAAGGCTCTGTTTATATTATCACGTTCCTTCTCCAGTTAAATGTATTAAAGTGTGCTCGTTTTATGTAGGCCTAAATAATTATTGACACGTAACAACAGCTCTTTCTATTGGTATTGCATTTCTGAACACATAATCATTGTGAATTTTTGTCTTCATACGATACATGCATACAAGCGAATCATCAGGGGCCTAAAAAAGGATAACTGAAGGCACAATGGGCCACCATGGGCATACATGATCTTCAACACTATAATTATGTAATACACGAAAGTAAAGCGCCCAAAACATGCGTCCATTATATCTCAACGTACAGGTATTGTAGTAGTACATTGATTCGCAGTCTAGACGGAAAGTACGATCGATATTACAAGAAAAACAATTCTGTTTAAAAACTGAAATCAATTTGAACTATCCTTTAGGTGACCCCCCCCCCCCCGGTCTGGCTGAATTCGCGAAGAACTATAATAACGTAAAAAATAAAACATTAGATGATATACATTTACCTCATCATCAACATTATTTCATCCCCCTCAAAAATGAATATGTATAACTTTGTACATTTCGCGAAAAATTCAAGGAATTATTACTTTTGTATTTTATATTGTATTTTATACAATATAAGATACAATTTATTTCTAAAGCTATTACAAATATTTTCAGTCACAATACATAAACACGCATAAAAAGCCTACACATGTACATCAACTAAAATAATTCGCAAAATATAAAGCAAGTTATTCTGAGTTCTATTGCCATCTTTAATTCTGCGTCTGTACTGAATGTACTCAAAAATGATAAAATGTAATATTTCCTTAATTGCCTTTGTAGCAGTTGTGTTTTTAAAAGGACGCTAAATATAAATGAACAGAGCTAAATGAATGATGCTTTTATTATCGACATCTTAATGACACATTTTGTTGTGTGATATGTTTACACAAACATGTTAAATAAGTGAGCTATTAATGAAAGCTTGAAGCGACAGTAAATGTCATGTGTTTTGTAAGGGAAATTCAATGATGAAAATACACCATATCTATACTGTATGTTTATTAAAGAAACAAAAATCAGTTATCTGTACAGATAGGGTTGAAACACATACCTTCTAGTTCGTGGCTATTTTTAGCCATATTTCACAGGTGATGTGTTATTATAACGTTGTTTTGCTGGCCCAGGAACACTTCTATTCTGTCTAATTATGTCTGTCGTTAGGCGTTCTATTTTAGTCAACTGATGACGTCAATGGCTACTAGCCATGGGGTCGATGGGGGTTTCGTTAGCAACGGTGAACCATCCAGGGGAACATAATGCGCATGCCAGGCGGCAAAGAACCATTTACGAAAAATAATCAAATTAGAGTGAGACCACTGCTTTCAATAACAACACTGGCAATAATTGCCTTGATAGAGATAGATATAGCTGGAGTAACAATAGTTACATCTAGAACAATAACGCTGAACGGAATAGACAACTGTCAGTGATGATAGAAAAACACTACGTTATTGTATCTAATTGTGCTCATTGAAGATCAATGTATGAGTCATCTAGTTGTATGATAAAGGAGTCCTCCATTGTTGCATTAGTTAAGATACTCGTGTGCGGTGGAACCATTCACTTAATGAGTATCAAGCCATTTATTCTATTCCATGATAATACATTTCTCATTTGGGACCGTATTCAAACAGCATATTTAATCAATCAATCCTTTTAAAATAACAAAATAAGGATATAACGTGGACCAATTTACATCGACACAATCATAGCTGTAGCTGGCAAGGAATCAAACATTGAATCAAGACTGTAATGAAGCTACAACAAGGGTAGGCCCCACTGTTCAGACAAAATAAAAACATTACATAACATTGAAGGCGTGAGACTTTTGCCGTCATGTGTCCATTTGATAATATTACTATTAACGAATGATTATATACATTGAATAAATATACATATTTTTTTTAATTGATGAAATACTTAAAAACCTCAAAAACATCCATAAATAAAAATTGCCACTTAACAATACTTTGTGACTATTTTGTCAGTTCTAAGGATAAACAACGCAAATACATACTATGGTTATTAAATGATCATTAAATGATCATATAAGTGTATTATATCTCTATTCCATCGGCAATTTCTCTCGCCATTTCATAGGCAAATTTGTCGATACTGGTACACTTACATTTTTCTTGTAAAAGGGAAGACAGTTATTTTCAAATGAGATGATTTTTATAATAATTTACCGAAACATTGATACAAAAAGTTACTAGGTGACATTATTTGTTTGGCACTGAATTTATCATACTGCATTTGTTTATTCACTTATAGCTCGAAAGCATAAGGAAAATAAACGAAAATGGGAAAGTGCCGAAATCCTTGTGGACAGGGGTATATATCTGACCAATGGTCACCATAATTCATCCAACAATTTTGCTATAAAAATATGCCATATGTTTCATACATTTACAGCAGTGCAAAATAATAAAGAAAAACAAGATAAGAACACTTAATAGTTCTGTTTGAATATAGGTTTTAAAATATGTATCAGATTGCATGACAAAGCATCCATATCAACTCTAAAGCATTTCCCCACTGGGAGGGTCCCAGATCTCACTCCGTAATTGTAATGTAATCACAACACGGTGTGCTGACTTTTATTCATTTAACAGTCAAAAGTGAAACGGCTCAAAAAGCACCAGCGTTTCATTATTCCCTTTGATTTCAAAACTAGATAGAATAAAATCTTATGAAATTCTAAAAGACCGCAGCAAAATAATAGGCATCATATTTCTGAAAAAACAATTTTGTAGTTTTTAAGTTATGTAAATGGTGCTGGCTATGGTGCTGGCCCATACTGCATCCACCAACATGTTCACTGGAAGATCAGCAGTTATTATGTGTCCTACAAACGGCCAACATTGGTAAGTTCACCTGATCTTCATATTTCTCTAGGGAAAAGAGAAAATGTTCTCCCAATATTAAGCGATGTTCGTGAGTACTGACAGACACGTATTAAATTCGGTGAATAATTCAATCAGTCGGACCACCTGAGAACGTGATATCTCCATCTGTACCAGCTTTTTATCAATTTACACAGCCTGACTCGAGTGCAAACAGGAGACAGTTTCTTTGGTCGTCTTTTCGTCTCTCTGGGGAAATTAGGAATCTTACAACAGCCCAAAATGTTGTTCATGCAATCCCCGTGGTGTTAAACTGCACAGGGGTGAGAGCCGTACGAGGACGAGCTACATAGTATTCAAAATGTCAGAGGTCTTTCTTAGGCCACGCTTCGGCAGGATGGTTGTTATAAAAAGCACTTGCTAACTGGAACAACTGTGGGAAACATGAAAATATTACCGCTCTGAATAAGATGTCTATAATTAATCACTCAGGTGGGTTGCATGCTAAAGTCTGACATCAACATATCAATACTTGTTATGCATAGTGTATAACATATGACAATAGGTGTGAATATGTTATAACCATTCTGTAACTTAATTAATTAAATAATTAAAACAAAATAATAATGCGTACTTGATGACAACCATTCAGTTATTAACCCAGCAAGTTTATCTGCTGAGCAGAGGTACATTTTAACCTCTGCTCATCTTAAATCATTTTAAAACGATTCTTCAAAAGTTTAGTTTCCTCATCCACAATAAAAACAATTAAATAAAATATCCGTGTTTTTAATTTGTCTCTTTAAATTGTAATTGAAATAAGTGTGCCATACGTTTCTTTTCAAGCCTCAAAAATGTCCATAAAATAAGTCGAAATATGCACAAGGCAAACTGTTGCGCATAGGCTTCAGGTCGGTTTCTGGTCTCCGCGTGCTTGGTCTCAGACTTTTTTATTGCTATAAAATGATGCCCAATTGCAGCCAAATTTAAACTGCTGGATCGATTGGAATTCTGTGCTGTGCTGTGTTTTAAACGACTTCTCTACATAGGGGTATGAACGTTTGCGCGATTTGTGAGGCCTTTCTTAGCCACCATACTTTGTGTATGGGAAATTTGGTCTGGTTCCAATAACCGCGTATACATGTATCACGTATTTCACTGGTTGGCAAAAAAAGATTACCAAAATTTTACCGATTACCGATTTTGGAGACTTTTTTGACCTAATAAGGGCTATAGACGATCCTACATTCTGCTTATATGGCACAAAGAAAAAGCAACAGTTTAAAATATTTATCGTTCTCTAAATGAAGAAACAATATAGACCACAAGAGCTTTCGGCTCATTTGAAAGAGTTTCCCCTGCAAGTGTTATAAACTACAGTAACATATTTAGCTTATTTTTCTTAGTTAAGGAACAGTAACCGTTCCTAGAGGCATTCAGCTTCCGACTGATAACAGAGGAACACCAGGCAGTAAAGTATATCTATGAACAGGATTTCTTCGATTCCTCACTCAACTATGAGATAGTGTTACACCGACTGGGAATCAGCTTCCTCAGGAAATTGGAAAGTTTGAAGCCATTAAAAACTGCATTATCAACACACACCAAATTACGTAATAGCAATTGCAATAGCAACCTTTTGAGTTTTTGCTCTTCATTTGTTCGCATGTTTTTGCTAAAGATGATGGTTTTGAGCGACCCTTGCAGTCAGTAATTTCTCGATGTTTACTACTGCCCTATCTCGCGGTAAGTGCATCTCGCATAAGGAGTAAGAGCATAGAGTACCTATGAGGTTGCATAACGAATGAAGTCCAGTGCGGTGAAATTGGAATAATAGATGTAACATTAAAGGTGCATTTGGGTCTCAAATACTCACGATGAGAGTTCTAAGTTCATCAGAAGTCGCCTTTAAAAACATAAATGAAGTTTGATACGCTAAAAATTATACTTTTAGAAATTGAAATGCGATATGACTTAAAGATGTATCGCTCGTGTTTTTCGAATTGTTTTCATCAGAAACATTGGTTATATCATTTTAGAAAAAACAAAGTATTCAAATAGAGTATTGACGTTCTAATTGAATTCAAATTACCGTTTAAATCTCACAATAACACGCGTACATTGTGCTGTGGGAAGTCTGTTTTCTGGAAAGAACATTTTTAATCAGCCAAACACATGGGTCGTCCCTATTTAATAGGTTAAAATGTTGTGGTTGATTTATTGAAAGTCTGAGTCATCCAGTATTACTTACGGCTGACGGTCATGAACACATGTTTTTTGTTTTGTTAATATATTAATGTACTAAGCAAATGTCCGAAAGTGAATTTTTTTATATCACTTGTAGGAAGGTATATTTAGAAAAAAACAATGTTGGGATTTTTATTTTTATTTTCTTTGCCCCCAAAAATTACTTTTGTGCATTATTTTGGTAACGGAATTACGTGTGATTTTCTCATGTTTTATTTTTAAAATTTTTGGAGAACACGAAAAATAATATTATTATTATTTGTTTACATACAAATGTAATCTTTGGTACAATGGCTATCTAGACACAGAAACAATTGTTTTCCCACAAGGCCTCCACTAATCACAATGTCCAAGAGAATTAAATTTGAATATTTAACGAAAATTCCACATTTTGAGACTTACTACACAAAATCCATGTTTCTCCTAGAAAACACGAGTTTTTCGAATGTTAACCACTTGGATTGGATTATCTCTGAAATTCTTGTCTAGAATTAATATGAAATATTCCTCTATTGCTAATGTAAAATTTTGGCAATTTTTTTCTCTCCCATGGAGAATTGCCCATGTGTAATATTTTGCCAGAATCACCGACTGCAAATCACAAAATGCCAAGAAATTCACAATTTCACCAGTGATTTTTTTTTATTTGACTTTGGCACATATACGGATGCGAAAAAGAAGATGACCAAGCATGCACTCCGTGAAAAAGTATCAACTTGCAGCTAGAATTTGGTTTGATGAGATATTCAAACATATCCGACCAACCAGTTATGTTAAAACAAAATAACACCATTTGATAAAACCTTTTTTGTATACATATGGGAAGCAAATCGTATTGGAATAAATGAGAATGGACGAGACGTTTTAACTTCAGAGTAGAATAGAGCAATTTATGATTTAGCAATTACAATTGAAATCTCTTTGCAGTTAGTCAGATGGTCAAACACAAACACATAAAAAAGACAATGGTGGGATACAAACAATGTGAACATTATTTTAGATTCTTCAACTGCCTTTTCATTCGTATCAATATAATCAATCCGAATGATTGACTATGAAATTAACTCTAATGCACAACATTTCCTTTAATTCGCTTTGTTTTTCATGCACAGTTTTTTCGTCCAATAATTAAAAACGACTGTTTTAATAAGCTATTGTAGGAACTCGTGCTTTGTTGACTTTAAATCCCCAAAGAATACCGACTTGTACTGTTTTCCTTGTTTGTATCATGACAGTTACCTTTCCCTAAAGCTTGAACCCTTGGATCACGATGTCATTCTATAAACACTAGAGGGCACTTTTGTAATTACATTATAAAGGCTTGGAGAGATCATCAAATAAGAGTAGAAGTAGAAATCAAATATTAATTAATACTTGAAACCATAAAATTGAGCACTGAAAAAGAAAAACACTTATGGACAGTCTTTGATTAAACATACGCCTGCATAACACGTGTATAAAATCAACGTTCATTATAAACGAGGTTTTTTAACATGCCAGTACGTGTTTTGGTGTTAGCCGTTGAAAACAAACACAAAAGCGTATTCATAACGTGCTGTCACAAAGGTGTTTAGACATTAACACTTGTTTTTACAGTTTGTGTCCACAATGAGGGAACTGATCAAATTGTTCAGTATGCAAGGTGCCCACTGGGTCAGTGCGTACGGCAGATAATAATACGGAAGCGACAAAAATAAGGAAGAGAACAATAAGAGGAATCCGGTAACTAGTCAATGTAGAGCATGGTTCCAATTCAGTGTCACACTCACAGACACTGGGCCACACCCAAGTAGATCAAGTAGCCCAAGTTAAAAGTGAACCTGTTGTGGGAACCCCAATCACACAAGTGCGATTACTCTTGCTTACACAACAATAAATCTCAATAGCTGCCTTACACTTTCATCCAAAATATAAGAACAAAAGGGTTAACAGTTAACTAATCAAGGGCTGGACAAAGGGTTTTATGTGGTTGCTAATTGCAAACATAACAATTTTATTAGCTGTTATGTATATAGGATACACTAAACAAAAACCTATAAGTAGCTGCTTTGAAATAAAAGCATGAAAATCAACAGACATAGATACAAATAATGACGATCCATTGCGCATACAACAAGATTAAAAATGAATCCATGTGGTTAGTAGTGCTTAGGCTTCAAAAGAGTGACCTTCTTCAAAAGCCTGAATTTTTTCAGATAGTGTGTAGGAAAACAGAGACAGATAGACTGAAGAAGTCAAACAAAACATATTTATTTGAAAGCACTTCCATGCATTAGTGACTAAACATTAAGATAATTACAAGCAAAGTTAACGATTAATTTCCTGCAGTAACCTGCAGGTTACACCAAGGATGGGCAATGAGGAAGAGCTAATGTATATTAGAGTGGGATATATCACTTTCCATCCAATTAATATCCATGATTCATGGGAATTTGACCATGTTAAATGTGCAGGTGCCAAAATCTTGCCCATTTTGACAGTCCACGCTGTGTATTATGAATCGCACGGAATTTTCTGAGTGTGTTTGGCATTCGCTTATATTTAAAGGTCACTTGCAAGTGTGATGAACTGGGTATATTTTGTATATTACGAATAAAACATTTACAGGTGGAAGTCGGCACTTGACTTTGTAGTGCAAACGATAACTGAACATTTCCTATATCAATAATCTCTTCAGTGTTTTCGCCAAACCATCTACGATAAGATCAGTACGTGTGACCAATTAGGCATCCAGACACATTTTTCAGTTAGATTGGCCAACAAATGAAGAAGGCATTTTCATTAATTTGTTTTTGTGCTTGACTTGTTTTTTGATTCAAATTACTGTCTCACATAAAGTGTCATGTTCACTTTGACTTGTCGAGGTTCATTGCCATGTGTCAGAAGTAAAGATCATTTATACTACAATTCTCAATTCGAATAATAGAGTAAAGGAATTTGCATAAGCAAATTCCATTACTCGATGATTCGGATCAGTTATTAATTGAGAAACACCCTAACCAATGATAAACGGTACATGAAGTGTTAGATATTAACCTATGACCTTTTTGATAAACACAACCCCATTAGCCAAAATATTTTAAACACCAATGTGACAAAAGATTTGCTACGAAATGGTCCATCAAAACATACATCTATCAAATCTAAAGATAAGCTCATCCAATACAAAAAACTCAAACGTATTTCACAAATCTAAGACGGTTCTGCAAATCAAGGAATAATGGGGAAAATACAATATTAGGTAACTATTTTTTTTTGGAAAGTAATTAAAATTTAATTAAAATAATCTGAAACAAAGGATTTTTGTTCAAATATACTTTTAAATAATACATAACTTTAATTGCAGGTGCTTAAATACAAAGTATTATAAAAACGTCTGACCATGGTCTGACTTATAACAGAACGTCTTACAGGTTTACAAAGACACTTACTGACCCCGAGCTCTGTGGACACATGGAATATCCTTTATGACACTTTGAAAAATATTAAGTCAATACCGTCCCCAACTTCAACAAGTCTTGTTGCAATTTCCCCTGCGGTTGTAATATTTCTGAAATCTCTGCCACATCTTATACAGCTTCTGTGCCTTTGGGGATGTTGAGATTCTCAACAGGAGTGTTGTTGCCTCGTCCAATTGCTCACACGTTGGGACAGGATTGGCAAACTGACAAATCGCCTCGTAATAAATTAGCTGGAAATGCTAAGTGCATGGGGTGTGCGCTTGAGTGGCTTTTTCTCTCTTGGTGGCAAGGCTGACTAAAGACGGAGAGTGTGTTTGAATGGAAAAGGTTGAAAAATCCTGAGAAAAGCAAAATATCGGGATGTCATCATCACAATATGCTTCGCTGTCCTAGATCCATAATCAATTAGGTGATGTGTATAGTATTTTACATTATTTATATATATATATATATATATATATATATATATATATATATATATATATATATATATATATATATATATATATATATATATATATATATATATATATATTATATATATATATTATATATATATATTATATATATGCTATATATATATATTATATATTATATAAACGGTTCGCGAGCAAAGAAAAATTGGCTGATGCTGGACTCGAACCTGCGACCTCTCGATTACCGTACGAGTGCTCTACCAACTGAGCTAACCAGCCCCTATGTTGGTGGGCGGTCCTTATATATATATATAACGGCTATCAACAAAAGAATTTACTTTTGACTATATTAACAGACTAAAATCTATATAAGATCAACACATTTTATATCTGATATCACATTAGCAATTAGCCCTTGACAATATCTGGTGAAATAATTAACTCAATAGTTACACTGAACCCAATATAAGTACCTGCAAATTATGTTTTAGGGTGCATTCGGTCTTTCGGAATGTTTGTTTATATTCATTTTCTTAGTAAAGAGAAGATGCTAAGAATGATGGTGGGATTATTAGAATTTAGAGTACACTGAGCCGACAGTTTGTTTTGTATTAACACGACCCAGTTCAGTACATTAACTATCCAAAACTTGTGTTTATCTTATGAAATTCTTTTTCTAAAGGTATTAATCAAGATATTAATCAAGTATTAATCAATGCAATAATTATAATGTTATACTCTCATCGTGTGAAGTAAATGTACCATTGCAGAATCATTGGTAAATCATACCATTGCAGACAATTGGACGTTGCTGGCAAATGTTGTGGAACGAAAGAACAATACATAATTATTTCTTTGATTGATAACTGTAACTGTCTTTTCTGTAATCATAAACGCTCAAGAATATGACAAGTATAAAATTAAATTAAACAATTCCGAGCGCTACGCACTTTAAAGATGGACATGGGTGTGTCGAGTTCCATTAGATAGTATACCACATGTTATGGACACAAGTGTGTCGAGTTCATTTAAAGATAGTATACCGCATATTATGGACACAAGTGTGTCGAGTTCATTTAAAGATAGTATACCACATATTATGGACACAAGTGTGTTGAGTTCCATTAGATAGTATACCACATATTATGGACACAAGTGTGTCGAGTTCATTTAAAGATAGTATACCGCATATTATGGACACAAGTGTGTCGAGTTCATTTAAAGATAGTATACCGCATATTATGGACACAAGTGTGTTGAGTTCCATTAGATAGTATACCACATGTTATGGACACAAGTGTGTTGAGTTCATTTAAAGATAGTATACCGCACATTATGCACACAAGTGTGTCGAGTTCATTTAAAGATAGTATACCGCACATTATGGACACAAGTGTGTTGAGTTCCATTAGATAGTATACCACATGTTATGGACACAAGTGTGTCGAGTTCATTTAAAGATAGTATACCGCATATTATGGACACAAGTGTGTTGAGTTCCATTAGATAGTATACCACATGTTATGGACACAAGTGTGTTGAGTTCATTTAAAGATAGTATACCGCACATTATGGACACAAGTGTGTCGAGTTCATTTAAAGATAGTATACCGCACATTATGGACACAAGTGTGTCGAGTTCATTTAAAGATAGTATACCGCACATTATGGACACAAGTGTGTCGAGTTCATTTAAAGATAGTATACCGCACATTATGGACACAAGTGTGTCGAGTTCATTTAAAGATAGTATACCGCATATTATGGACACAAGTGTGTTGAGTTCCATTAGATAGTATACCACATGTTATGGACACAAGTGTATCGAGTTCATTTAAAGATAGTATACCGCACATTATGGACACAAGTGGGTCGAGTTCATTTAAAGATAGTATACCACATATTATGGACACAAGTGTGTTGAGTTCCATTAGATAGTATACCACATGTTATGGACACAAGTGTGTTGAGTTCATTTAAAGATAGTATACCGCACATTATGTACACAAGTGTGTCGAGTTCCTTTAAAGATAGTATACCGCATATTATGGAAACAAGTGTGTCGAGTTCATTTAAAGATAGTATACCGCATATTATGGACACAAGTGTGTCGAGTTCCATTAGATAGTATACCACATATTATGGACACAAGTGTGTCGAGTTCCATTAGATAGTATACCACATATTATGGACACAAGTGTGTCGACTTCATTTAAAGATAGTATACCACATATTATGGACACAAGTGTGTCGAGTTCTAGATAGTATACCGCATATTATGGACACAAGTGTGTCGAGTTCATTTAAAGATAGTTACCGCATACTATGGAAACAAGTGTGTCGATTCCCTTTAAAGATAGTATACCGCATATTATGGACACAAGTGTGTCGAGTTCATTTAAAGATAGTATACTGCATATTATGGAAACAAGTGTGTCGAGTTCATTTAAAGATAGTATACCGCATATTATGGACACAAGTGTGTCGAGTCCCTTTAAAGATAGTATACCGCACATTATGGACACAAGTGTGTCGAGTTCATTTAAAGATAGTATACCACATATTATGGACACAAGTGTGTTGAGTTCCATTAGATAGTATACCACATGTTATGGACACAAGTGTGTTGAGTTGTGTTGAGTTCCATTAGATAGTATACCACATATTATGGACACAAGTGTGTCGAGTTCATTTAAAGATAGTATACCACATATTATGGACACAAGTGTGTCGAGTTCTAGATAGTATACCGCATATTATGGACACAAGTGTGTCGAGTTCATTTAAAGATAGTATACCGCATATTATGGACACAAGTGTGTCGAGTTCATTTAAAGATAGTATACCGCATACTATGGACACAAGTGTGTCGAGTCCCTTTCAAGATAGTATACCGCATATTATGGACACAAGTGTGTCGAGTCCCTTTCAAGATAGTATACCGCATATTATGGACACAACTGTGTCGAGTCCCTTTCAAGATAGTATACCGCATATTATGGAAACAAGTGTGTCGAGTCCCTTTCAAGATAGTATACCGCATATTATGGACACAAGTGTGTCGAGTTCCTTTAAAGATAGTATACCGCATATTATGGACACAAGTGTGTCGAGTACCTTTAAAGATAGTATACCGCATATTATGGACACAAGTGTATTGAGTTCATTTAAAGATAGTATACCGCATATTATGGACACAAGTGTATTGAGTTCATTTAAAGATAGTATACCGCATATTATGGACACAAGTGTGTCGAGTTCCATTAGATAGTATACCGCATACTATGAAACAAGTGTGTCGAGGCCCTTTAAAGATAGTATACCGCATATTATGGACACAAGTGTGTTTAGTTCCATTAGATAGTATACCGCATACTATGGAAACAAGTGTGTCGAGTCCCTTTAAAAATAGTATACCGCATATTATAGACACAATTGTGTCGAGTTCCATTAGATAGTATACCGCATATTATGGACACAAGTGTGTCGATTCCCTTTAAAGATAGTATACTGCATATTATGGACACAAGTGTGTCGATTCCCTTTAAAGATAGTATACTGCATATTATGGACACAAGTGTGTCGATTCCCTTTAAAGATAGTATACCGCATATTATGGACACAACTGTGTCGAGTCCCTTTCAAGATAGTATACCGCATATTATGGAAACAACTGTGTCGAGTCCCTTTCAAGATAGTATACCGCATATTATGGACACAAGTGTGTCGAGTTCCTTTAAAGATAGTATACCGCATATTATGGACACAAGTGTATTGAGTTCATTTAAAGATAGTATACCGCATATTATGGACACAAGTGTATTGAGTTCATTTAAAGATAGTATACCGCATATTATGGACACAAGTGTGTCGAGTTCCATTAGATAGTATACCGCATACTATGAAACAAGTGTGTCGAGGCCCTTTAAAGATAGTATACCGCATATTATGGACACAAGTGTGTTTAGTTCCATTAGATAGTATACCGCATACTATGGAAACAAGTGTGTCGAGTCCCTTTAAAAATAGTATACCGCATATTATAGACACAATTGTGTCGAGTTCCATTAGATAGTATACCGCATATTATGGACACAAGTGTGTCGATTCCCTTTAAAGATAGTATACCGCATATTATGGACACAAGTGTGTCGATTCCCTTTAAAGATAGTATACTGCATATTATGGACACAAGTGTGTCGATTCCCTTTAAAGATAGTATACTGCATATTATGGACACAAGTGTGTCGATTCCCTTTAAAGATAGTATACCGCATATTATAGACACAAGTGTGTCGAGTTCCATTAGATAGTATACCGCATATTATGGACACAAGTGTGTCGAGTTCATTTAAAGATAGTATACCACATATTATGGACACAACTGTGTCGAGTTCCTTTAAAGATAGTATACCGCATATTATGGACACAACTGTGTCGAGTTCCTTTAAAGATAGTATACCGCATATTATGGACACAAGTGTGTCGAGTTCCTTTAAAGATAGTATACCACATATTATGGACACAAGTGTATCGAGTTCATTTAAAGATAGTATACCGCATATTATAGACACAAGTGTGTCGAGTTCCATTAGATAGTATACCACATATTATGGACACAAGTGTGTCGAGTTCATTTAAAGATAGTATACCACATATTATGGACACAACTGTGTCGAGTTCCTTTAAAGATAGTATACCGCATATTATGGACACAACTGTGTCGAGTTCCTTTAAAGATAGTATACCGCATATTATGGACACAAGTGTGTCGAGTTCCTTTAAAGATAGTATACCACATGTTATGGACACAAGTGTGTCGAGTTCATTTAAAGATAGTATACCACATATTATGGACACAACTGTGTCGAGTTCCTTTAAAGATAGTATACCGCATATTATGGACACAACTGTGTCGAGTTCCTTTAAAGATAGTATACCGCATATTATGGACACAAGTGTGTCGAGTTCCTTTAAAGATAGTATACCGCATATTATGGAGACAAGTGTGTCGAGTTCATTTAAAGATAGTATACCGCATATTATGGAAACAAGTGTGTTTAGTTCCACTGAAGATAGTATACCGCATATTATGGACACAAGTGTGTTGAGTTCCTTTAAAGATAGTATACCGCATATTATGGACACAAGTTTGTTTAGTTCCATTGAAGATAGTATACCGCATATTATGGACACAAGTGTGTTGAGTTCATTTAAAGATAGTATTCCGCATATTATGGAAACAAGTGTGTTGAGTTCCATTAGATAGTATACCGCATTATTATGGACACAAGTGTGGTGAGTTCCATTAGATAGTAACCTCATATTGTAATATGATACATGGGACGTATACGTTTCCTTTGATTAAATGCGAATGAGGTTGTCACTTCGTATTTTAATAACTCATTTGACTACCCAATAAATAAGTCAATGGCGGTGCTGCAGAGGCGGCTAACCCTCTGGGTATAAGTGGGATGTTTCCTGTGTGAGGACAGCATAGCATACACAACAGGTCAGTTGAGTGGTGAGTTGATGAAGGACGGTTTCTGCCATTAAGAGTATATGCATAATGTAATTTCACATTATTAACTATTTTATGTGGCAATAACGTATGTATAAATACTATAGGCCTACACCCTGATAAGTCACGAATGGTAAATAATAATTATACGTATACTAGTTCTATACACAACTAAACCTCTCAAATGCAACATCTAATAACTCCACAAGGCAGTGTGTACAAGACGTAGGAACGACATCAAATATCAATATAACAAATTGCTTAGCAGATAAAATTGCTTACCAAATTTCTTTAATTACCAGCCAAACTTTCACACAAAATTATGCATTTTAGCTGGTAGTCTGTTTTATTTTGCTTAGCAAAATTCTCTGAATGCAATTCTCTCTTGTAGGCTACACCTGTACTACCAAAAGTATGCTAAATTATGTGCTCTTTGTACAACCCTTTTGACACTGCCTCTCATGTCTTAAACGGTTGCATGGAATGTAAGAATATATACTGTCAGACACGACTGAGTAGAATACCTTATAAGAACTCCTACTGGTAAAAATAATAATCAGTGCGTCTGTCTTAAAGATGGACTAAACCGAGAACTCTCACATTAAATTGACTATCGAACCTTGTTTATGTTGTGTTCAGGTAACAATTTATTGTTGTGGTCATGTTTTTCTCTATATAATTTTGTTGCAATTTGACCGAAAAAATTAGACCCCGCTTCTTCGATTTTTGAAATTTCCCGACCTGCACTGGTTCCCGACAAAGACCCATTGAAAATCCACTATGAAATCCACGATATAGTACCAGCGGACTTGTAAACCAGCGAAAAGGGATGACGTATAACCCATGAGCACCCGAGAGTAAACAGAAGACGCCATGTTACTTCCGTGTATATTATACATGCGTTTTCATGCGTCAGCAGAGGCATGAAGTTTTTATGAAGCTTTTTTTCGACGTTGTTGTGTAACAGTTATATAATGCCGACTTCATGTGTTGATGGTGGATGCCCTAGAAATAGTATTAAGAATCCAGAGACTCATTTTTTTCAATTTCCGCGGGATCCTGCGATATCAAAGGAATGGGTGAAGTTCGTGAATAATACACGAAAGGATTTCACCTTCATGCCAAAATTCCTGGATCCGCCCCTGCTGATATTTGCCTGTTTTTATCACTTTATCTGGCTCCCGTGTATTTAATCTTTTATAATCTTTGCTATTGTTACTTTAGGTTATTTTATTATATTTAAAGGGCCTGGGAGCATTTTATTCAAATGGATTTGGTGCTATATACATGTCTTTTATATTTTTATTAATATTTGATTGAAGACAGAATGGTCTGTACACATTTATTGTTATTCTATTCTTGTATTTTACAATTTATTGCCACTGGTACACTCAGAACAAGTTTTAAGTTTTATAGGCAGAAGTACATGAGATTTACCAACATGAGATTTACAATATTAGTCTTTGTCACACTTCTCCCTTTTGTGATGCAAAGCCAAAAAACCTAATTGAATTAGCTTTAATCCAAGAAAATCTGAACCTGCTCAGCAGTAGAGTTATGCTGATTGTAAGTTTTTTCCTGGGAAAAGAGCAGCAAGTGTGAAACGAATTTCAAAGGGTTTCCAGTTCGGTTTAACAGAACAATGGCCAAGTTCCAAACAAGTATGTACAGGATTTTGATTAAGTTGTTTTCGTCATCAAGAGGCAACTTTTTTAATTTTGATATTTTAACCTCAAAAATAAACTCAATTGTTGGTTGCAAATACATACATATTTTGTCTTGTCATTTATTCGAAAGTACTAAGGTCTTGTAAAATTTTCAGTTCTTGGCATCTTTCTGCCATACCGAATTTGTAATGTTTTTACCATAGTGTATTGTTGGCAACATAAAACAAGTTTATTTCACATTAGTGCTAAATTAATCAACTTCTCCCCCCCCCCCCGAAAAGACACAATTTGAAATACACACGTAATTGATTCTGCCATTGATCATGGTTTATGAACGCACAAAATAATTTGTAACTCCCTCCAGATCATTATAACTAGGGAAGAATGTTACCAATTTAAAAAATAAAACAAAGCAAATCGGCCTAATCCAGTGGTGGATACGAAAATCCTTTGTACTGTCCATCAGGGTTTGGGAACGTCCTGCGGATTACGTCCATTACACATGATGGCAGTGGCACCCGGTTGAAACGGCCAAGATAACCCCAACACCACCTCACCACTTGCCGATATGCAACATGGCGATATTTTCTGTAAAACAAAACAAAAAATCAGACAAAATTATAAACATAAGATTTGTGATTTGCATGGTGGAGTATCGATATTGTTTACGTTAACACCATGTGAAACTGAAATGCTATAAAACTATAACCATACCAAAAGGCAATCATGATCAAAAGTAAACAATTACATACATGTAATGCATGTACAATAAGATATAGATGCACGTGGGTCAACCAAGGTCATATTCAGTTGTGTGCGGTTACTCTGAAGTAAACACCGGTGCTCATTCTGGTCAATCAAAAGTAATCTGCTTGATATGCAGATCATTCAAAACTGACATTGCTCTAAAATATTAATTGAAATTGATGGTACATTGGCTTTGTACATTCAGTCAACACTCAAATCACTTACTGGTCAAGCGTTCCTTCAACTGCATCTCTGCCATAGTATGCTCTGTACTGAAGATACGCTGTTGCAAGCACTCCTGGGTAGAGGCAGATCGCATCAAACCAATCATGGATGGTAAGGCACTGGTTGGGATCATCCACGTTGATGTCCAGTTGCCGCATCATGTTCTCTGTCTTCTCAACTTCTTTGCAACATATACAGTTTGCGAGCAAAGGCTGAAGAACACAATGTCCACACGAACACCTATTACAAAAAAAACAAGTTTGGAAAATATAATTTTAGTAACTTTGTCATTGGGGTTGCACTACTTAAAAATTGATCTTGAAATACATCCCCCATGAACTGACCAAGGACAGGTACATCACGAAGGAATACATTTTTCCATGGGCAGATCAAACATTTTTATTGTGCAGGGGGCTACAACCTTTGATTTGAAGGGAAAGACTAAATGTCAATTATGCTTAAAGCATGATGGTAAAAGATCATGATTTTATTTGAATTTTGAGCAGTGATTACTTTCCCATCATGTCTTCATAAATACTGGCTAATATTGCCAACAAATCATAAAACGCAAGACATAGTAATTATCCACTGTACATGTATTGTACACATGTACATGTACTACTACATTATGTACCTTGGGTCTCCATCATGTTCGTTCATGTTTTTGTCAAGTATAGCCTACAACTATTTTTGTACAGCAGAAACGAATTGATCAAACGAAGCATCATTCAGTATTTCATTCATGAATCATTTTGTGGGCTTACCAGTCTGTGTTTAGCCGTCTATCATCAGGATTTGGTTCGTCGTCTTCGGCCTGACGATCACCGTCACCGGGCTGGTCAACTGCAGGCGCCGCAAGTGGCTCGAACCGGTATGGTTCAGCGCCACGTACTTCGAGTTCTTCGTCATCGTCTTCGCCTTCTCTCTCGTCTGGGGAGCTCCCCTCATCGCTAGAGCTGACATCACTATCCTCAGAAGTGCCTATATGAAACTCCTCTTCCTCATCTATACTGTGATCTTCCCAATATTCGCTGCTATCGGACATTTTCGCTGTTTTTCGGTCTAGAAGATGTCGCTTGTCCGCTGTTGTTCCGCATTGCATGTATGGTAAATGCATACAGTACACACGATCGACTGTTGTGCGTGGGGGTAACAAAGCGTCATGGGTGCTACGTCACACACGAAGTATGAATTATTCATGAGTTGAGGGCTTTTGGTGAAACTGGGCTTTTCTGGGTCGTAGAACGCCGATCAAATTGATTTTTTTTTGCATGAAGGATCAAGTTTTATTGAATAATAATAATATGTTAGTAATCATTACACATTTCTCGAACGAAAACAGCAACACAGCACTTATCATTATTCCGTTGTAGTCAATCTTTAACTCTCAATTATTAACCCATCTCAACGTAAAAGTTAAATGAAAATGTACAAGAGGTTCGCTGTCCATGAATGGTGCACATTTTACTGATAAAGTGCCTACATGCTACCTCGCATGTTCTTAAATCATGCTTACCTTTAAACATGGATTTGTGGATAAAATAGAAATACACTGTCCAAACCCAAACGATATGGGGAAACTAGGATATAAAGGTATATAAAGGTATAATTAATTCTAATATCGAACTTACTTGGTGTAAAGCTGATTGTGGTATAAATTTCCCAACTGACCCCCCCCCCAAAAAAAATGACAACCCATCCCTACCTATACATCCCAACCCCCCAAACTGACAACCCATCCCTACCTATACATCCCAACCCCCCAAACTGACAACCCATCCCTACCTATACATCCCAACCCCCCAAACTGACAACCCATCCCTACCTATACATCCCAACCCCCCAAACTGACAACCCATCCCTACCTATACATCCCAACCCCCCAAACTGACAACCCATCCCTACCTATACATCCCAGCCCCCACTGACAACCCATCCCTACCTATACATCCCAACCCCCCAAACTGACAACCCATCCCTACCTATACATCCCAACCCCCCAAACTGACAACCCATCCCTACCTATACATCCCAACCCCCCAAACTGACAACCCATCCCTACCTATACATCCCAACCCCCAAACTGACAACCCATCCCTACCTATACATCCCAACCCCCCAAACTGACAACCCATCCCTACCTATACATCCCAACCCCCCAAACTGACAACCCATCCCTACCTATACATCCCAACCACCAAACTGACAACCCATCCCTACCTATACATCCCAACCCCCCAAACTGACAACCCATCCCTACCTATACATCCCAACCCCCCAAACTGACAACCCATCCCTACCTATACATCCCAACCCCCCAAACTGACAACCCATCCCTACCTATACATCCCAACCCCCCAAACTGACAACCCATCCCTACCTATACATCCCAACCCCCCAAACTGACAACCCATCCCTACCTATACATCCCAACATTTTGTTAGTAAATACAGTAAGTTTGAACATTTGTTTTAATTCTTTTTTATTTCAAGTTTTGTGTTATACAATATTGGAGATTCAAATGGGCACGAAGAAAATTGTTACAATTAGGCCTGAATAGGCTAATCAGTGTGCTCTGAGTAGCTTTTGTTTAGTGGGCGATAATTATTGGGGCAGTGCGATTACCGCCCCCCCCCCCCCATCATAAATATTGGAGGGGACTTGTTCCCCCCCCCACCCAGATCACAGCCCACGGGTACAACGTCCGTCTGGCAGTCATCAAATGTGATTTAAATTATAGCGATTTATTGATACGATTGGAGGGGAGGGAAAGGTAGGGATTAGGTCTCATGGCCCCCGTACCTCCACACAACTGATCCTTATCCCCCGACTGACAACACCCCCGAACAATAAATGCCATAGGGATTAGATCTCATGACCTCCCGACCTCCACACAACTGACCCCTATCCCCCAACTCACAACACCCCCGAACAATAAATGCCAGCATTTAATTGTTATAATAAATAAATAAGTTTGAATATTTGTTTTTATTTTATTTTTGAATTCACGTTTTGCACTATATAAATATATCTAACATTTCTTTCACAAACATGTAGCTGATATGACCAGGAAGTTCAAGTTCACGCAGGAAAACTTAACCATTTTGCGACAAAAACTTGGAATGATAGCGAAATTGCAACTGTAATATGTAAAATGTAAAAACATTTATTCCGCAAAAAAAACCTTTCAGCCAAATTGATTGTACTTCCTGTAATTACATATTCCCCACCAAAAGTCGTATAAACCATGAACGACAATTTCCAAAATTACTTCAAAATAAAGATCAGCTCCTGGTATTACACATCACCCAAAGCTCAAGACACCACAAAACAGATAGAGGTCAAACAATTATTCATAATGTATATACCTCGCCATAACCATTCACAACCCGAACACCTCGTGTTAGTTAAAACAAACACCTTTATATCTAGTAATAATTCTAATATCGAACTTACTACGGTGTAAAGCTGCTGGTGGTATCAAATTTTCAATGTTAGAATTAAGACGAAACAACCTGAATAATTGATGTAGGATTTGAGGCTTTGCATGGTGGAGCTAGATGTTTTTGAGTTCTTTCGGGTACACCACGTAATGATCTCTTTTTGGAAAAAGTGATGGTTCTGAGAAGAGCTGGTTGGTTTGCTCTTCTCAGAACCATCACTTTTTCGAAAAAGAGATCATTACATGGTGTACCCGAAAGAACTCAATAACAAAATCTGAATAATTGTTCACTATTTTTTTTAATGTATCAATGTAACTGTCACAGGTTGTTTGTTTTATCTTGATTCAAACATTGTAAGCATATTGACGAAGTTTTGTATTATTAATGTTATACTTTCCCTTTAAGAGTAGGACATATGTGGGATAGAGCTTAAATGATTATAGATCAGTCACATACAAATTTATCTTATGACCTATATTTACCACCTTCCCTGTCTCATCATATGTCTGTTTATACATGTAGTGTCCATTTATGGGTAAAGTAGATGCGTTTTCGTACAGTACAACGTAATGCATAAAAAGCACGATTTTTGTTAGCATTTTGGTATCTATTACAGAATGATTGAGAAAGGGCCACAAAAACCTGCCTCGAGAATGAGAGACTCAGTCACAAGAACCCTTCACTTTCCAAATTTCCATTAACTGGCCGTGAGTTTGAAATCCAATCGTGCAGTTACTAGGGCAACACCCGCATCACGAGGTCTATTTTTGTGGGTATTATTAGCAAGGGAGACACAAATATCGGCAAATTAAAAGAGATGCGGAATTGCTGTCAACTATTAATGAAAGTGCATGCGAATCTATGTGCACTGCGATAATTAGAAAAGAATCAAGACGGTTATACAACCATCATGGCAAGGCCCCTAAGCCCTTGTTCACAGCCTATGGTGCCATAATTTAGTTGCTGATACTAAGTACGCAAAATACATGTACTTAAAGAAAGCATTTCATGGAACATTACTTTCATAATTGGTGTTGATTAGTACTTATTCCACTTGTTGATCCAAGAGCAAAGGGGGGGCAAAGAGGGCAAGTGTCCTCTTATAATCATGCTTTTAAATTTGCCACACCCGTGCACCTATTTTTTGTGCCCGTTTTTTGTTTGCTATGTGCCTCCCCACCCCCTTTCAGGCACCCTTTATCCGGCACCCTTGTTTTTCGGGCCTATACAACAATTACTTATTCATTATCATGCGTATGACTTCTCCAGATAGTATCAAGTATAAGACAGCCTATATATAGGCCTACTTGAATACAGATTATTTTTGTAGCAGGCATCTTCCCTGAAAGAATACAGACCAAAAAATAATAAAACTGCTGTTCAATGTGCAAAGAAATACTTAAAAGCTTCAGTGATTTTTTATGATCTAGCCTGTATTCATGTTTTTGCAGTGATAAACTGGCAATACAAAGCTGAAAATTGTATTTCAATATTTGTGTACTCAATAATTCGGATTAATAAAAGCCAGTATTAACAACTCATGACTTAAATTAAGTGTAATTTAAATAACTTAAATTACTCAAATTAAGTGTAATTTGGTATGACCGATGGCAAATGATATACTTGGGCAGAAACAAAGATTTAAAACAAAATATACATATTCAAACAAAATATTTCCGTGAATTTTCCCGTTTCGGCCTATACGGTAACTTCTGGCCATTTAATCTTCATGTTTCCTCCTCAATCTTTGCCTTCTTCACTTTTCTAAGAATTGTGTATATATATTTTTTTTGTCATTTGCGAGTTTTATATTTGTTAATGTTTTTGATATGTAAATAGTGGTGAGAGATACAATAATATTTGTAAGTATCTAAATATGTTAGGCCTTAATAGGACGATCAGAGCATACTGATCGAAACGTCGAGTTGTAACCTCCAGTTCTTTTCAGAACTAATTATTACTACTCAATAGGGAATTTCACATGTTGTCACCGCAATTATACATACGTATCCTCTTCACCATGCAAAGCTACAAGTTTTGGCCTTAATAGGAGTTTGGTTGATTTGCTTTCGTGGAATTAGTAGGGCTTGCGATTACATATAATTATGAACATTGACAGATAACATGTGTTGAAAAAACATTTCATAGCTTTTTATTTACTACCTTCAATTAACAAAAATCCGTTAACTTTTTCAGCAAGGCCCAGAAAATAATTTTCACATGGCCTTTTCATGCATTTAGTCACAAACACGCTGTACATGCATCTATCTGCTATAATATTCATAAGCGTCTTATCTTGTGTAATTTACATTTGAGTCAGAAAAGAGGCGTATAATTATAGGCCTATTATTATTTAGACTGACATGCTTAAGAGATAATTTGTATACACGATAAAACTCTTGTTATCACTATTGAGATCACTGCTCAGTCTATGATGGCAAGATAGTTTCAAAATGCAAATAATGGCACATATGTATTTATACTTTCCATCATACGACGTATCGTGGTGTCATAAACATTATGTTGTTTAGCTAAGTTGGGATAATATCCCCACAGAAAGGTCGTTCTCTCAGGTTTAAACCCAACATTCTAAGAAAAATATGGTCCTGTTTCCCCCAATTCCCCTAACTGACGATATTCCTAGCCACACCACTAGTCATTAATATGTATATTATTTGCACGGATGATTAAAGTGATTAGAGAGGAAGGAGAAAAGCCCTGTTCTCCTCACGGCGTTTGATTTAATTTGAAGTCGTTTTATAAATCCAATTATTGGATATACTAGTGTATGGGAAGTTTATTTAAATTTTCAGTCGCTATCCCTTCTATATGCTCTATCAGGGATCAATATTATGATACAAAAAATAAATGAGATCATTAAAACCACCCTTAGGCTAAAAAGAGATAATATTGGTTTAAATTGGTTTTGACTATAGGTTACGGAGTCACAGATACTGCCACAGAAAGTTCTGAAACCTGTTTACCGGACATTTACTTACTATTTTTTAAAGAAATCGTAATATTTTCCCATGGGGAATACGAAAACCCGGTATATTAAACTGCTTGTTTTGATTATATACAATAAGGTGCAAACTGATGGAATAAACATGCTTGGACAACGGTACTGTGTCTGATTAAGTTGCAGAGCGGTACTTTGCCGTAACAAAAAAATCCATAAGGTTTTTATTTCACTGATGGTGGATGCTCCTATGAATAATATACCTAGATTCAAACGGCGATCAAGCCACGTGGATCACCCTTATATTCACAGTGCTGTGATTGGTTATCTGTTTTAAATGCATGAAATTTTGCATTTTGTTGAATTTAGTTGGTTTTAATCTTCTGTCAGGGAAAACAAATAGTAAATGAAGCCAATGTCAAAGACGTAAAGTGCAGTCAAAATTATGATATGGTTAGTAACACTGTCTTAAAGCAAGGCTAATAATGGGATACATTATAGTGTATATTGTAGCCCAGTATAAATGTATCTTACTTTGGACTACTTGACTGTGTAACCCATAATTTTCTATACTATGAATGACCTAATGACCATGTAACGCAATTATCATATACATGTCTTTCAGAAAATGGATGCATGAATTGTACTACGAAGGAGAAATGGGTTAACGTACATTAAACAGCATACAGCTAAAGGCCTTCGTATAATGCACAGCAATTATAGGCTTATCTCAATTTGAGAATGTTGGTTTTATGCATTCCCATGTGTTTTTCTTTAGTTTATCAATATGTTCCATTTTGTTGTATTAACAATTATCTCTCTCTAGAAAAATATGTTATCTGTATAATTGTTGAAATAACTGTACAATGACTGCCTTGAGTATTATGGGAAAATGTGAAACTTGAAAGATTAGCCTACTGGTTGTAATTGTTCAATCTGCATCAGTCATTTCACAAATTGAATCATCATTCATTGTATTACCTATAATGTGAAACAAGAGAGGCATATGTAGATTATACTTGGGGTGTGATGCATTTCTGAAGGTTTAATTTCCAGGTTGTTCACGGTATACATAGGCCTATACCTTTTGCGTGAGCACATGCAATTAACTAAAGGCGTATCCCAACATTGGGACATTGATTAATTAGTTATATGTGTGAGTTTTAAAAATATGATTAGTACTGGGTGATGTGTGTATGAATGTTGCAACCAAACAGCGGCAATAACATCACCATCAATAAAAACAACAGACGGGTTTCCCATTAGGCTATTGGGGCAACCTAAATACGGATGCCCTGTGCTAAATAAGGAAATCTAAGATCCTCAGCATATGCTGAAATATCGTGAAGAGTCCTAAGGCATGAAACAAAGACGCTGTATTACATTCAAGGGAATTGACGTTTCAGCTCACGGTACATAATTTACATCTCCTGGAGTAAATGAGATGTTTAATTTTCTGTACGTAAGAAAACTCACATGTGATAGGGACTGCATATGCAGTCCCCATCACCTGTGAAGGCGCATCTACGTTCACATAATTTCTAGGTTTAAAATCCTCCGTCTTTGTGGTCGTGGGTTAGAACGAATACTAACAAAACCAGACGTCCTTGCCACAATCTATTTTCATCAGAAGCTGATAATTATGTGTCTACATTTAAGATGAGGTCCTTTCTAAACGACAACAGCGAGCTTTCCCTCTATATCAATACAAAACCAATAGGCCTACATTATAGCAACCAGTGGCCAGATACAGTAGTTTTAAAATGTTGTGGTTAATTGTATGTTTGCTTGTATTCATTTATTGTACGGGACAGAGTATATAAACAAGTAAATGTGAACCCTTTTAGGGGCTGATCATAATTGTGTCATGTTATTGATCATTATTAAATGCAATTTAAATGTGAAAAAACACTGGAAAACCAGTTATTGAGCAAACCTACCTGAATTTCGCATCAAATGTGACATGTATATGGGCCATCCCTGCCTTCATGTGTGTAGAATTTCCAAAATATAGCCTATGTAAAAACACAAAATAAATTGATATAATCATACAGAGACTCCGTTCCTTGTTACCAAAAATATAACAAAAGTGATCAAATTCAAACTGAAAACAATATAACCTTTAGAATATATGATATGATGAGCCTTTAGCATAATGATACATACATTATATGTATCATAATGATACATACATTATATGTATCATAATGATACATACATTATATGTATCATAATGATACATACATTATATGTATCATAATGATACATACATTATATGTATCATAATGATACATACATTATATGTATCATAATGATACATACATTATATGTATCATAATGATACATACATTATATGTATCATAATGATACATACATTATATGTATCATAATGATACATACATTATATGTATCATAATCTTAATAAATGCACTATAATGTATAATGTATTCATGTTCCGCTTGCAATTTCCACTTATTTTTTCAGAAATAAAATTGCCCTGGGGAACAATTTGTTGTCAATGGTTACAAAATAATCTGATAATCCCAACTGTGCCATGAAATATTCCCTGTGATGAATCAAAATAGTCCTTAAATGCTGACAGGGGTCGATGTCAATTATACTATCCTGATTGGGAGATACTTTTATCCTGACTGGAACCCTGACTAAGGCTCGGAAGATTTATGTAAAACAAACTGTTTTTATTTCGTTATTTCTACAGACAGTAATTTTGTCCTGGGCAATGCACAAGTTCCTAATAGCTACCCTATCGTTTACTGTTCTGATGGATTCTGTGAGCTTACTGGATTCTCGAGGGCAGAGGTCATGCAGAAGAGCTGTGCCTGCAAGTTCCTATTCGGAAAGGACACTTCACAGGAAAAGATTGACGAGATTCAAAATGTGCTTGAGAATAAAGTGGAATACAAGACGGAAGCCATATTCCAGAAAAAAGACTGTGAGTGAAAACGTGTGTTTCAATTCCACCTTATTAGACATTTCTAGAATATTATGCACGACTTTAAGATGCCCTTGATATGTTAGAATGCAATAAATATGGATAAGTTCAGTCAGTAAATAGTATTTGTTCTTTCTTACAGCGTCAACATTTTGGTGCCTTTTGGATATTGTTCCAATCAAGAATGAGAAAGCAGAAGTTGTTTTATTTCTAGCATCACATAAAGACATCACAAAGTCTAAAACAATGAATTCTGTCAATGGACATACAGGTATGATCATTTTAATGTTTTAATTGAGCCAATCCAGAGAAGAGAAGAAGATCAAGATAGGGAGACACACAATGAAAATATCAAGGGGTGGTTAAATAAGAAACATTTTCCGCAATGTGTGTACATTGATGATAATTCAATACGGTGAATGCTCCCTTTACGTGCACCACCCCTATAAACATCCCCCCCCCCGGACTCATTCTTCCCCTACAAACATATTTCACAATATGTGAAAATAGGAATGAAACAAAACACTGCGTAGTCTTATAAATATGTTTAGTCTTTCAGGTGAAATGTCGCGACGAAATTTAAAGGAGGATTGTGGATTTGTAATTTCTCTGTATGTAAATATTGCTCCAAGCGTATACCGCCGATAAACAAGCTTTGCAAGTGTACTTGATATGTATTTTCATTAAAGACAAATAATTCACTTCAACTCCTCTTACAAAATTTCCCAGGCCTCTTGAAAAACAAGACAGAGATCGGTGCACATCCATGCACAAAAATAAATCCGATAATTTTCACCATCGTGCAAACTGACAGATGACTTTTTAAGCACTGTGACCGTTAATGCTCATAACTGATCGCCTGACAGTATAATACTCATCGATTTGAATCACACTGCTTAGATAGAATTAAAAATTAATCCCCAAAATGACCACATGCACAAAATAACTACTAACAATCAGGCAATGACCAAAAGGATATACAATTGTGTTGACAAGCACAACGAATTACAGACAAAACTAGACGGAAGTGTTTCTGATATTACAAACACATAGGTGTTCGAGTTTTGTCAGGACAGTGATGATGACGTCAGAATGTTTTTTAAAGAAACTTTGCATTATTAGGTTTTTTTTCAAATTAAAGAGTACCCTGTAAAATATGATGTGGTTACCAACGATGATTTGTTTGAAGTCCATTTCAATGATTTGAACTTAATCACATTATTTATTCTTGAAAAAACAGTTCAAATGTGAAAAACAACTGTTCTGCTACATAAGGGTCAATTTTGGTACCGAAATTCTTTGAGAAAAGGCATTTCTTTGGCGAGTTTTTACAACCCGTTTTCGTGTAGTTCAGATACGAATTGTGATTTTGACGAAGCCGTCGTCCTCGCTAATAATGTACGGTTTTGAAAATATTTTTTTAATATTAAACTTTGACTTCCTGTTTGGACAGGAAGTAAAGGTCAAATTGGGGTCACCTTTGTGTAAATATTTTTCGACAATAAACAATATATACAATGGTGGAAAGATTGTGAATTTACTCCTTGTGGTTGTTGAGATATGATTTTTTTAAATATTAAACTTCGACTTCCATTTTGGACAGGAAGTAAAGGTCAAATTGGGGTCATGTTTTTGTAAATATTTTTGACAATTAACAATCTGTACAATGGTGCAAAAACTGTGAATTTACCTCTTGTGGTTGTTGAGATATGATTTTTTTAAATATTAAACTTTGACTTCAGGTTTGGACAGGAAGTAAGGTCAGATTGGGGTCACGTTTGTGTACGAAAAATCACATAAATCAAGATCTATAACATGGTGCAAAGATTGTGAAATATCTTTTGTGGTTCATGAGATTCCGCAACTATGTTTTTGTCTCTGGATATGTTTTGAGAAGAAGAAGAAGAAGAAGAAGAAGAAGAAGAAGAAGAAGAAGAAGAAGAAGAAGAAGAAGAAGAAGAAGAAGAAGAAGAAGAAGAAGAAGAAGAAGAAGAAGAAGAAGAAGAAGAAGTTTTTAAAAAAATGAACAATAACAAGAGGTGTTCGCGCTGTGGCTCGAACACCTAGAAATAAAAACCGAACAATAACAAGAGGTGTTCGCGCTGTCGTTCGAACACCTAATGATGACCACAGATTCGCTTAATAACTTGAATCTTCATTCATAAATGCTCAAGATGGGTTAGACAATCTGATTGGACAAAACGTCATCACGTGGGGTTTATTAACGGATGGTAAAGACATGGCCTATCAAAATCAGAGCAGCGCGTATGTGCCAGCTGTTTTGTGCGATGCGAATTTGAACCAATCAGAGTGACGAAGATTGGCATCACGCGCCTAACTCATGTACTTTGGAAGTGTTTGGTGTATCCCCAAAACGTGAATTTGTCAATTTTTTTTTTGTTTTAACATTTTGAAAACAAAATCAATACAGAAACTTATGAATGGAAATAATAGTTTGGCACTCGGTCTTTACCGCAGGTTAATGACCGGCTTTGGGCGTGTTAACGGGTGATAAGAACCGAACCGAAGGCGAAGCGAAGTGGCACAACGCTACTCCGTGGTGTGGTGTGTCAATATTTAAGCCGCGCCTTTTCTTACAACTGTTATTTACAAATAACTCGCAGTTCGAAAACTTACAATAAGCCAGTATACACTTGGTAAAATATCTGTAAATGTAAACCCAAAGATATGTAAATAAAGTAATAAATCAGCCTTTGAAAGCTTCAGCTTATTTTGTTGTGTTGTTAACGAGGAATAGTCAAAATTTCGTATTCATTCTAACGTTGAATTTACGTTGGGAAATAACTTAATTAATGTTAGTAAAGTATGTTTTATGTAAACTATGGGCATCTATTTATTACAAGTTTACCCATAGTGTATAGGGGTTTTACGAAATTCCACGTAACAATAATTCAGTCTTCCGAGTGGAAACGTCTGAGGGGGTGATTTAGACTGCATGAATGATACAGATGAATGTCAACCTGTAACTACTAAGCTTAAGCTACATGAGAAGACGGAGACTTTATAATTCAAGTGGATTTCCAGTCAACTGTACTTAGTTGGGAAAAACAAAAATGCTACACCTGTATGAATCAATACAGGTCTACATGAAAAAATAAATCACTGTTTCAATTATAGCAATCGATTAAACATAGTGTTAAATTACAGCTGATTAAGATACATTAAGGAAATGCAGGCTTATTTCCGTAAAGAAATACTCTTTAGAAAAACATGTTGGAAGGTTAAACATGCCTCAATTTATTTTTCTAAAAGGCTGGTGGTAATTTCCTGTCTGATCTTTTGAATGTTCTTTTTATCGCAAGTCTTGACATCAGTTAAGCTAATGTTGAGTTACTGATTATGAGCTTCCATTGTTTTTACTAATATTTTGAAGTAAAAGTCAGCAATATGAACAATTAAATTAGAATGAATTTAAATGAGTGAACAATCAGTGATCACAAATACCTTAAGACAAGCAATACAAGGCAAAACGAATAGAACAGGCAGTAGTAATACGGATGAACTAACTGTAAATATAAAGGAAAACCATCACATGAGCCCCATCGAAAAGGCCACAAACGTTATTATATTTTAAGTAGGTCAAGATATAAGAAACCTTCCTTCAGCTAGTGACCATGTAGTAGATACACCCTCTGTCGACTCTTGAGCAACTCTGGCAAGAAATTGGATATGGGTACCTCACCCATTAATGAACCTGTAACCTAAGTATAAGTGAAACTGAAGAAAGGGAGGAAAACACTGAAGGGTGTGGGGGAAAGGAGTAAGAGGGTATAATGTATTTGATGGGGTAGAATGGGGGTGAAGATAAAATGCATGCTACTCGGGAAATTGGGGTCAACTATTGTTTGTATCCACGAAGACAACAAGATGACCTTTTCCCCATGTGGTTCTCCATTTAAGGAGATGATGAGAATGCTGATGACGACTCAAATGATAACTACCTCAGTGATAGTGACCTCCCTACAAACTACAACTATGCCAGAAGACGGAGTAGGGCAGTATTGTATCATCTGTCCGGACATCTTAAGGAACAAGAGAAGAAAAAAAGGAGGAAGTTAAAACTCAACAGTGTAAGTGACATAATGTGATCATCGGCCAACCACTTGACTTAGAGCGACTATATGTTAAGAAATATCACAATAGGCACAGTCAAAGCATGAATTATGTTTTTAATAAATTTGGCATTAAACAAAATAACAAAACGATCAGTATTTTGATGTGAACAAAGAAACTTTCCTGAAGTGGGATTTGAATCCACGACATCTGAATTACCGCATTGGTGATTTATCAACTATAATGACACAAACCAACTGAATTGTCAATATTTTATTTTGGGTGCGCTAGTCAGAAGCCATGAACACCGATATATGCCCCAATATAAAAATGTTTGAAATTCATATTTTTCTTCATTAACTAAAGTAATTCATATTTTTGGGCGATCGAAATCAACTACGTAGTGCAGAGTTCTTAATTATTAACATGGAATTTACCAATAATACAAAAATACATTTAATTGCTGTCAATGTTTATTTTCGATATTAGAATAAAAAATTTGTTTGGTTTTTACATTAAATCAGAGCTTGCTTGCCAGGCCTAAAAGAACGGTCCTCCCTGAGTACAAAGTAGCAGCTATGACGAAGTCAAGGTTCATCATACTTCATTATGGCACCTTCAAATCGATATGGGATTGGTTGGTATTGGTGGCAACTCTTTACATAGCCATTGTTGTACCATACTATGTAGCTGTAGATGTGGGGCCGGAAAAACATACTGTCACAACTGTGTTGGATATTATGGTAGAAGTACTCTTTCTAACAGGTAAGTTATGTTTTGAGCAAGAACAAGACATTATCACATCGTTCACTTAGAAATAATAAATTTAGCAAACTCTCTGGTTTAATTAATTCACTTTTCTCTGTTATGGACGGCAAGGCATTATATTCTGGGGGTATTATTTTGCACTTGCTCTCAACCCATAGACTGCATTCCATTCCACTGAGGTCAGATACAAATATACTCAATTTGAATTTTGTTTTTATAAAATCTCGAACCTTATTGATCACAGTTTTACAAATGATTGTATAAAACATCAATTGAAATAAGGTGCTTTATATAACACCCAAGTAGATCCTTGTCATTTGATTGGAGGATTGTAGGTCACCCTAACTCCCTAGGCTCCTTAACCCTAACTCCCTAGGCCCATTTGCTTACACATAACCTGAATCCTCAAAAATCCTTTAGTAGTAAAGCACTGACCTTGCAATCACTACAACAAACATGGATGTACATGTACCATTGAAAGGCAAGTATGCCTAATAACCTCAATCCTCCAAAATCCTTCACTTTAGCAGAGAGCATGTAGCATGTAACATCAATCCTTCAAAATCCTTCACTTTAGCAAAGAGGATTTTGGAGGATTTGGGAAGATTAGGGTTATCGTTTCGGTTTGCGGTAACACCATGTGTTTATCTCAACTAGCGTGAAGCTGAGGTACAGGTTCTGAAAAGAACCTTATCGCACAACTCGTATCTCAACCTTCGTTAACTGAGAAAGGTTCAAGGGAGAACCAATTTCGGGCAACTCGTTTTTCTCTACTGTCGCTAAGTGAGAAATATGGAGAACCATGGGGACTTCACGGGTTATTCTCAACGTTTCGATTAGCCTGCTCTAATCTTCGTCAGGAGAATGAAGAGGTTTGCCGATGCAGCTCCTTAAGTAGTATTTGCTGGGATTATGTGTAGAATGGGAAGTGTTCCGATTGGTGCCGCTGTTGTGTGACGTGTTGTGATTGGTTGCCACCGTGGCATTGTTCTTGTTGTGTGCGTTTCCTGCTGTGTGTGAGTTGCCTGCTCGCTGAGGCGTGTCAGTTGACAGTGGGGTGTGAGTGTTGGTGGATGGTAGGATTGAATGCCAAATGTTGCTGATGAAAAAGACGATGTCCTGGGGACAGTGTCATGTTTATGAATCTCAATAGCCTCTCTGATACGACGGGTGTACCAGTGCTTCTCCGGGGCTATGATCTTTGCATTCTGCCAGTCAATGATGTGATCGAAGTCGGTGGAGTGTTGATCGCAGATTTGTCACATTCCCCTCTGCGGCCGTGGGCCTTGTGTTCATTGAGCCTGGTCGTAAGGTCTCTGCCGGTCTCGCCAATGTACACTTTACCACAAGTGCAAGGAATTCGGTAAACCCCAGCTTGACGGCTGGGATCATGTCTGTCCTTGTGGGTGTGTAACTTCGTTTCCAACTTGTTCCGAGTCCGGTAGTAGACCTTAATGTCAGCTTCCCTCAGGATACGCTGAATTTTGTGTGAAGTGTGGACAATGTACGGTAGGACGGCAATAGGTTTTTCGGTTGCGTCAGAGGATCGTGGAGCGTTCCTATTCGGGAGGAACTTAAGCTTATCAGGTCTGTACCCATTGTCTCTTAACACGGCGTTAAGATGTTTCAACTCGGATGGCAAGTGCTCTTTATCACTGATAGTGTGTGCCCTTCGAAGTAGGGTGCGATTCACAGAGGATTTCACGGATGGTGGGTGGAACGACCGGGCATTTAGGTAGCGGTCTGTGTGTGTAGGTTTTCTGTAAACCGGGAATGCCCAAGTGAGCCATCAACCCGTTTGGAAATGAGTACATCAAGGAAAGGCAAGGCAACGTGTCGGATGTCTCAGTTTCCATGGTGAATTGAATGCTCGGATGTTGCTGGTTGAGGTGACCGAGGAAGTCACTCAGTTTGTCGGAACCGTGCTGCCAAATGATGAAAGTATCATCTACGTATCGAAGCCATAGTTTGGGTTTGTATCGTGCCGTCTCGAGGGCTTTCTGTTCGAAATCTTCCATGAAGATGTTAGCTAGGACCGGGATATCGGGGATCAAACCATTACATGGCTACGTCATGAACCGTGCATTTTGGTTCTATTCACTGTGCATTTTTGTTCCATTCACCGTGCATTTTTGTTCCATCCATCTGATCTATTGCACGCTAGACCACATGCGTTATACACATCAGTACAAAACGCCCTCTTTTGACAAGATACAGTCATTCGAGCAAACCGTGCGTCATTAGCCGAAAAATAAAGTTGTGTATGCCAGAATACAATCTTGTACATTTTGTTTATTCTTATAGTTTTATCCTCCAATCAAATGACAAAGATCTACTTACAAAGATGTTATATAAAACAAATAATGAATGTTTTGCATTCGTGCAATGGAGAGAATATTTTCATTCGTCTCGTTGCATGGAACATTCCATCTTTCAACTCATGAAAATATTCTCACTATTGCACTCATAAACATTCATTATTTGTATATTAATTTTATGCAAAATAGTGGTTATAGGCATTACGTTTCGAACCTCGCAGGTGCTTTCTCAAAGGCAAACATTTTTGCCTTTGAGAAAGCACACACAAAAACTAAATCTATGAAATATCTATAATTCTATTTAGAAAGGAAATCATATGTGTAAGATAATAACTTTGTGGAATATTATGTGTCACTGTACCTACAATCAACACATTCCTTGAATTATAAGTTGTAAATCTGTCTTGGAACTGTCTTCTCTTTGACAGATATTTGTATTAATTTTACAACAACATTTGTCAGCAAGACAGGTGTTGTAGTTTACGAAAGAAGAGAAATTGCTCTCCACTATGCGAAGACATGGTTCTTCATTGACATACTAGCAGCCGTGCCCTTTGACTTCATTGTTACAGTTTCTAATATCAACACGGTAAGAAGGAACAGATATGTAGACATGCACAGTTCTATGGGGAGAAATAGGGGATATAGTCACCACCCCCCCCCCCCTCACACACACACACACCTCAAACGGACAAACAAACAAACATTTTACCTATTTATAGGTTGGTGAAATTCTTTTACCTATTTGTTATAAAATTCTACCATATTTTCTATTCACTGAACATTCTAACAAAATATATAACACTTCATAATTCTTCATGATGTTATTCCAAAATAATGATAATGAATACATGGTGAATTTGTGCTTTGCCCTTCACTAATGTATGTATGAAACACTGTGTACTACTCAACGTTTCGATCAGTAGGTCTATGCTCTGATCATCTCCAGGAGAGAACAAACTTTTTGTCTATTTTGACTGGACTACTCAGCATGACATGCAAGTTCTGCTTTCCAAGTTCTGATGTCATAAACAAAATATTAAAAACAAAACACTGGTCGGAATTCCACTTCCTATAAAAAAAAATTAATTTAAAAAAATTGGCATATATATATATATATATATATATATATATATATATATATATATATATATATATATATATATATGCCTATATATGTGATCCCCGCTACTGCCGTTACCCAGGTTGTTTGCATCTGACTGGGGCTTGATCCCTGGCTACTCGGCAGATATGGTTTGGCCTCTGACCTGGCCCCATAGAGCAATAGATATACACTGCTCAAAATAAAATAGGACTCAAAAGTATTTCTTGGTCCATTTTGTCCATGTGAGGACACAAAAGCAGTTTTTGGTGTAAGTAAAGTACTGAAGGTTACTCCGCAACATTTTAAACACTTTTCACGTGTTGTGCATGTCTAATGACAGTTTAAACTGGCATATCATGAAAATGCAGATAACAGTTTGACGTACTCAATATCAAACTTGGCTAATCAGCTTTATTTCTTCATGTGTAACTCCACCATTGACTTCAGTAGGATGTTGCAGCACCCCGGACTCGCACACATTCTGCCATCCTGCCATTTCACCAGACCTTAACCCTATTGAGAACATTTGGGCAATTCTCAGTTACAGAGTCAGAAGTCACAACCCTCCTGTGGAACGTTGCTAACCTGACAGCAGCTCTACAGGATGAGTGGAACAACCTCGACCAAGCTGTGATCCGGAACACCGTACTGTCCATGAGGAGGCGTTGTGCAGAATGTGTGCGAGTCTGGGGTGCCGGTGCTGCAACATCCTACTGAATACACTTGTGGAGTTACACATGAAGAAATAAAGCTGACTAGCCAAGTTTACGTCAACCTGTTTTCTGCATTTTCATGCCTTATCACATGATCTGCCAGTTTAAACTGTCATTAGACATGCACAACACGTGAAAAGTGTTTAAAATGTTGCAGAGTAACCTTTAGTACTTTACTTACACCAAAAACTGCTTTTGTGTCCTCACATGGACAAAATGGACCAAGAAATACTTTTGAGTCCTATTTTATTTTGAGCAGTGTATATATATATATATATATTGTGTTCATTTGTTTTGTGGTACAGGTTTCAACAATTCAGCTTCTTAAGCTAGCCAGATTGCTACGGCTACTCCGCCTCTTACAGAAGATAGAACGTTACTCCCAGTACAGTGCCCTTACATTAACATTCCTTATGCTTGCCTTTGCATTGTTGGCTCATTGGCTGGGCTGTGTATGGTATTGGATTGGATTGACAGAAATAGAACGTGACGAGGGTACGTGTTAATGGTATGCATTTTGGGGTAAGGGGTTTGCCCTCTTCCAACCTTGTCACCAGGGTATTCCTCGTTCTCGCTACTATACCCTGGTGGAAAAATATTTCTGCGACACTGATTAATTAATATAATATGCAATATGCAAAACCAGTTTAAATATTATTTTGAGGAAACAAAATTTAGTTATATAATATCATACCTTTCACATTTTGTAACAAAATATTTTGATGATTGAATTATGACGAAATAAATATCCCGGCCTCCGTACTGGTCATGGTCCCGGCCTCCGTACTGCAGCACACGCTCTTCTAATAGTAACCGTGTATTTAATTAATTAGACTACATCGCCTGCAATACACCAACTTTTAAAACGTAAAACTTCTGGATACAGAAATCGTCCCCTTGCAGAGCGACAAAACAGTAGGATCGAGAAATATACCGATACTGCTTGAAAGACATGGATATTTGATCTCTTAAAGCTTTTGAGCTTCCGCTATGGAAGATACAAAATTGATTGTTCCCCCTTAAGTGTTGAACACATTGTAATACTGTACTATTTATTTTTAAAATCTTAAATACAGCAAATATATTCAGGATTATGCTAGCAGCTCTATTCAGGATGAAACCTACTACTCGGTCTTAGACAACCGAGCTTTCATAATACTGTGTGTGGCATGTTACATACCGGGTATATCTTAAATATTCCTATGCGGAATTGAAATATCAATATTTAAAGAGGCTTCTTTGTAGCATTACCTCTCTCATATTCTGTTTTAACTATTTTTAACGACTGGATGATCCTCGTGGTGAGATCCTAATGTTAACAACATCTTGAGGAGATGTACATGCAGTATTATTTTAGCTGGTGGATAAAGAACCAGGTATTTTAGCTGGTGGATAAAGTATTAATTGTCAGGCAAACTAGTACCCAAGTCTACCAACAAATTATATTTTCAATACAGTTTGATATGATTTTCCACCTAAATGTATCGTACTCTGTAACTGTCATGAAATAATGTATTTGTCTGGGGACTTATTTGCAGTTCTGTCTTCATTTCTTTGCTGTCCTAGGATGGATTAATACTCTTGGGGAAGATCTACATACACTCGTTATCAAGAATGACTCAAACAGTGGCCCTAGACAGGAAAGTAAATACATAACATCATTATACTTTACACTAAGCAGCCTTACAAGTGTTGGGTTTGGAAACGTCTCTGCAAACACTGACATCGAGAAAATCTTCACTATTGTTGTCATGCTAATAGGAGGTAGGTGAAAAAATGCCTCACTTGAAATTTAAATGATGTTAATAAAATTACTAGCCATTATCTTTAAAACTAGGTTGTCAACTTTAAACTGATAACATGTCTGGTTGATTTTGTTACCATTTTGGTAACTGGTTTATTTATTATACTTGTATAAATAAACCCTTATCACACTTTATCCATCTATAGGCACTAGTATATACTGGACATGGGCTTTATACTTGTGTAAATAAACCCTCATCACACTTTATCCATCTATAGGCACTAATATATACTGGACATGGGCTTTATACTTGTGTAAATAAACCCTTATCACACTTTATTCATCTATAGGCACTAGTATATACTGGACATGGGCTTAATTTGTATTCTCATATACTTGTGGTAGCTCCATATCAAATATATATAGCCTCACCAATGCTTTGGTACAAGCTCACTTCTAACATTAGTAAAATGACTCTAAGAAGTCACTTGATTTCAGAGCATTTTTTAATACCATGAGCATTGATAGAGGATTGACAGAGTGTTGATAAAAGTAGCGTGGCCTTACTATATGTTGATTAATTAAATTAACTGAAATCATGAGCAATGATTGTTATCTTTTGCTTTGTAAAAACCAATTGTGGATTCAAATGTTACAATATTTTGCGTATAGTTATGATTTAACTATCATTCAATACTCCAGCACTTTGTCATGCGGCAGTATTCGGCAATGTTACAGCAATCGTGCAGAGAATGTACTCAAAGAGAGCATTATATCACATCAAGCTGAGAGACCTTAAAGATTTTGTAAGGTCACATCACATTCCTGCTAATCTAAAGACAAGGATGAATGAGTACTTTAACACATCTTGGTCAAATGACATGGGCATTGATACAATTGAGGTAAGCTTTTATAGGTAATTCTTTCATATAAGTCATTATTCAATTTGTTCATGTGTCATTGAGTTATCGATGTGCACACTGCCCTGCCATTAATCTGGGTGCCATCCAAGGCAATAACTTATAAGTGTATAAATGATAATATAATAAAAACAATTTAAGTAAACATTGTACACAAAGACAAAATAGAATTAAAAACAAACAAATAACAGGACCACACAAAGACATGTGCATGACTGCCTAGGATAAAGACAAAAATGAGAAGAGGGGGTGTCACTCTGACCCATCACAACAGAGAAGCGCACACCCAACTTTATTGATCAGGTTTTTTGGTTCCACCATTGTCATCCTATTATCCCTTACCGAAACAAAGCAGAAACTTGTGGGGTCCATTGTCCCTATTGTTTCAGTACCCCCATAGTGTCCGTGGAATAAAGACGGATGAGGGAAACATGGGGAGGGAAACATGGGCAGAAAAAGGAAAAAACAAAAGCAAAACCAAACCAAAAACAAACAAAAACAAAAACAAAAAACTGTAGGAAACAGCAGGCCCTAATGGCACAAAAGAGAATCCATCTACCAAAAAACTACATAGGATTTGACAAAAGTTACATATGTATCTCCTCTGCCCCATGCCATACCGTACAGACAACACCGCTTATTTCCTTTTTAGAAAGCAAAAACTCTTCGAAGCGAGACTCAAACCCACCGTCAAAAATCCCGGTCCAACAGCAAATAGGCCTATGTGCCCAAATGAATTTATAATGGGATTAACCATAAATTCCCTTTGGGACACTGAAAATCCATGCCTCCCACGATTCATCAGAGAAACATGTCACACCAAAGCATCTCCCTTCCTCTCCTCCAGAAAACAGCAATTTACTTATGAAAAAGAAAATGCCGGAAGTTGACGTTTGTCAACTACAAAACAAGTACCAATTCTGTTGATTAACACTGCAATTTTGTCATTTTCAATTTTCATTGAGGCAATTTCAAAGTGTCAACTGTACTATCAGTGTCACCACTACATCAGCTATACCTCAGGAGCTCCCTGTAACATCAATGCACACCGTCATTATGCTTACTTTGCCGTCAAAGTGCCAACTGTGCCATAAAAATGCCTATTGTGCTGTCAAAGTGCCAATTTTGTCGTAAATTGCAAATTATGCTGTCAGAGTGTCAATTGTGCCATCAGTAAAATTGTACTGTCAATGTTTGAATTTACACGTTATAAATAAGCAGTAAGTGACATGTGCTGTCAAAATGCCAATTGAGCTGTCAAAACTACTATTTGCCATTGCTATCTATGCTGTCAAAATGTAAATTGTACCGTCAATATTTAAATGTTGACATAACATGTGCCATCAGCTTATGTACCAAATGTGTTAGGAATAAGCTATAAGCGCATCAAAATGGATTAATCAAATGAGATCAGTGTGTCAAGTATTATGTTAATTTCCTAATGCATCTTCAATGTGCCCACTCTGCTAACAAATCCCAGCTGTTTAGTTAATCAGTAAGCCAGTTCATATGCCATTTATATATTGCAATTGTTACAGTCTCACTACTGGGTATATAACCACTTATCTATCCTTGCCAATCTTCATAGTGTATATTAAATTCTGACAATTTAAAAAAATTTCAGATGTTACATCGATTTCCTGAGGAGTTGAGAGCAGATGTCACAATGCACCTTCACAAAGAATTCTTACAACTGCCAATATTTAGTGAGGCTAGCCAAGGATGCCTTAGGTGAGAAGGTATTTTACAATCCAACCAAAACATTGATTAATGGGGGCCACAGGAGAACAGTCAAGGCAAAATGCATATCCTGACGACTAGGTCATGAATTGAAGTTACTATTGACTGTTGACCACATTAAGTAATGTGTGACTATGTTCCTGCATACGCTATGAAAATCATGAAACATAGAAGTTATAAAAGAACAAAAAAATATTTTGAGCAAATTATGATAACCATTTAATAAATCTGAAATCACATTATCACCAACATTACATCATGAAAGTATTAGGCCAAAAAGATATCCGGTTTCTGGACATACGTCCGTTTCAAAATCGGTGCGGTGACGCGCTTATTTTAATTTATATTTATTTATTTATTTATTTAATTTTGGTAATTTTTTGTAGTTTTTTCGTTTTTTGCCAACCAGTGAAATATGTGATACATGTATACGCGGTTATTGGAACCAGACCAAATTTCTCATACACAAAGTATGGTGGCTAAGAGAGGCCTCACAAATCAGGCAAACGTTAATATACCTATGTGAAAAGGTTGTTTAAAACACAGCACGGCGGAATTCCAGTCGATCCAGCTATTGGACTTCGTTTCATAACAGGAAAAAAAAGAAAACTAAAAATGCCGACGCGCGGATCTGAGGCGACGCGCGCAGAGACCAGAAACCGGAGATTTGTTTGGCCTTAGATGATATTGCAATCACTTATGTTACCGGGTACTGTGAATCTACCGGGGTCTTTATACTATTTTGTCTTTGAACCAGGTCGTTGTCTTTAAGAGTGAAAACGGGCTTCTGTGCACCAGGAGAATACATCTTACATCAGGGAGACTCCTTAAACTCTTTGTATTTCCTCCTCAATGGCTCTATGGAGATCTTAAAGCAAGGAATGGTTGTAGCTATCTTAGGTAGGTGAAAAATTAAGCCACACCATTGAGTGCTTTCTGCAATGTATTACAACAGTTTTAATGGCTGGTGTATATTAATACATTTGAGCAATTCGTTTGTTAGGCAAACATTGTGAAAAGAAGATCTAACTACCTTTTAAATGGGCTTACACAAAGCACTGAAACAATTATTGTACACGTATTGGTAAACGTATTAATAAAAAATCAATGGTTTGGAATTTTGTTGTTGAAATTCCTCACTGAGCAGAAGACTACTTTTGTATAATCTGTGCAAACCAAGGACTTCCTTTATCTGAAACTTTAATAGTGAATTGATTTGTTTGACTGTTCAGCTTTACACAATGTTTAAATCAAAAATTGTAAACTAGTTTTCATCATTTTTGTAGGAAAGGGAGATTTGTTTGGCTGTGATCTTTATGATACAGACGCCTGTATACAAAGCATCGGTGATGTCCATGCGTTGACATACTGTGATTTGATGCTAATTTCAAGGCAAGTATTTTATTTCATTCTGCATTCATTAGGATTAGATTATTTTTGTAAAAAGTGGCAAAATTATATATTTGTCTTCCTTTTGAGTGGAATCACCACTGTGCCCATCCTTAATGAAAATGAGAATTTGATTTTTTTTTTCAGGCATGAACTTCAGGAGGTGCTGAATAACTATCCAGAGTACCTGTCAAAGTTCAGAGAAGAGATTTCCATAGATCTTACATTTAATTTGAGGGAAGGTGCTGATCAAGATGTAAGTTCTATTGAATTTTTGTATAACATTTTTTTGTTCATGGTACCATTTACAGCGTTCATTAAAAAGCTGGAAGGGATCTTACAAAAAGAGCAGACACGACACAATAGGTGGGGACATAATATGTGAATAATAATAATAATAATAATGTGGACTTATATAGCGCACGTATCCACCAAACTGGTTCTCAAGGCGCATTATATTATTACCCCTGCTCATCAGGCGCATAAATCATTCCTGAAACCATCTCAGCTCCCTGGGGAGTATACAGCTCAATTGCTGCCATTTCAGCGCATAATGGGCTAATAAAACACAACAACCAACTCTGCCCTCACAGGTATATACATGCTTGTTATCACAAGGGGGTTCAAATGTAACATTTTACCCCTTGATCCCCCAATGTAACAACTGTATATAGTATACTGTAAATTAGAAAACAGGGAACTGTTTATTATAAATAAATTAGAAGAATTTCTTTACTTTTTCCAAAATAGGCAGATCCATTTGCGGCAGATTATGAAAGTAATCGCCCATCCCGTCTCACGTCAATATCTGAGTTACAAGATGAAGAGGAAGAACAGGCATCTGCTGCAGAGAAAGCCAAAGATGTAGAGAGTAGGAGTGTTGGGACAGAGACAATTGAAATGATGCCACTGGATAGAAGCAAACACTTGCTATTGGATGTTAGTAGCTCTGTAGGGAGTGGCCTACCGCCAGATCTTAGCCCCAGGTACTCAATTATGGATCACAATCTATCAGTACTGCACATTGTTTAATTAATCTCAAACACAGACAAAAATTCTTCATGGTATTCAAAATTAATGGCCTTACTACAGATCCCTTTCGCCAGACCCACGGATACACACCGATATCTTCACTTGACCAGTTACCATCCCCGACACTGCAAGACCAGTATAGCGTACAGCAGGACCTCAGCGGCTATGGCAAATCTGCTCTTATGACTCTAACTTTTTGATCATTCACAGGAACTGAAGAAGTCCATAGGTCACTGCTCATGAGCGGTGTATCTAGCCTCCAAGAAGGTCAAGCCTTTACCAAGGCACTTAGTGCTTGCGGAGAAGCCCAAACCCGCAAAAAAGTCACAACACGAAGGTTCATCTCGTTGTCACATATCATCCTTCCTTCACACCTGACTAACTTCTTCTTTTTTTACTTCTTACTCTTACTTTTACATGTACTTAAGGCCACTAACTACAATTTTGCACATTTTTTAATGATAAAGTCCTTTAAGATTTAAATTTTATGACTTAAGAAGGTACAACCCACAGAACTAATATAATGGAAAGGGGGACAGCAAATCAACCCATGCCATTATCAACCTGTCATCATTAAAAATTGATGAAAATTAAAGACATACCTACAATTATATCAGACCTTTTACAAATCAGTATCATCATGTTCAGTAAGTGGAAATTACAGAAATAATAACTGTCTAAATTGATTTTTTTTTCTAGGATTGTGGATGGTGTGGAGGATAACTCAAACCAATACAAGAGCCATAGTTTTGACTTCCCTGTCCGCAGCCATCAACAAGCCTCCAGACACCACAGCCTTACTATGGCACCAAGGCAACGATTAATAAATAATTATCACTCAGGAATGAGACAGAGTTTTACTTCACCCCAATTAGCGCAAGGTGTACATTTTATTTGTATTTTTAAATTACTTAACTCCCAGAAAACAATGATTTTACGTAGGTTTAGGCCCCATGTATGGAAAGTTATATTTTGGAGGAAAGGCTGCGTATTACGTATAAGGTGAACATAAACTTTTGAATGTTTGCGTTGTCATTTTTCAGTTTGTCATTCAAAAATCACATTTTGAATATGTATTCTCACACAAATTAACATTGCTTTGTGCAGAATTTTTCATACAAATTCATTGTTTCAGCACTATTCAAAGGATGTTAATTGTCATCAGTGCAGTGATACTCATGGGCACACACCCCCAAACACAAACTTACACCACATCCCTTTTACCCTAACATGATTAATATAAAGATTCACTGAAACTATCTGTATAAATTTGCACACTCTATATTAGTTTCCAGGTCTATGTCAGTGTCTTCAGAGTCAATTTGTACTGAGGATCTGAAACATGAAATCGAATACACAAGAAACAGTGTAGAAAGACTTGACAGACAGGTAAGGGAACAAAAACGATTTTTTTTAAATCAAGGAAATTATCAAATAATAATAATAATTTTGATAAAACTTGTAGCTTTGCATGGTGAAGAGGATGAGTAAGACTAATTGCGGTGACACGATGTGAAATTCTCAATTGAGTAGTAATTAGTTCTGAAAAGAACTGGAGGTACAACTCGACATTTCGATCAGTATGCTCTGATCGTCCTCAGGAGAATGCCGGACTCTGGGAAATGCTGCTGCTTATGTAGGCTGCTGAAGGACCGAAGGATCTTCTATATCCAAAGTCCATAACCCACCCCAGACTGAGAGATCTCCTATATCCTAAGTCAACCACCCTCCTTCCCCCTGTGCTTGTTCAGTTCAGTGAGCACACACTCCTCTCCCCCAACTCCTAGGATCCTAGTCTCAACAGTTCCCGCCTGCACGCTTCAACAAACTAATCCTCCAGCATCCTGTCATCGCGTAATCCTTCAGCAGCCTACTTAAGCGGCAGCATTTCCCACAGTCCGGCATTTTCCTGAGGACGATCAGAGCATACTGATCGAAACGTCGAGTTGTACCTCCAGTTCTTTTCAGAACTAATTACTACTCAATTGAGAATTTCACATGGTGTCACCGCAATTAGTCTCACTCAATAATTTTGATCTTCTGACAAAGTGGCTTAATACTGTATACTCAGTGTTTTCAGGTGTCTGGGGGCAAAAATATACAATATTCTGGAAGGACACAAACCCATGACCTCCTGCTTACTAGTGCAGACCTCAAACCGTTCAAGCTTGTCAAATGATGGTTATGAAGGTGTGAATTAGCCAGCCAGTTGTCATTGGGCAAGCTTACTTGTGATGAAGCCTCAAGGGGAGTATATTTCCTTCTTTTTTTAAACAGACAGAGGCAGACAGGGAAACAAGCACGATGGTAATGTTCTTACTTTTCTAACTTACATTTCATACATTTAATTCCATTGAATCCACAGCAGTATCTTCTGTCCTTTGGGCTTTTGCACCAATCAACTATACTATCTTGGTTCGGGTAAGGGAAATATCAAATAGAATCGCAATTTGAATCAAATTTGCCTTTTTGTTGCAGGTTTCCAATCTTAGTAAAGATGTATCTAACCTCAGTCAAGACCTCAAGGCTGTCGTTCGGCTGTTACAGGTAATTTCACCTGCAAACTCTATATCTCCCAACCCCACTGGGATCAATGGTCCACACTCAAGCCCCACACTCAGTCCCACTGGAAAGATCTCACCAAGGATACCTGGCGGCACAAAACCAGGCACCAAAGGAACTCGTTTTGAAGACATAGTTCATGTCCAGCGAAGAGATGGAGTTCTAGAAACCAGTCTTGGCAGTGGGATTCTTGAGAAAAGTTTAAGTGGTGGCCTTCCGAGTACAAGCAGTATTCACTGTGATGATAAACTGCTACCTTCGTCATCATTACAACCTCTCACAGGAACGACACTAAAACCAGAAGGACCTGTGAGGGAAACTAACATTATCTTATTTCAGGACACGGAGCCAACAGATCAAGTCCAAGACAACAAAAAAGACCTGTTTGACTTTGACTCTGAGGGTGGAACAGATTTGTGACGAAGAAAAGACACTGATATACTTCCAAAGTGTTTTCTTTATGAAAGGGTTTTAAACCCAGCACAACTTAAATTTCCAAAGCATTTATACTTGCCTTCAAAATATTCACAATTTTGTATGCGTTTGACTCATTTAGTAACAAGAATGTGTGGCACAAAATAGTACACACCTTAGTTACGACAGTGTCTACCATAAAGATGTGTCTTAATGGTGGTGGATCCAGCCGGATCTCTTCCTACTAGCATTAGCCTCTAATACCCCCTTACCGTTTTAGTTTAAAACAAAGTATTGACGAATAATTTTGCCATTTGTAATGTTCAATGTTGTTGTCTCCTCCTTGCAAATTCCTGGATCCACCACTGACTAAAAGATAAACATGCCTGTGATATAAACTAAGAAATAATTAAGAAGGTCTGGATGGGATCTATGTATTATTTTGAATGTTTGATTCCTTCCGTTATTTTAATTTTGTTAATTGATCAAATGTTGGCAGGTTTGCATTTCTTTGCCTTCCACAAGTGTAATCCTGTTCATGTGCACATCATCTTCATAACCATTTGAAATATTTTCCAGATTTATGAAGTTTACTTTCCAATTTTAAATAATTCCTTACTGTTTTCCTTTTGTAATCAGCACTGAATATCTTCTGCCCTCTACATTATTTTACATGGATAAGGGATGGGCCAGCATTCATGACAGTTTTGTTGCACAGATGTTGCCATGGTAGCATCAAGAATAAACACATCTTAATGTATTGAACAGCTTCTCTTAAGTTTAAGCCAGGGTTAAATAAAAGCTACATTATACACTAGTAAGAGTTAACTACTTTAATGATAATTATGAGTAGAAGGTTTTTTGCAAAAAGTTTAAGAAAGTTTAATAACAACTGCAATCACAAATATTTATTAATTTTTTTATAATTTTTGTTTTAAATAAGTTTGTAGAATATTTTGGTTTATAACATTGACAAGCTTTCCACTTAAAGCTTCCATCTTATACTCTAATAAATGTAAGGTGCACTGATTACTAAAAGTTAACAATGCCTTTAAGTAAAAACTGTTTGTGGTGACACTATGTGAAATTCTCAATTGAGTAGTAATTATTTTTGAAAAGAACTGGTGGTACATTGCTCTTTTCTAGTAGAAAGAAAGTAAATTACTTTCAAATACATAATTATTTTATACGACGTAATGAAGTAAATTCAGGATGCACCATCATAATTTTTTTTGCTGACTAAATAATGGCACTTAATGGCTGTTTAACAATACTTTCGTCAACTATTTGTGAGTGTGAATAATATATATATTCCCAAACTCCTGACTGAATTTATCTTCATAATATTGTTTTACTAAGCAATGACATGTGTTTGGGAGCAAAACATCTGATACAGCATATTAGAAAATAAATTTTGGTTCAAAGGAATAATTCCCCCAAGAAAGCATTCTCATAGAAGCAATTTTGTCAACATTCCAATATTTGACCTTGTCTTTTAAAGTACATTACTTCCTTTCTACATGGAAAATAGAAGTGTACCGGTTTAAAACTAAATTACCAAAGAAATATTGTATGAAAAAAATGTGTTAATTACGGAATCCCGAGCACAAAGTAAATATATCACATAACCAAGTTTTATTTCACCCTATTTATACAATGGTACGATCTATTATGGCTGAATAGAAGGCATTGAAGGGTATGGTATTATCAAGGGTAGTCTTTATTCACATTCATCTATTTCCACAATGGTTCACTTCAGTATCAAAATGATACATGACAAACTAGCTTTTTTGTATCTCATTTTAATGTACCTATAACATCCAACTTCTTCAGGACTTAGGGATATGGATTTCCCTTCAAAACTGAGGGGGGCAAATAGGTATAACCTTGACATGTATTGGTGTGCCAATGATCTTTTATAAAGAGGTGCTTATAACTTTTAAATTAAATGAAGTGCTAAAATCTAATGACTGAAAACCCAAAGATACAGTTTTACATTGATAACATGATTAGTAACAAAAACTTGTATAGAGCAGCTTGTTTGAGAAATATCTTTTAAATGTATATTAATTAATATTTATCTTGGTAGAAGACTTAACCTGGACAAAAAAATGGAAAACAAACATTCCAATGATTTGTGTGTGCTGTATATTTACCTAAATTTTAAGGGGCTGTGAATGCAAGTTTTTAATAAAAATGCAGCTTTTAGCACTTGGTTTGTTTTATAAAATAATTGTATGGTCATTAGTTGCATATGTGATAATCTCAAGATATTCTTGATATTTTAAATGAAGTCAATTATCTTTACTATATGTGCTTCAGGGGTTTTGTCAATATACCTTTTCAGGAAGTGGCTGTGGCTATCTTGGTTTTTAATATGTTCGCAAGTATATGGAAATCAAAATAAGACTCATGTCCAAAAACAGACTGGTGCTTTTCATATAATTTTGTATCATTATTCTGTGAACCAGGATCAATTGATGCAGTGTGAAAAGGGTATATTGATGTTAAATTGCCTAACACATCCAAAGCAAAGTAATAATTGGAAAAGCGTGACCCTTTTGGTTAATTTGAGCCAACTGATTATTTGACAGGCTGGATCATCCACAATACACAAAATGCACAATCTCTTGCACATGACAACTTCCAAAAAAATTGGAAATTGTTGTATGTTCCATATGAAGTCATATCCTAGAAGTTCAAGGTTTAGACAATATTTAGAGACATTATGATGATATTTGTTTGAGTGGAAAACGAAAGACACATATCTCCCATTTTGATGTTAGACTAGCTGGATATTGAGTAAAGATATTCTACCCTTCCAATTATAATACTCCATTTCAACTGTTTCTAATGTGTTTCAACCTTTATTTCTTACAAGTGCTTAAAATGTCTTTCCTTTAAACAAAAATTAAAAGCAAATGAATTGACTGATTGTATGAGGCTCATCTCCAGTTTATGTATTAAGCCTTACAGAAACTTTATAATGATAGTACTAGATTTACAGAACTTGTTGTACTTTTAACATTACTCTGTTAATAGCATTACAAATGTTATTATTCTTTTAGTCTAGTTTTGTTAAATCTTTTTTTTTTTTGCACATCTGTCCAATATTTAAAACAAGTTAACTCATATAATTAAAATTTTAAGATATCTTTATTTGACTGAGTGATACGTTATGTAGTAGTAAATATAATGTACATATATTTCATACTTTCATTTATAAGACACATTTTGTACATCTGTTATATTTGGTTTTTATATATATTTGAGTCAAGTAAAGAATAAATAAATGCTTCATGTACACATTGTTATTTTTCTCTTATGTATGTAAATGATGTAAATTGTACATATGACTTGCTAATATTTATTCTTACTTCACAATGCTAATATTAGTACATATATATAACAGGGAAGGATCATTAAAATGGGCAGCTGTCATGCCTATAAAAATAGTATCCAGTTTGTTTGACTTATTTTATTTGACTATTTTTTCCTTTGGTAATTTTGGCAACACAGCAGCAACAGCAGAACAATGAAAACGGGGAGGGGCTATACTAACAAAAGAAATGTACCCTGCATGATGTTTTACAAAGAGGAGTAGGAGTTGAATTTTCTCGGGTAGAGATGTGGGGTGTTTGTTTGCTTGTTTTTATTTATTATTTTTCTGGAAAGAATATGGATTGTGAACAATATTGTTGTAGGCCTACAGTGCATTTTATAGAACCTCGATATATCAGCTTTCCAACAATTATAGATTATTTGTGCTGTTTTTCCTCCTAGAATAAACAATTGTCATTTTTTTTATGGTAAACCTAAATCTCGGTCGCTTTTGAAATATATCATTAACAACCTCATAACATCCTTATGTACCGGTAACGTTGCTTATGTAACAACTGGAAGAACTTGTCTTAGTATCTTGTTTATGTATGTCATACTTTCATACGGTAAACATTCCTTTGATGATAAAAACTAAATAATTCAAACAATTCAGTGCGCCAATTATGCAACAAAAGTACAAAGTTTATACCTACCATTTGCAGGGCTTCGCACGTCGTGAACTTTACATTTCGCGCCTGTTTGTCACCGGCTTCGCAGTCACACGTGTCCGTCTTGATCAGTATTTCGGGTCACTCAGATTTGAACACAATACCTTTGAATGTCTTTCCATTCGTTCTAAAGGCAACAGATAATTTCAGCTTTAACTTCTATTTACTAATGTAATTAAGTGACTGCTCCAGCCATTTAAAAAACAAAATAAAAAAAATAAAGAAAAATAAGATCGTGGCAGGCTGACCCCCAGAGGTTTGACCTTATCAGTCCACGAAGTTAAAACTTTGTTAAACGTCATTAGCGTCATTTTTTTTTACTGGGCCATAATTCAATCGACTGCGCTGCGTACGCGGCGGCTGGCCGGCCCTACCCGGACCGGCCCTGAGCAGTAAAAAGGTCACTGGATGTGCCGCGAGGTCATTGATCAAGTGGTTAGAAGACTGGGGACTAGACCATTTTGTAAGGCAAAACATGTTGTCTAGTCTGGTGCACTATCACAACAATCCAACAATCGGCAGCAGACAAGCATCTAATTATTTCAGACACATGCCCACAGGTGTACTGCAGCAGATTTGGGCACTGGAAATAATTAAGATTTTCTAACAGTGTTGAATTTAATACTAATAGCATAATGAGATATCGTTATTTTAAAAACAGTCGTGCAGCATTATCTTGGCTGACAGTTTCATCAGGATCAGTTAAGATTGAGATTCTTACATGGTGTCACCGCAATTAGTCTTACTTATCATTCTCACCATGCAAAGCTACAAGTTTAAGGATCAGTTTTGTTATTGCTCGCTGCAAGCTTTATTGGTCATGTCGAGTTCAGTCATGTCAGTTTGATTGCGAAGGCCGCTGAGACACCAACAAGTCCGATTGACCACGGTGTTGGGAATGCGTTGAAACCAAGGATTGGTAAGGTTTTTGAATTTGGTTAGTTTTGAAACTCATCTATGTATTTGCCAATGATGTTACTTGCCTCGTGGTAGTCACTGACATGATTTTATGAAGACCCGTACAAGTTTGTTTTAAAAGCTGGGTCTAGCTGTCTGGGGAACAAAAAAGAAATATTTGTTGTGTGCACTTTAGGTATACAAATTTAATAACAAATGTTGATAAGCAAAGACTAAGACTACGTTAAGACTGTAAGAGAAGACTAAGTCGAGTAATAAATGGGTAGAATGTCGTATCTAACCGCCACTTTTTCTCATTAAATATAACCAATAATGTAATCTTACCTACTGTACCTAGTAAGGTGGAGAACATATGGATGATGATGGACATATACTTCAAATTATTCCAGGATATTTATTTCATGAAAAATCAGGCATTTTTGGTATACGATGACTTCCTCGGTCAACTCATGTCAGTCTGATCTTGTCAACTCCCCCATAAGTGACCAACACAGTCATTGTACATGCGTAGTGGCAACTATAAATATAATAGGATCCTTCTATTTTCTGAAGGGGTGGATTTTTTTAGAAGGGAAATCAAGTCCGAAAACCATCATAAAAGTGGATTTTAAAAATAGTTTTCGCTTTCTGTACCACCAAAAATCGATAGAATGAATTTTTAACTGGTTAGTGGATACGACATTCTTTCCTAATAAATAATTAGCTGTAGCAAACTGCTTGTATTATACATAATGTTCATGTATATACCAACCATGAATACAATAACAATAAATGCAATGAGAATGTGGATACAAGTATGTAAGAGTGCATATTAGTCTAATCAATCATGACCTCTTGCAGTTGACATCTTGTAGAGATTACAGTGAAGTCAGCCTACTAAATTTTAAGGTAGCAAGCTGTTTGCATTTGTTTTGCATTGCTGATTATGAAAAAGCACATAAGGTGTTTTCCAAAATGTCTTCAATGTTCCATTTTCTTTTGACCCTTTGGTTTACCAACCATGTTGACAGCTGTGATAGGTGGTGGCATAGGAGGAGCTTCTGTTGCTTACTTTCTACGCAGTGTCTTCAAATCATCAGCATCAATCGACCTTTATGAACCACATGCAATTGGCGGAAGAGTTGCCACAATTAATATTGCCGGACGTGACTACGAAAGTGGAGGGTCCATTATTCACCCTGATAATAGATACATGGTAAACTTCTGTAAAGAATTTGGTAAGAAGAACTTTTTGAAATGCATTTTTATCAATCCTTTAAATTCAGGTAAATTAAACTTCAATTGCCAATAGTGTATTGGGGCTTTGAATATGTATTCCATATATTCCTGCCAAACATTTTTTAAATATTCACCAACTTTATATAATTAATTCAGACTTATAGATCAAATTTAGCCTGGAAAAAAGGTCACCTGTCTAAGCCCATTTGATGATGCCAGCAGGTTGAATTTTGCAGACTTGAATGACTTGTGACTCGGACTTGACTCAAATCTTAATCCAGTCTAATTTTAGTGACTCAAACTTGGAAATTTAGGGATGATGTAACAATAAGTTAGACCTAAAGTCAACCCTCAAGGCTTACACTCGACCTACGTAACTTAAGACTCTGACTTGGATAGACTCAAAATAAAAGTTTAACATCCCACATACATGTATGAGCATATCCATATGTAGTCATATGTTGGGTGGTCATTCTACACAGATTTGACTATATTGTGGTATTTCTTTAAAGGTTTGAAGAAGCGAGCTAAGGATACAAGTCTTTTTGGCTTCTATGATGGTGAGAAGTTTGTCTATACTGAGAGCAGCTGGACAATCATAACCTTGTTTCGTATGCTATGGCGTTATGGAATGGATTGTTTCAGTATATTCTACAATGTACATTCTATGCTCACATCATTCAGCAGGTTTGTTAAACCTGTGAATATACCATTGTGGCCTGTTTATAACTATTAACCTTCCTACAATCAGTGCATTTTTTGAAACAACCCATTCAGGCCACTCCAAGCCATTAGCTGTTGCCAGTGGCCTCCTATGGTTATCCTTCTGTGCACTGTCACACCACTGAGATTGCAGGGTAAGGTGGTCTCCCATTGATACATTGTAGGCCATACTAATATGTTCAAACATTTACAGTGGCCTTGGGTGGCACACAGTTGATTTTGTAAGATTACTTGGAAAGGACAGCAGGCTTGTACATGGATGTACTGAAGGTTGCTTAAGAACAGAATTTAGTGGATCGGAGTGGCCTCCATGTGTAGGAGTGTTAAGCTATAATCCTTATCATACATTCTGCATGGTAGACATAGCCCACCATGTTTGTGGGAATCTATGAATGTGATCATGTTAACTAGTACCACCTAAGCACAAGTTTATGGAGTGCCATGGTCGAGCGGTTTAGTGCATCGGATTTGTGTTCTGATGGCTGAGTCGTCAGAATGTGGGTTCGAATCCTGTCTGCGACCATGATGCTTGTGTCCTTGAGCAAGTCACTCTACCATAATTGTTTCTCTCCACCCAGGGGTAAATGGGTACCTTTGAGGGCAGAGTTGGTTATTGTGTTTGATTAGCCCTATTTGCCACATTGAGCTGTATACTCCTCAGGGAGCTCAGATGGTTTCAGGAATGATTTAATGAGCCTGATGAGCAGGGATAATAATGTACAGCACCTTGATCTAGTTGCTAGGATATGTGCGCTTTATAAGAATCGTGTATTATTATTATTATTATTATTAATATCTTGACTCATTGACTCAAGTTCAACTGTGACTTTGCTTTAAGGATTAAAGCATAAGGTCACTACAAACTATTTGTGAACTTTATAATGGTGGGCCAGAGTACTTGGGCCAATACTGATGTATTAAAAGGACATCATTGATCAGCAAATCAACAAATTACAAGCAAGACTCCATGTTAAACAGCTTGGGTTCATTTGAGGGAATACATTTCCAAAAGTACTTGTTGGTCAGAATGTCACACACTGCCAAATAAATCTGCAGGGCTAAGGGAAGGGGGACAGAACCCGTTCCTTCATACCCACAGTTGACCCCTTTACCACTGTGCCTAGTGAGGTTTTTATCTAGTTTTATTTTCCTTATTCAAGGATTTACAAATTACAGGATGACGGTGAAACATACAGTACTCCTAGTGAATTGTTACATGCCATGGGTGGAGATGAATTTGTAGAGTGGGCCCATAAACCGATACAAGTAGTCCTGAAACAGTGGGGATTCTCTGATTGCTTTATCAATGAGGTGGTTTCCGTGGCATCAAGAGTCAACTATGGCCAGAGTACCAATATGACTGCATTTGCTGGTATGTGTTAATTTGAGAAAAACAAAGATACTATTTAAGCATAGCTATTTCCTGTCATACAGGTTTTCAGATGATACAGATAATTTATCAACAAAGCAATATGATTTGAACAAATACACCCCCATTGTATCTACATGTTGTTTAGAAAGAAATTATGTGTCATATACGCACACCTGGGCACTTGGCCAATATCAGTTTTCTGTTTTCAAAATGTTTTATCTGTTGTTCAAATTGACATGATTCAGTAATATGTAACATATATATCGGCAGCATTTTTTTATGAACTGCATTACCCCCGAATGCCAAGAAAGCTTTAATTGTTGTTAATTTAATTTTTGTATTGTTTTGTTCTCTAAGGTATGGTATCCATAGCAGGTATAATGCCAGGACTTTGGGCTGTCCATGGAGGCAATAAAAAGATCCCAGAGGAACTCCTGAAATCCTCTGGAGCCGTGTGGCATCATGCCAAGGTAAGCAGCGTCAAAAATACAACTAATGGAAATGAGACAAAGTTTGAAGTGACTGCTACTGCCCTCCAATCAAACCTAGTAACAACTGCTGAATATGATATTGTTATTGTAGCGACACCATTAACTCCAGGTGTGGAATCCAACATTGATTTCAAAGGTTTCACAACACCAGGTTTCGGTTCCTTTGGTGGTCAATATCAGCGTACTGTGGCAACCTTCATAAATGGTCAACCAAACAAGGAAACATTTGGCAAGAAACCAGATGAATATCTTCCAGATGTTTTAACAACTCGTAATATCAGCCTTGATATTCGTTCATTATCAAGGAACTTTGCAGTGGACATAACACAAGAAGATCAGAAAATCAGGAAAAGTGATGATGGTGTCTATAAGGTATTCTCATCAGGGATGTTAAACGATGACCAAATGAAAGCTTTGTTTGTGTCCTATAAAAGCAAGCAGGCGGTTGATTGGCTGGCTTATCCACATTACACAGTTGACGATGATCTGCCCACATTTATCTTAAGTGAGGGTTTGTATTACATCAATGGCATTGAGTGGGCAGCAAGTGCAATGGAGATGTCTGTTATTGGTGCTCGTAATGTCGCATTGTTAGCTAGGAAACACTGGCAACATGTTAGGTCTAGCTCATTAATGACACATCAAAAAGAAAAAAAAGTGAAAGAGGAGTTGTAGATTACCATTTTATAACAGAGTTGCCATTGTCTAGTTTCCTATGGGAAAGTGCACTGTAAAGTGTGTTATCAAAAAGTGTCTTATCAGAATATTTTAGTCACAAATCTTTATTGTGATTTTCAGTTACTTGTGTTGACAATAACCATGATTGCTGCCTAACCATATAGTAATATGGGAATATCATTATGCACATCACACGGATTGTTTTCAGGAGTGTAAGCATTGTTCAAGTATTGTGCAAGCGTGGGGTCCAGGGATCTGCCTAGGGTGGGGTCCATATAGCAAAGCCTCTGGGCACTCTAAAAGTTTGGATATTGGAAATATACGTGTATTTAAAGAGTACAAATATATTTTTGTCAACAAAAGAACTGCAATCTTTTCCAAGTGCCCCACCCCAAAAACATTTTTCAAAAAGAGTTTGTTTCCCAAATCCACTGGTTAAGATACCTCAAACCAAGTCTGTATTAAGACCTCAAAATGGTTAATTTTGGGGGGAAATACAGAAATATTTGTATATTTTGAGAAACTTTTTTCAACAACATTTATATTTAAAATAGTCGTTATCATGTACATTAAGCTGTAGGTTTAGTGGGTTACTTAAATTTAAAAATTACAACTGTATGTACACAAAACCCCCTAGGTATTCTGGCTAAGAATCTTCCTGAATCCTCCAAAATCCTCCAGTGCACTTTTGGAAACATGCCCGTATCTTCAAAATGCACCATGCATTTTTGTTGTTTTTTCATATTCAGCACTTATGGCCTGTACTTCTTCGCCAGGTAGTAATTTTGTCCCATTTGAAGAGGTGAAAGTACCTGTTTCCAACAGTGATGAATTTTTCCTAAAAAGGACCCCTTGGAGGATATGGGGTGGTTTGGGTTCAAGTTATTGATTTGTTTGAATTGAGGTTCAAGTGTCCTTAAATGTCTGAAATTGTTGCAGCACCAAAATGACTCAAATTAAATGTTTCATCAATTTTAAATTGAAATACTGTCTTTAAGTTTAAATAGTTGATACCCTTATTAAACTTAAATGTAAACAAATACTTGAGACACTGTAAAAATTATGATAAAGAGTAACCTTTCACAAAACACACTACAGAATATAAGATCACTTTCTTTCACATGTCTTGCTACATTTATTGGTAATATTGGCAAAACTGCTTCTAAAAGTATCATTATACTTCCTCTGAATCAAGGTATACATTAAATAACCAACATGTGAAAGTTGGAAATGATTCGTTTTCAAAATGTTTTTACAACACATGTCTATAGAGAACAGTATTCATAGTGGACAAATTTACATGTAGGAAATGTAATCTTTTTCTACAATCTGCGAATTAAAAAATGAAATACATCTTTGACTGGAACTTAAACCCTAACCTCAAATCCTCCAAAATCCTCTTTGCTAAAGGGAAGAATTTTGGAGGATTGAGGTTATTAGGCATACTAGCCTTTCCATGGTACATGTACATCCATGTTTGTTGTAGTGATTGCAAGGTCAGTGGACACTGTTTATTGATCCATGCATGCAGGGAGGGTCCCTGGCCATGTCCATGTATCACAGATTAGAAACACGTGTGCATACATGTCATGTGCTTGCTTTACTACTGAAGGATTTTTGAGGATTCAGGTAATGTGTAAGTAAATGGGCCTAGGGAGTTAGGGTTAATTAATGTATACATTACCATGATTGTTGTGTATTTTAATTTTAAGAACTGTATTGTGACAGCCATCTAAGATGGATGTAAAAGCATATTTATTATTTGTTTTTAATGACGGAAACCATTCAAACATTTTTGTCAAAATAGTAATGGAAATTTAAAATGTAAGCTTGATATTTACTGTACAAAGAACAAAAAATGTTGAACAATGCAAAATTGTAATCATCAATGTAGACAAGTATTTGATAGTGACATGAATTTGTGTACACTTTCAGAACATAACTAAAATATTTAGAAAGTAATAGTGAGTGCATGGTCCATTTTTCTGAGTTTTTTATTTAAATATGTTTCTATGTCAAGACGATATAGGTGGAAATAATGTAGCCAGTGGGGGTACAGATGGTTCTTGTGACGGCCTACATGGAGGCTGTTCTTTCTTTAGTATGTCCCCCATTCCAAGTCTCTGTAGAACTCTATATAAATGAAATAAAATAATAGAGTAAAAAGCAAACAGAAGTTAACCATGTATAAAATTGTATTAGACTGAAATTTAACATGTTCTCTAATTAAATTATGGGATGTCAATCAGGTCCATTTTCAATAACATACTCTTTAGCCGTTTTTCTTCTTGAGTTGATATCCATCTCCAGCATCTTTGGCACAGTGACAAGATCTGTACCTCCCTGCATATTAGATGGCATCTGTGAGGCAACATACAAATATATTAGATTCTTGTAATGCAATATGAATTAATGCATGCAGTGTACACTGTGTGTTTACACAAAAATACTCTTCTTAAATTAAATCTACCAGAATGATCCAGAAATGTTGCAGTATCCAGTATTTTTTGCTGAGGGAATAATATTCTCAAAAAATGTGCATCAAGTAAATGTACAATTAAATTGTTTGTGGGGGTTTTAGGATAAATTGCTTTTACACACTAACCTTCCAGAAGGGACCATGATCTCCAATCAGTGTTACACTGGTGCCTATGAGTTTATTTGATTTGAACTCCATTGGTAATTTCATGCGTATCCCCTGTGGTCCTAGGATGGGGTGTGCCTTACTCTTACGTTGACGTCTGAAGACGGCAACCTTCTCCACTGGTCGTGTCAAAGTGAGACCAGTCTCTTGGCCTACAGCATCAAAGCTAGAAGGATTCATTGAATGGGAAGCAATTATTATTTAATACTATATGGATTAAGACAAGCCTAAGAAGTAGGACAATTAAATATTCAAAGACACAATTTTACAAAATATAATAATAATAATGTGTGGACTTATATAGCGCACGTATCCACCAACTAAGTGGTGCTCAAGGCGCATTATATCATTACCCCTGCTCATAAGGCTCATAAATCATTCCTGAAACCATCTCGGCTCCCTGGGGAGTATACAGCTCAATTGCTGCCATTACAGCGCATATAGGGCTAATCAACCAACTCTGCCCTCACCGGTACCCATTTAACCCCTGGGTGGAGAGAAGCAATTATGGTTAAGTGTCTTGCTCAAGGACACAAGTGTCACGGCCGGGATTCGAACCCACATTCTGCTGCTAACACCAGAACTTGAGTCCGGTAAGCTAGACCGCTCGGCCACGACACTCCAAAAAAGACATAAGGATCATAAGAATCTAGAGAATCTTAACAAACAGATTACGAGTCAAGTTTTATTTTCTTTCATATCACACAATTTGTTGCATGTTTCCCTATTACATTTGAAGACCTGGTGTGGCATTCTGAACCTAACTTTTGCATGACTTTCCCATCCCCAACTTATAGACAAATCCCAGATGACGAAATTAATGTTGATCTGCACACTTCCGGGTTTGATAACGAGGCTCTCAGTGTTGATGCATGCGCTGTGAGTCCTATTGTCTGCCTCACATCGGTGTTGTGACTTGACACAGAGAGCCTTGGTTTCACTGCGGAAGTGCGCAGACTGGGTCAATTTGAAATTCGTCTATACTCACATTGCAAGCATTTGCTCATAGAGATTGGTTCGCTCTTGTTTGATTGCTTCTCGTTTCTCACGCCATGTGTTGATATTCTGAAATATAAATCCATTTTAATATGAATAATCATATCTTGGCTCTTTCACAAAAACAACTCATTGATATATGTAATATTACAATACTTAAAATGCAGCGAAAATCTGTTAAACATTATGTAGATTTTTGCTCAAAACAAATTTAACTAAGTTTGGCAAATTGAAAAAACTTGATAAATGATGAATAAATGACATCCCTATTATACAACTCGAGTAAAACATTTTCTGGTAATTAAATTATTCAAAGAAATGCATGCGCATTTATTTGCTCATTACTCTTTATGTATCATTTCATACTGTTATTTTTAAATCACAAGAAAGTTAAGAAATTGGACATGACTCATTTCACAAAAGCCATCATTGTTACGTACTTCAGTTATGCGTGTCTCCATACGAGCAAAGAAACCCTGCAACTTCATATCATGCTCCACGGTTACTGTCCCCTCAATCTTGGATACTAATTCAGCTGTATAATGAGAGTGAATATGATGTGATTGGAGGGGTAGATGTGGTACAATTAGGGGAGATGGAATGGGTGTGAGACAGGTGATCAATATTCCATTTATCTTGGGCTCATCTCTGGTACCTGCAATATCTTGAGTGATGATGCACGCTACTGTACATTGAGAGTCGACAGTAGTATAACCCCCCCAAACCCTATGCCTTTCATAGTGTTTTGCCTCCCTTTACAAACACAAAAATGAGTTTATTTGAAAAATAGATATTAATCGAAAACACAGTTAGTGGCAGGCAGGTGTTTCACAGAAATGTGAAGCAAAAAAGGGGGCACAAGACCGAAACACATTGGCACAAAATGTGAAGGAAAAAAAAAATGAATTAAAAAGATTTGAATTGTTGTACATGGTTGATTGTTTTTTTTTTTAAGGACGGGGCACATGCACTACCAGTGGGACAGTATTACACACATAATCCCACCTTTTTGCTCCTGTAATCTTCTGAAGATAATGTATCTTTCAAACATGTGTCTGATTCTCATCTCAGGTACCTCCAATGTCTGAGTGATGACGTCAACTGTGATCTGGACAATCAAATAATAATTATTTTATTTTAAATTACAGAATAAATTGTTTTTTAATGATTACAGCTATACAATTTTCCAAAAGTGACACTAAAGACTGGTTAATTTTAATGTAAATGTGAAGCGTATTTTAGTGTCATAAATTTCAGCAGCAAATGTCTTGTGAAATTTTCAATTTCTTTTCCGTGTGAAATATGAACCTTCCAAAATAGTTATGGATTAAAAACCTATACGCATACATTAAAGAACACTGTATAAAAACAGCCACAATGGACAGGTATCAACAAATGGACAGGAGGCTACAATGGACAGGTATCAACAAATGAACAGGTTTCCACAATGGACAGGAGGCTACAATGGACAGGTATCAACAAATGAACAGGTGGTTATAATGGCAAGATGGCCACAATGGACAGGTATCAACAAATGAAAAGGTGGCCATAATGGACAGGAGGCCACAATGGACAGGTATCAACAAATGAACAGGTTTCCACAATGGACAGGTATCAACAAATGAACAGGTGGTCACAATGGACAAGTGAACACAATGGACAGAGTGCGGGTTGTTTTCAATATCCTTACAGTATGGAGTTCCAGTGATATCTTGTTTTCTTTCAGGGCTGATTCCAGAACAGCCAGGTTCTTCAGCTGGTCACTGACCTTTAACCTCAGCTGGCTAATGTCTGGAGGTGGTTTCTCAACCCGCTGGCAGGAGAATCAATACAGAAAATTAAGAAAGCTTTTCAATGTGCAGGAATTTTTTTTTTTTCAGTTAAACGAATTATTCCTGGTATTCCATCAATTTAGTAACAAATGGAAAGAGGGAGGAGAATTTGATAGAAAAACATGGGTAGGAGTGGAAGACATCACTTAATTGCAAAACCAACCACATGTATTACATAAGTCTTACACATAAACTGTGTGATAAGTACCAAGTCTGACACTCACACCTGAATACATTAGGCTCCAAAGGTTGAATTAGTCATTTAAATTTTGCATTATCCAACATACCTTGCTATTTTCAATGTCCATTTTGAGTTGAGTTACTAACGACTGTTGTTGACGAGCCTGTTCAGCCATACTTCCTTTCATGGAGCGCAGCTTTGTGTCACGTTTCTTAACTTCCTCACGGAATGCTTGCTCTCTAATTAATAAACAAAAATCTAACAAATTATTTAATGAAAAAATATTCATATTTTTTTAATTTAATGTCGTTCATCATAAAATTGAATACACTCATGTATTTTAAAAGTACATCTTTTTCATTTGCTAACATCTGAACAAATTTTTTTTATTTGCCAATTATTGTTTTTTTTTTGTTATTTATTTATTTTTATTTTTTTAGATTTTGTTAATGTTTATTGAATTTCAAAATAATTGTAATTTTTTTTATACTAATCTTCATATTTTATTAATTATAGGTTTAATGGACCATGTGTTAAAAATTAACTAATAAATTTCCACAAATACAAATAAAGAGAATTTCAACAGAAACAGGTTATATGTACATACAATGATTTCATTTCACGTTGTATGCTACTACTGTGAAGAATTAGTGCCTTGTGACGCTCCAGTAATGCTTTGTATTTCTCATCCTTAACAAAGAAGACAAATAGTAATTATAACAATGAGAATTCAGAAACAAAAACAGTGTTTTAAGTGTTTAAGTTCATAATAAATAGTAAAAATGATGTTAAATGTTAAACGCAATTAACAAAATAAATTCAAGCTGCAGCATACATTATTGTACGGTTTAAATTATTTTTTCTCTTATTCATGTACATTCATTGCCTTATCTTCTAATATGTTTGTCTATATATATATATGTATATATGTGTGTGTATGCATGTAATGTATATATGTTTATATTACTTTATCATTTCGGTTTGCGGTAACACCATGTGTTTATCTCAACTAACATGAAGCTGAGGTACAGGTTCTGAAAAGAACCTTATCGCACAACTCGTATCTCAACCTTCGTTAAGTGAGAAAGGTTCAAGGGAGAACCTTGGCAACTCGTTTTTTCTCTACTGTCGCTAAGTGAGAAATATGGTTCAGGGAGAACCATGGGGACTTCACGGGTTAACATGGTTCAGGGAGAACCATGGGGACTTCACGGGTTATTCTCTGGAACCCCATGGTTCTCCCTGAACCATATTAACCCGTGAAGTCCCCATGGTTCTCCCTGAACCATATTTCTCACTTAGCGACAGTAGAGAAAACGAGTTGCCCGAAATTGGTTCTCCCTTGAACCTTTCTCACTGAACGAAGGTTGAGATACGAGTTGTGCGATAAGGTTCTTTTCAGAACCTGTACCTTGGCTTCACGTTAGTTGAGATAAACACATGGTGTTACCGCAAACCGAAACAATATCGATATTCCACCATGCAAAGCCTCAAAACTTATATATTACTTTAATTAACTATTATTTGTTTAAAGCTGACATTGACAAGCTTCCACTTTTTTTTGTCTACATCTTGTTTTCTCTGTTTTTCTATTATACTCTGTATTGTACATGTTATAAATGTGTCCATTTATAATGTATCTAGAGAATGGAACTAAATGTAATACTGAATTAAATTGAATTGAAAGCACACTATACCACATACTCAAAAAATGTGAAAAGGATTCAATTAAATAATTGAAACAACAAGCCAGAACAGCAAATTAACACATTTATAAAACATAGAATGTACAGCACTTACATTAATCCTTTTGGTTTCACTTAGCATAACTTCTGTTGCATGGAGGTATTCTTGTGCCTTTCATTAAATAAAATAAAAAACAATCATTTGAAATATTTAAGAACACTTTAGTCTACAGATGCCTGTCACTTAACACAAATTGTGTATGATTACAGGTGCACCAGGATTCTAGGAATACTTGGATACAAAACAATGAAATTGCCTGTCACTGACATTTCAGTGGAATTTCATTTGATTTTGCTTCTTCTCTTATGCAACCAAATGAAATAACTGAAAAATGAAAAATCCCTTAAAATAAAAATGTGTTTTCTGGTTCTCAAGTCATGCATATAAAGGTAAAATAGATTTTGCTAATGTTAGTTGGAAATCTTTCATTTTCCATGTTGTCTCACCTTGTCAAGCTTTTCACTCAGGTATCCATTTTCCTTGGTCAGTTTCTCAATCTCTGGATCAACCTCCACTAGTGGAGTCAAAGTTCGTTGCCTGGGCATCAGGGCCTCTTTCATTTCAAGGCGCTTCAAAGTAATCAAATAAACACTTGTATGATACATGTCTAAGGTATTATTTACTGGATAAAACACTTGTATGATACATGTCTTAGGTATTATTTACTGGATAAAACACTTGTATGATACATGTCTTAGGTATTATTTACTGGATAAAACACTTGTATGATACATGTCTAAGGTATTATTTACTGGATAAAACACTTGTGTGATACATGTCTATGGTATTATTTACTGGATAAAACACTTGTGTGATACATGTCTATGGTATTATTTACTGGATAAAACACTTGTGTGATACATGTCTAAGGTATTATTTACTGGATAAAACACTTGTATGATACATGTCTTAGGTATTATTTACTGGATAAAACACTTGTATGATACATGTCTATGGTATTATTTACTGGATAAAACACTTGTATGATACATGTCTTAGGTATTATTTACTGGATAAAACACTTGTGTGATACATGTCTTAGGTATTATTTACTGGATAAAACACTTGTGTGATACATGTCTTAGGTATTATTTACTGGATAAAACACTTGTGTGATACATGTCTATGGTATTATTTACTGGATAAAACACTTGTGTGATACATGTCTATGGTATTATTTACTGGATAAAACACTTGTATGATACATGTCTTAGGTATTATTTACTGGATAAAACACTTGTATGATACATGTCTAAGGTATTATTTACTGGATAAAACACTTGTATGATACATGTCTTAGGTATTATTTACTGGATAAAACACTTGTATGATACATGTCTATGGTATTATTTACTGGATAAAACACTTGTATGATACATGTCTTAGGTATTATTTACTGGATAAAACACTTGTATGATACATGTCTTAGGTATTATTTACTGGATAAAACACTTGTATGATACATGTCTTAGGTATTATTTACTGGATAAAACACTTGTATGATACATGTCTATGGTATTATTTACTGGATAAAACACTTGTGTGATACATGTCTATGGTATTATTTACTGGATAAAACACTTGTGTGATACATGTCTTAGGTATTATTTACTGGATAAAACACTTGTATGATACATGTCTTAGGTATTATTTACTGGATAAAACACTTGTGTGATACATGTCTATGGTATTATTTACTGGATAAAACACTTGTGTGATACATGTCTTAGGTATTATTTACTGGATAAAACACTTGTATGATACATGTCTATGGTATTATTTACTGGATAAAACACTTGTATGATACATGTCTATGGTATTATTTACTGGATAAAACACTTGTGTGATACATGTCTATGGTATTATTTACTGGATAAAACACTTGTATGATACATGTCTTAGGTATTATTTACTGGATAAAACACTTGTATGATACATGTCTAAGGTATTATTTACTGGATAAAACACTTGTATGATACATGTCTATGGTATTATTTACTGGATAAAACACTTGTGTGATACATGTCTTAGGTATTATTTACTGGATAAAACACTTGTATGATACATGTCTTAGGTATTATTTACTGGATAAAACACTTGTATGATACATGTCTTAGGTATTATTTACTGGATAAAACACTTGTATGATACATGTCTATGGTAGTATTTACTGGATAAAATTTAAACTTTAAAATGAAGTAGGAAATGCATAAGTCATCTTTCACAACAAATTCAATTTTCTTTACATGCTACTTTATATCACATACATGTTAAATGTTTAAGCAAGAAAATTAAAGTCACGATCAAATCCACTTATACAGCATCTGTTGTGTTACCTTGTTCATTAATGCCTGTGCAATTTTAATTTCCAGCGATACAAGTACTGTAACATAAACAGATGCAAAGATGTATTTGTTATATTATATTTATAGTTGTATAACTAGGACCTTGCAAAGAAAATGTGTAACATAGACAGTGCAAACATAATAATCAAATACACAATATTTAGAAGAGAAAACAAGTTCATCAAAAATTGTTTTACTGAATTTATAATAAATTAAACACCAAACTTATTTTTACTTACATTCAACTGCATTTCCAGCCATTTGTCCCAAAATAATTTTCACATCACTCGGTTTCTACAAACATAAACAAATCACAAGCTCATCAAAAGACTTAACAAGTTTATAAGTGAAAAACACCACCACTGATAATGTAGTTACTTGATTGATAACAATATTAATCGTTAATTAGATTTTTATTTATTTTTAGTAATGTGTATCAGCAGTCATTTTCTCTATGAATAACAAATGATACAAGTGAATAAAAATATGAAAATATTGATTTGCCAAAGACAAACTTTCACTCAAAAGTAGTGGATTTTGAAGCACCTTGGTTTTAATGTGGCTTTTTACTTATTTTGTCACAGAATACAAAATTTCAAGTCTGATAAATTGTTCACTTAGAGGTTAGAATTTATTATATTACCTCTTCAATGGGAAGGTTATGTAGCTGCCGCACATCATGTGCTGTGTCAAGAAGACCTGTTAACCAACACACACTTGCTGTTAATCATTTTCATGATCATTTGTTGTATAAAGTGAGACATCATCTACATGGTTACAAAGAAATTCTACTGGACATGCGCACATTCTGAGATAGTTATGTTTAAATAGGATAAAGTATAAACAAAATTTAAGGAAGAAAGATACGAAAGAATCAAAGAAAATAATTTAAGAAATTAAGCACAGAAATTAAGCGTACAAGCATTCAACCCAAGCGTTAAACATATTATAAATTAAATTTGTTGTTCCTACTAAAAAGCAAATACTTTGACTTTGATAAAAGTTTGAAATTAGGAAAGTACAGAGTAATATACAAAGAATATGGCCTACATGTGAGCTCCAGATGGAAAAATGTATTTAATCATTTGTTTATTATTACCTTCTTTTTCAAAAATGCCCGCAAGTCCATCCTTAAATCGATTAACAGCTCTGAGGAGACGGTTACTTTCCTTCAAGATGTTCATTAGTTGTATCCTCATCTCATTCTCTTGTTTTCTCAACGTGGCATCAGATCTTAGTATACAATCAAAAGAGTTTACCTATTTTCTCTTGTTTGAGGACATCTTAGAGATAATGTTTCTCAGAAATGTTTGATATATCATCATCAATTTACAACACTGCAAGTCTTAGGTGATCTTTGACAATTTTTTGCTGTAGTTGAAAACTAACAAATGTCTACATGAGTATTACACCTACCCTTGTGGAACGTCATAGGAATGGCTCTTGGTTGCTGTGACAATGCCCACTAATTAAGGCCATTTGAACTATGTTAAAATCTTACAAATGCATACCTTTGTTTCTCCTTAGTAACATGTTCTTGTAGTGTATGTAATTCTGACTCGTATTCTCCCTTCACACGTGACAACATATTACGGAATTCTGCAGAGGCACCTGGCGGTGGGGCAACATCTTTTGCAGGAGGTACATTGGACAGGGCAGTAGCTTGCTGTTTCATACTTGCTACCAACTCAGCAATTTTTGTCTCCTAAATCAATTAAATGTTGAACAAATAAAAAATACTTAAATAATTTTAGTGTTTGACTTATTTTGGGTGGGATTTTTGTTTGAAGATAATGTTTGTTTAAAAGTAACAGTGGTATACACATACCTGTAACAAAATGGTATCTTCCTTCAGTTTCAGCAAGTTCTTCAGACGGGTTATATCTTTATCCATCTCTTCTACCTGGAAACAGGTAACAAATCAAAATCAAATATCACAGGACATCTAGAGATTTGAAATTGTGACTTCCAGATTACAATTCCAGGCTCTACAAACTACCAACTGAGTAATGCAGCCCTTCAGTACATAGTAATTTTTCCCTTATGGATAATTGATGACCTAAAAACGTCTGATACATTTTTCTACTTATCTGACCTCTGACCTCTTGTTTGTATTCTTTGATTCTTTGTTGATACTGTTCTCTCATAGACGACTGCTGTGATTGTTTAGCTTTACTCTGAAAATGTGTAATATCTAACTGATGGGCATTCTCCTCAAGTTGCTCTGAAAGGAGATAGATATAAGTTAGTTACATGTTTATAAAGATACTTGGCTGGAAACATGTGCACATTATTTATACAAGTAAGACTAATTGCGGTGACACCATGTGGAATCTCAATTGAGTAGTAATTAGTTCTGAAAAGAACTGGTGGTACAACTCGACGTTTCGATCAGTATGCTCTGATCGTCCTCAGAGCATACTGATCGAAACGTCGAGTTGTACCACCAGTTCTTTTCAGAACTAATTACTACTCAATTGAGATTCCACATGGTGTCACCGCAATTAGTCTTACTTATCATCCTCACCATGCAAAGCTACAAGTTTTACCTATTATTTATACAGTTGAACACAATGTTACACCATACATGATGACTAGAGAGATGAATGTAACAAGTTAACAGCACTGCTGGAAATTTACCTAGAGCATCTCCCAGTTGACCTTCAAGGTTTTCAATAACTTGCTCCAGCTTGTCTGCAGTATCCTAAACATTTAGACAGTAACAAATGTGTCTTCAAATTTAATAAAAAGAAGTGTCAGCCTATTAAGCAGTTAATTAAATGTTTGAAAATAATTTTAAAATGAAAGAGGAAGAACTCATTCTGTATTAATTGATTCTATCTCCAATGTTCAAACTGAGTTATAGCCAAATAATGATCTCCAATAAATAAAAGCCTTGAATCTACATTGAATTTTTTATATTTCTAATCTAAATGAATGCTTATGGATAAATATTAAGGAAAAAAATTGAGAAATCCAAGGATAACGTTTTGAAAGTTTATTCATTTGTCAGTTGTGCCAAATAAAGACATAATGTAGGACTAAGGTAGGAATTGATTTGTTCTTATTTACCTCAGAGTCACATAACTTTGCCTGTGTGTGTTCCACTTCTTTCTGTAATTCCTCTTGTCTCGCTGCTGCCTCAGTCTGAAATGTCTTAATCTCTTTAAGCAACCGTGCTATCAATTAAACAAATGTTCATTTTTGTCAGCTTTTGGTAATCAATTGTACCTTCCAAGTCACAGAAAGTAAGAAACATTTTTTAAACTCCAAATTGTACATAATTGTCTGCTCTTCCGTTAATAATGTGGTTTATAGGCAAGTATTAATTAGGCATATTTATATTACATATTCCATTTAATATATTATTATTGACTTAACGTTTTTCAACTAATCAACATGAATAATCAGGCTTGCAGGCTTGCAGGCTTGCATGATTGATTTGTTTATTCAGGGGTATTGGGCAATCTGACATTTATTATCCAGTTCAATACAAGTGATTACAGCCCTTCATTTGAATTAACTGTTACACCGAATGTGTCTGGAGATTCATCCAATGCAATTGACCTATCAAATCAGAAATGCGTGAACACAATTCATGAAACAATAACCAATCCCACCACTTTGAATAAATTGCACAACGAACACAAACTTAAGACATCAACAAACTGCTGCACACACTTTCATGTGGGAATTGTCTCAGGGGTGTGGCTTAGTCACATTTACCATTTTCTTTCTCAACAGCTTTGATTGCAGCCTCTCGTTGTGCCTCTTCCTTTGGGTTTGGTTTCTTCACTGACTTGGCTTGGTTTACTGTGGTCTTCATATCCTTCAGTTGACCTTGTAATTCTTTCTGAAAAATTATCATGTTGATGGCATTCTTAAATCTGGACTCCTGCCTGACACTCATGAAAAGAGTTCTCATTCTCAATTCATCCATAAATCAATATGTTAGATGCCAGCAATATTTGGCTCTGAAACTATGACAAGTATTACAATACACCATGGGAATGTTTTCCTCTGAGGAAAGATAATAACATTCCAAAAATTCTTAAAGTATTCTATCCAATCCCATGCAGCATATAACATTGTGAAATACTCCAAAGAAGGGGTTGCTTCTATATTTTGTGAGAACACTTTTTTTACTACATGTACTTATAACTAATAAGATACTAAAAGTACACATTATTATACTTGCTATTTTAATATTTTGTTTCTCATTGAAGTTCTCGAGTGCTTCAAGCCGTGTTGTCTTCTTAGAAAGATCTTTTTCCAACTTCTCATTCAGTTTAGTCAGATGATTGGCACTGACCTATCAAATAAATTAATACTGAATCACCTTCATATTTATATTCTGAACAAAAAGGAGGTAAAAAATTTACTTTTTGTCTTAATGTCAAACAAAGAGGATAAATTGGATGGAAATGAATGCAGAGAATTAAAACATATATGTGTGTATAGTTCAGTGTTTCTTTTAAGGTATTTCAGAAATTCATCAATTTTTTGTTAATTTTGATTTTATAATTATTTATGTTAATAATGTAATTACCCCCATTTCCAAAATCTGCTCACACAGTTCCATATTTTCTTGATTTCTTCTTTCCACAGCGGCAGACATAAAGTTAAATTGTTTCAAGGCATTCTTGATCACTATAACCATTGAAAAGATCAATTAATTATCATCCTTAACAAAACAACAATCATATCAGGAAGGAGTTTTTCGGTTAGGCTGAGACCGATTGTTTATGTTTATTTTACTTCTTTGGAAAAAATGGCAATTGCATTGGCAAAAGAAAACAAGGGAAAAAATGGATTACTTAAAAGAAACAAAGTTTCTGCCAAAAGGAAATTTCCACACCAACTGGCTTACACAGAAAATGAAGAAACATTTATATTCATATCTATGGTAAATATGAAGAGATGAGGGACACAATATTACCTTATGACCATGGCATATGTTTCCAAATGTTATATTTCTTTTAATTTGTATCAAAGTTAACATACTATTTCTATCATTGTTTGTTCTAGCCATCCTCAATGTATCTTCTAGTGCTTTCTTGACCTCTTGAGCTGCTGTTTTCCAATTCGCTGCATCTGCTAGCAAAGCTTTCTCTGTAGATAACAAAAGAAAACAAGAAATATTCCTCTGAGGATCCGAGTTTTGGAGAATTTTGTTTACTTGCACAAGTACATGTTTCCCTAGAGTGATACTCCAATACTTTGATAATTCATGAGGTGTTTTTTTATTTATTTTTTTTTTCGGCTGAAGTAACTACTGTGTCTAAAAAATAAAATTAAAACTTGTTGTTATGTAATACACTTACATTACAAGATTAACATAGTTAACTAAAGTAATGCAACTGAATGTATATCTACTATAGATTAATGTTTTTAACTGCAAGCTAATAGCTTCAAATTAACAATTGCATTTGTGAAAAAAAACTGTAGATTGAACTAAGTTAGATGTAAATTAATTACAGACTGATAATTTATTGTGTTAATCACATACACAATTTAGTTAATATTATCTACAGATTTGTCACTGTTTTACCATTAAGAACATCTTGAGTTTCTTTAGTTTTAGCTTTGACTGCCATATGTCGTTGTGTGGCAAGACTGCTGAATACTTGCTTAATTTCAGAGCCCCCACTGGTGAAACTAAATTCCAAAAAAGAAAATTTAAATAAAACATAGAAGTGATAACTAAAACACTAGAGCAAACATTAGAAGGTATGCAAGTGGTAATTGGTAAATGGAAGTGAACAACTGACTACAAGACCAGTGAAAGTCATTTTATTGTGATAGTTAAGGGTAAACAGGCACACTAAAAGTCAAAATTCAAATTTGCAAGAACTTGCTTGTAGATGGGTTCTGAGAGCCAAAAACAAACCAAAAAAATACAGAAGCCTCTGAGGATTAATAGTCAAATAAAATGTTGTAATTTTAAAAAATATATTATAATTCTGTCTTACTTTTGTCTTTCTTGGATTGCTAGTTCATTCATTGTCTGGAATATCTCCTGCCCAAGATTCCTCAGCTTCTCAACATTCTTCCGCACAAATTTTCGGCTATCATTTATAACTAGACTAGAAATAAACAAATCAAAGGACAAGTTATGAACTATTTACAAATACTTTGTCTTTTTAAACATTTTTAAAATCATCTATATATGTTTGTGCTTAAAGCTTGACAATGACTCTTGTGAAGTGGGAATGTATTGTAAACATTAAGTTAATTTGAATGAATACAAATTGTGGTGGTCACTAGGTATGGCTTGCTTTCTAATAATAAGGTCATAATTATTATGTTGTTAAAATCAGGACTGCATCAAATTGTGCTTACTGAAAAAGGCATCTATTTGAAGTATCATTTTACCCCTAAAATACATGTAATGAGGCTGAATGCACCAAATATAGTTGTGTGAACTTGTGTCTGGGCACCATTGTGTGAAAAACACAGGTGTCCCATTGGTAAACTTGACTAATATAGGTACTACAAATCTGGTGAGTTATATGGACATAAATGCATCATTTTAAAAAGTGAAACAAAAATCATAAGGCAAATTTTATGAAAATGTAACATTCAGAAATAATTTTAAGAAAAATTATGTTTAAAATGCTGACTGACTTTACTGATCGTTCCATTTCAATTTCTTCCTTCTCTCGATCCTTTATGACCTCATCACTCAGTAAATTATGCTCCTGTTAAAATCAATGATAAAACACACAATTCATAAGAGATTCATAATGCCTTGTCAACATTATAAGTGCATTAATAATGAAAGGACATTCTTTCAAACCTACTTATGTGGATATGGTAACATTGATAAAGCACATGATTTAATGATTACTTTTATACCAGGCTGGATATTATGGGAACCTGTCTAATTGTGAATACTTTATATTTATCAGTCATGTTTTATTTAGGTTTAGCTGTATAATTAATAGTTTCATGAATATGATATTTTGAAGATTCTCTGAATTTCACAAAATCAATGGTAAACTCACCAATGTTGTCTGTACATCAAATATCCAGTCACCCACTTCATCAATAAGCTGGGGAGGAATCCAAATGAATTGAATATAAAAAACACTATCAATTATTTCTATCAGTCAATTCCATTGCACAAATAGAATGCCGCAATTAATGCAACAAGTCAAAAATACATCAAAGAATGAGCATCAAATATTAAGATATATGAGAAATAATTTAACAATCAACAAAATTATTGACAAACTTACAGTTTCACGTCTGATAGAAACCTGAATGTACTCATGAACAGTATCCAATATGTTTTGCTTGTGTAACATCTGTAAGAAAATGTAATATACAATAAGAATAGTTCAATATAATACCCAAATTCACAAAAATCATCGTGTAAATACTCAATCTCTTAAAAACAAAAGATCATTGCTTCCCCCAATTTGCTTACCTAGATAGACAAATATTGGACCCTTACCTCCTCTCGTTTGGCTTTTGGTTGGAATCCCGGCGGACGGTGTCTTCTCATCTCCTCTTCAGTAATCTGACAAGTGACATCATTCCAAGGGGAAAAAAACATTGTATCAATCAAACCAAAAATCCTCTATGTAAAGGATCACTGATCAGACCACTCCATGGTTGCATATCTTCCTTACATGTGGATAATGTGAAAGCAGTATTGACTATTGATCCCTACTCATATTGAAAATGTAATATTCAAATTGTGAACCGTATTTTTGTTGTACTAGTATAAGTTACTGAAATTGTTTAGATTCACAAAAACTGGATGGAAAAGTGGTACTTTCCTCAACTTCCAACTCTGTGGATCTGGGTTCACATCCCACTCGAACCTGAGCTGGCACATGGTTTGGATTTTCATTCCCTACCTGATTATGTTGGATTTCCCCAAAATATAAATTATGTCTGGGGTTTCATCCCACATCTAAACTTCAACATTACTTCATCGTATTCTCTTCACAGGTTTTGTCAGGCTTTAATAAGAGCTACAGTGCTAGACATTTTTTAGGAATCCTTGGTTTCATTACCAGAAAAATATATAAAAATAATAAACATCATTCATTAACACAAAATTATATTAAAACTACGAGTAGACCCTCTAATACCCTCTACATCCACCTATCCACAATTGTTTTGATTCAAATTATATTGGAGATCATTGCCCCCATAATGTTAAAATACATTTCCTACCTCAGACTGGGTTGCATGGATGTTTGTATTCACACCAAAATGAGCAAGAGCCTGTAGTCATGGAAACAGAAATGCAACACATCTTAGATAATTTGACTCACATCCAACTGTCAGCAACATAGACTCATAATTTAACAGTTTAAAAACATTTAATGTTTCCCCTGAAGTTTGAACCTCTCAAATGGAAATCTCTATGAAATTCCCAAAGCAAAATGAACAGGAGAGATTTAATATCTTAAACAAACATACATTTTCTACTAACAAATATTATGTGGAATCCTGAAAGTAAAAATCGACTTCAGAAATGTTCTGGAGTGAACACTTACAGCTTTAACCCTGTCATGAATGGTACAAAGTTGTTTGATAGTTCCTTCTTGTGCTCTCACTTGCTGAGCTAACACCAGATCTTGGAAAACTCCAACAACTTGATCTGGAACCTCTAGAATAACTTCCTCCAAGTCCTGTATATCCATCTCTTCATCTTGGACAGGCATCATTAACCAGATTCCCTGGTTACTCTGCAATTTATGCTGTAGGAAATAACCATTCAGAGAATATCTAGTAAAATAATACATCATGCAAAGACAAAATTGGCACAAAAAATAACCCTTTCACAGTGTGCTTTATTTTTACAAAATGTGTGCAATTAATTCATTGATTAAAAATGTTATTTATTTATTTAAAGGAAAACAAATTCGGAAAATTTATGAAAACAAGTTGATACTAATAATTCCAAAAAGTGTCAAAAATATTATCAACATTTTATCATTAATCCTTTCAACATTCTCAACAGCCAGTCCAACATTACTCCCAACATGCCTACCAACATGTCTACCTTTGAGTTTGATATGAATTATGATTGTGAATAAGTTGCATTCGTCAGGTTTGCCAGACGTTTCTTGTTTCCAGCTCTTTGGAATTGGATGGACTAGAAGTGAACGAAGTAGAACTGCAACTTTCTATGGTCGGACATTACATGCGTCTGGTAAACAAACACGTTGTGTCACTGTGTAGCGTAGCATCCGTTTTGTACAGCTGAAGTGCATTGTTCCGTATCCACGTGTGCTTGTAACGGTGCAGATATCGTGATTGTGACAACACAATGAACGGTCTATAAATGCATCACAACAATTTTATACAATTACACATGCTAGGAATGTAAACAAAACCACGTGCGTTTATTGTGCCCCAAGCCGGCTGGCTAGGATAGACTTCCAATAAATGTGCAGTTGCCCAGTTAGCATTTTATCGTTCATAATTAATGACTCCACCGAAATTGAACTTGAGGTGTGATGATCGAGACTAGACATTAAACAGTTGAGTGTGGCAACTATAACATCCGTTACGTCGTTGGGCATAAATAAATTAACTGACATACTTTACGTGCACACATATATATACACTAATACATGTACATGTACTGTACATGTACCTACATGTACTATGTATGTAAGTTAACAACAATCAAACCTGTGACAACAACGGGTGAAAATCTTTCTAGTCAGAGGTATGTATTCAAATATGTATTCCTTAAAATAATAATAAAATGAAGTTTTGTTATCTGTAATTAAAATGATAGCTAAGTATGAGTACATCTATTCAAAATCATCTATAAAACTTTAAATGATCATTTAATCTATCTAATTTATTTTCATATTATTTATAAATTGACCCCTCAATATGAATGGTCTTATCTATTTGTCTATTCGATTATTCGTCGCGTGCGATGTACCTACGTATCCACGCTATATAGTTATTAACAACGTAAAAAATAGTACTGGTACCCGTACAACATAAATAGCCGTTACTGGATCTCTTAAATCTACGTGTATGTGTATGTGTATTGAATGCGGTTACCATCTAATTAAAAACCCGAATATGACGGAAAAATCCTTCGGGGCACGCTTTCGTACACAGATGCTGTGAATTCCGGTAAGTTTTATTTCCTTTTTTTATCAAAGTAACCAAATTTTGGAACGTTTTCCACACTATTTGGTAAAGATATTTTTCTGGTGACAATTGTGACTTTAGAATGAAGAATATGACATTGTATATTTGTATTATATTTGAAGGTTTATTATTCGATTCAAAATGAAATTTTGTGTCGAGCTTGTACATTCTGTCAACTCAGTTTTTACACGTACATCTATAAATTAATATGGAAGGTGTTGTGGTGAAGAACAAATTGTGTGTGTCTGGCCTGCATGCTGATTGAAATACATGATTTTGTATAGATCCTACATAAGTAGATAAATAAGCACTGTTACTTAGACAAAGCAGAAAGTAAAACATGTGAAAACTACTAAGTGAAACTAACAATAACATACAAATGTAAATAAATAAAAATGTAACCATATTTTTGTCTGGATTAACGTTAGGTCATTCAAGTACGCTGTACATTATGGAGGTAATTCTAGATCCATGGATAGCTAGTTATGATTATTACAGCTAAGTTAGAATCACTAAATTTTAGATTATATACAATATTACTACTAGTACTAGTACTAATCCAACTGACACTGGAACCCATATTACAGACTGTATCTTAAATATGAATTTATCTATTTTGGCTAACAAAGAATGTGTCTCCCAAATTCCATATGTAAAAGTGTGTAGCTCTAAGGTCTCAATGACAAGACCTACAGTAACTGCAGCTACATAAATATGATCTTCAAGTATCGGCCATTACTATAATTGCTCACTTTAAAAAATCTCATTATCAGGCACTATTTGCGCTCCAAATGTTGCTGTCTTTTTTTAAAATACATGTTTTTAAAATACATCTTTCCACGACAACGCCATTTTATAATCAGTTGCCCCACTTGCACAGTTCTGATTCATGATTGTGCAATTCAAATGAATATGTACATGTCATACACGATCAAACTGGGTCTGTGTGCCATTTGTTTATTAAATAGCTAGCACAGTTCATGTGAATTGCGTACAATCATTAATCCATTTCATAATGCATACATTATGATTTTGGATTAATACAATTGTGTGCTATTTACTGGATTGTAGCTTATCCCTTATCTTTATGTACATGTAGATTGAGTGCAATGAGAGTTAATTTGTCGATTAGACTTATAGTAACATTGATATCAAGTTTTCAGAAAGTACAAAACAGCTGTCTGAATGTATTCAAATGCCACACACTATTTGTCCGGGCCAAGTTCAATTACACTGTGGTCAAGTCCTGGGCCTAAGTACCAAGTACGTGTACATCTTGGGCCGAGTACGAGCTGAGTCCGTGTACCTACATGTAGGTCCAAGTCCAAGCCCAAGCCAAGTACAATACACAAAGGTACAGTGTACAAGTATTGCCAGAAGTCTATTACCTTCATTAAGTGTGTCACTCTTGCACTAACCTATAGTTCACGACATAGTACTCTAAAGAACAATGGATTTGGTCAGCTTATTCGGTTTGTCAGGCACGGGCAAGCATTTCAGTTGCTGTCCGAGTTTCTCATCATATTATGTATTTTTCATGCCTTATAATTGTATTGACATTTTGTGTAGTTATGCATGTACAGCGCTTTGGGGTCTTGTCATAGACGGAATGCACTTTTATAAATGTGATTTTTTATTATTATTATTTTTATTATTTGGGCCATTCATGACATTTCGGTCCACAGACTGACATTTAAGGTCTCAAAAAGAAGTAGTGCAGTCTGGGAGACTTAGTTACCTGGCATGTGAGAAAACTGTATCTAGTGTGTGTACCTTGACCTTAGCATTAAGCATGTTCACCACACAGTATGGTTCGCCTGCGTCAAGTTCTAGGAACTAGATTCACACGTCAAGTGCCTAATCCCATGATGCCTAATGGCAGGCTGGACAGGGTAGCAAAATTTGTAACCAAGCTTGTTGTGCGTGCATTTGGAGTACAACATCCTGGCACACTTAATGTAGGTACATGTAATAGACTTCTGGTATTGCGTATTGCCCGATATTGGTTCTCCCTAAACCATAATCTCACTTTTAGTGATAATTGAGATACAAATTGCCCTTAAAAGTTCTTTTCACATCCCTGTACCTCACTTAGCGACAGTTGAGATAAACACATGGTCACATGTTAATAATAATAATAATAATAATAATAATGTGTGGACTTATACAGCGCACGTATCCACCAACTAAGTGGTGCTCAAGGCGCATTATATTATTACCCCTGCTCATAAGGCTCATAAATCATTCCTGAAACCATCTCAGCTCCCTGGGGAGTATACAGCTCAATTGCTGCCATTACAGCGCATATAGGGCTAATCAACCAACTCTGCCCTCACAGGTACCCATTTAACCCCTGGGTGGAGAGAAGCAATTATGGTTAAGTGTCTTGCTCAAGGACACAAGTGTCACGGCCGGGATTCGAACCCACATTCTGCTGCTAACACCAGAACTTGAGTCCGGTAAGCTAGACCGCTCGGCCACAACCGCAAACCAAAGCAAAGTATTGCATACAACATTATCAAATCCACCAACTCACTAACACCATTTATTAATTAATCTTTACAAGAACAAAAATGTATAAAAAAAATTCATGTGTTGCAATATTTGCACAACGCACTGTGTTGTTTCTTTCCGTTGACAATAAACTCTCAATGATATTTAAATCCCCAGTTAATAGTATCAGAAACTGATAACATATTAAAGGATTGGTACGAATTAAAAACAATTTTAAATGTTTTTTTTTGTTTCGAGTGGATTATTAATTGTTTATCTAATAATCAAAAATTTACCCCCCGAATTTTCGAAGTTTTAACGAAACGTTCGTGACGTACACAAAGGCAGAGAATTTCTATGTACATGTACCGTGAAATGCAGCGCAAGCCCCCATCATGCGGTCAGAAATCACACCGAAGGCAATGCTAACATTACGGTGTTATTTTATGAAGTAACAGAAACAGTTGAGTCAAAGTTCTGATCATTTAAAAAACTCAAAACAAACACAGGCATAATGAGAAAGGTTTAATGTTTTTGTTTGTCTTGCCAGGATATAAAATCAGACACGATGTTTTATTAATGCGGAAAATCACTGTGCATGTTTTCATGCCGTGAACACTGAAACGGTGAGCATGGTGTGAACATGTCGTTTTGCACGGAAGTGGACTGGGTTATGCATGGGAGTATTATTAAATGGCCACTTACCCTGAGTCTTTCTCGCTTTAAAAAAGCACCTCTCTTCTTCGTTGGAGCCTTCCCAGCCTTCTTACTTAGTGGGAATATCGTTGGAATTGCATCTGGTAGCAGCATGGCCTTATAAGCCATACCGAACTGGCTGTGAAGGGCCCGTTCAAAGCATTTCTGCTCAAACTGTGCACTACAACTACATAAGAATGAGTGTTCCTTCGGTCCCGACCACTTCGCTCTGGTCAGCTTCACTTTAGTTGTCCAAATACGTCTGTATTTTGGATCAGACGGAAATCGGTGTAGACTAACACCGTCTTTGGTGGTGTTGCTGCAACCTGCAGTGACACACCTCGATGGCATTATCAAAAATAATAAGCTTCAAACCTGACAGAAAACTTGAGGAAACTTTTTCTCTAGCAACACTCTGCATGCAGTGGTGCGCTGTATACGACGCATACTTGGGCAAGTGCTGTGGATCGGGAATTGCCTCAGTGTACATCACAAATTTTATGTTAATGAGGGGGTATGGGCGTGTCGAAGCGCACCCCCTAAATTTAAAAATTTATATTTTTATGGTATAAACGGGAGGGGAAAAATTTACAAATGACAAATATATGTTCCAGTAGGCATACTTTATTGTATACAATGAAAAAAAAACTATTTCACAGGACCTTTAAACCAGTGCAAAAAGCACAAAAGTAAAACGGAAGTATTTAGTGGTCACAAAAACATGTTAGCACATCAATGTGGTGATGATGCAGGCGCATGGCAGCACAGGCAGCATACATTCAACTTTGTACCCAGTTTGATTTTTGAGCGCAGCCAGCCACAGCGGTATCGGGATTCCTCGATCCCACTGCTCTCTAATGCTGGCATACGTGTACATTGCTTTTGACTAACTGGTATCCTACCATCTTTACCATACATGTACATCATTAAAATAGGGGCCCCAGCAAAGTACAAATGAAATTACTGCTCTCAGTTTCGGTTACTGTGAGATAAAAAAAATGCATGTACTCAATTACTCTCAAGTCCGCGCTGAGTCCAAATTATTTTTGAGTACTGATAGTCGAGTACAGGCCAATTACTTGTATGCACTTGAGTTCTAGTCATGGCTGAGTACAAGTATGAGTACTCCAACACTGCATTAATGTCTGTGTAATGAACTACATGCAAGTCATTTTAATGGATAACTGCATGTATTGGTCGCCAAATTCACGTTGCCCCACTTCGATTTCCAAGAGCCATACAGTGATTCATTTCCATTCTGTTAGGCCTTCATTCCAAAAATAAAGTCATTGCCTACACATACATGTACATGATGTAGTTTTGTTATAAATAGATTCAGGATTATGAAATCATTACAGGTCTAATGTTCATACAATGTACATTAGTGTATAACAGTGTATAGGATTGGTTGGTAACCAGTCAATCCCTTCTAATTCTACTATAGAGCAAGGACCAGTGGTTCTACACTTACAGACTTTTATATTAAAGCCTCAGGATCACATTGATTCCAAATTCTGTCTCATCTTCATAACACTACATCTTAAATTATATACATAAAAAGTCACTGATAAAGGTAATGCTCTTGCAATCTAGCAATAAAAGGAATTTAAGCAGTTTAAAAGGACCATAGTTCACAATTAAAGTCATAAAACTGTATCTGCAGCCCACAGCATTATCTTTAGCTTTCAGAACATTTTGCAAGTGCGTTGGCTGACCAAACAAAACCATACAGGCATCAGTTTTTGAATGATGGGATAACTGCAGGAAATAGAAACAAAGTATGCAAAACATGAAACCATGGCCTTCGCTTTCAAAACCATTAAGAGAGTATTGCCAAATCAAACTACAAAGGCATCTATACTGTACAAGATCTATTAGGTTGGTGCATAGAGAAAAAATACAGTGGTCTTAACATGTATGCTCAAAAAGAAAAAAAGTACCAATGTAAGCATTTAGTGTCTTGAATTTGGCTTGTGTAAACTGTGAAGTCGAAGCTTATGTAATAGGTAGTTTGCCAAGCAGTATAACCTGAAACATCAGTGTAATAAAATGTGTACATGAGGTATGAGCTCATCAGACCATAGAGAAAGGATGTCCTTTCTCTATGATCAGACTAAAATAGCATTCCATTGAGTCTGGGAAGTTAATAGGTTGATATTGTACATGTGTGCATGAATGCATTGAGTAGATCTTTTTATTAAAATTAAATGGACTTTTACACCAGTGTGTACTCCCAAGATAATCCACTGTTGTGAGATAATATTATTTACTATTTAAACTTCTATTAATTCTCATCAGCAGATAATGTGTCCTTGCTATATGATGTATCACAGTGGTATGTGTTACATGTAGGCCTACATGTATGTGGTAATGAACTCCAATCTTAGATCCCAGTCAACAGCAATATGCAAACTCCCCCAGGCAGTTAGTGGAATATATGAACCACTTGTGTATTCATGGCATGTAGGGTCACCACCTCAAGTACTGGATCAGGAATAACCACAAAGACATGTTGTTCACACTGTGGTCCTGTCAAACCAGTCAATGCTGTTGAAGATATTAACATTTGAAACATGGTAATGTCAACCCCTACTAAGAATCAGTATATAATGAAATTGGATGTACCAAGCTACATGTAGGTACATGTAAGTGTATCAAATCTGTTTAAAAGATGACCTTTGGCAATTCCTCAAATTTATTTTAAAAAGCCAGAATGTAGCTTATAAATGTATTTATGTATTTATTACATATCTTTACCCAGGGTATGCCCAAACAGTTCAAAACTGGGGCCCTGCATACATTACAAATTACTACATACACGTACAATTACAAATACAATACAAAAAAATAGAAGCACATGGAGTTAATGCATTATAAATCTATTATACATCGCTAAACAGGCTTTACTCAGGTACATGAAATCTAGACACTTTCACTGAATAAGAAAGAATACATAATTGACCTTTAATAATTAATCTTTCATTTTACATTTCTGTTTTTATTTTCTGTATGTAACATGAAACTTCATTTTGTATAATTCTTCATATGCTTGACTTAATCCCCGCATTATAATGTCTTATACATGGGTCTGTCCCTCCAATTAATTTTCAGATAAATTGCTTATGTTGTACACAAAGGTATTAAAAACCATCCCATACAACAGCCCCATCACACACTCCACACAATGACAGAATTACATTAGCATTCCAATCCCCTAAGGCTCACGGTTGCCCTGACAACAGCTGACATGCATGGTTGCCATAGTAATCAGAAATATCTCCGTTGACAGATGACAGCCCATGGTACGTGCACGTACTTATGGGTATGGTTCAATGGATGCATTAATTTGCATAATTTTATATGTAGCTGTATGGTTCAATGTATGGATTAATTTGCATGTAGCTGTATGGTTCATTGCATGGATTACATGTATATTATCACTCAGAGTGAAGGACTTCCAGAATTTGGCTTGCATTAAAACACCAATGTACATGTGTAAGTAGACAGCATGTATTATGAAATGGCTGATCAACACCACAGTATACACGTACATTTATACCACGGAATGATAATTTGTTTAAATTTTTCTAATACACAAAGCAACAATTGCCCTCACTAATTTTAAGATTATAAATCATTGAATGGTCAAACTGTAGTGTATTGTGTCATCAGATCAGGCTGTGATTTGACAGGACAAATAACATCTTGAATGTACTTTACTGATGAGGAATAATTGCCTAACTAGTGGGTTTAATAATAATTCTGTCACAATAATTGTCAGAATAATAAATGAGTAGGCCTCTCCTGGTATCTACCTGTGATTCATATTTGATATATGCTTAAAATGGGGGTGGGGGACATGTTCACATGTTTGTAATGTTCTTCAGACAAAAATATTACAGGCATGTGCAGATGTGCCCACTTTGCAAGAAAAACTCTGAATCAAACTTTGAAGGAACAAAATGTGTTCTTCTAAAAGGGCTTTACAGAAGAATAGAGAATTAATTTGAAACGTTTGCTACAGGCTTGTTGATGCACTTCAAACACACAAACTTGTGTGTCCTTTTATGGACATGTTATACATTCCCTGATCATCAGTCTGGGCTAATTGGAAGTATCGCCAGCCTGGCTCCACACAGGATATTTCCAATAACTTGACAGGAAGTCATGTCTCTGTTATTACCTAGAGCCTGATCGTTCTGTTCTACATACATTTGTGTCTGAGTAAAGTTTGGTACAAGTTTTCTCTAAATGGACATGTGGAACTTTGTGGGGGGCGGGGGGAGGGGGGGAATGTTTTGACTGAAATGATAACAAAGTGATGTATACCCAGAGAGCATGCAAATTATTCATTCTGAGGTACTGGTAATTAAAAGTTATTATCCTTGGTATTTCCAGGTTTAAAAATGCTTTACTTTTTACTATATTGCCAGTGATTGTCATTTACACATTTGTTAATTTATTTCCTACTTCAGCTTAAAATATTTTCCTTATTACATTTTATAAGCATACAATTTGTAATGACCTTTGTCATGACCATCCTGACCATTTTTTGACCAACAGAATAAGACCCTGTATTAGATGCTACCTATCCTCTCTCCTTCGTCCATCTCCTTGGTTGTGTCACCCATTAGCCATGGCCTCCACCTCATCGGTTTCTGCCACCAACAAGCGAAAGCGTTCCCCTAGTCCATCTGATGAGTCTTCCCCATCTTCCCCCGAGGCAGAAGGAAGTGGTGGAAGCTGCAGTAACTCCAATGATCTTGCCACAGAACTTTCTGTGAATGGTAAGCAGGGTGACAGAACCACCTAAAACTACTCCTTTTTATCTCCTATACACGTCCACAAGACCACATCAACTGAGCAGAGCAACTTAGCGATTTCAAAATATGTTATTTTCAACATGTTTTCCTGAAGGAGAACCTCCATGTGTACCATATAAAAGGTTGCATACATTTGCTTGTTGCATTTGGTATAATAAATAAATTAACAATCTTTTAAAATTATTTTGTTCAAAGATAACCCCAAAGGGATTATTCTAGGACCAGCAAGGAAGAAGAAGAAGCGTGTGTCATTTGATGGTGTCACTGTTTACTATTTCCGTCGTTCTCAGGGTTTTACATCTGTACCTAGTCAAGGAGGTTCCACGTTAGGTGAGATATCATTGACATTGTATTTTTTTTTTTTTTTTTTTTTTACTTTATGGTGACAAGTTGTAGTGGGCCATTAGTTGATACTTGTTCGCTTCAAAATCAGCATTAAAAAAATAACATAATCAGGTGCTGAAAAAAACCTGTTTTTTACAACTATCAAAAATGGTTTTAAAAATCCTTGCACAGTTATTAAATTAGAATAATGGTGCAAATCCAACTGTATGCACACCTGAATGGGAGACATTTGATACTCTGGCAACATTACTGGTCTTTTTATATTGTTACTATAATTCTCAGCATGTGGAGAATAATGGAAAAGGACACCAACATGTAGGTCTGCTCCCAGCTGGTATGCATACAAAATTCACTGATCGATGGAGTGCCATGGTCGAGCGGTTTAGTGCATCGGATTTGTGTTCTGATGGCTGAGTCGTCAGAATGTGGGTTCGAATCACGACCACGACCGTGGTGCTTGTGTCCTTGAGCAAGACACTTTACCGTAATGGCTTCTCTTCACCCAGGAGTAAATGGGTACCTGTGAGGGCAGAGTTGGTTGTTGTGTTTGATTAGCCCATATGTGCCGGAATGGCAGCAATTGAGCTGTATACTCCCCAGGGAGCTGAGATGGTTTCAGGAAAGATTTATGCGCCTGATGAGCAGGGGTAATAATGTACAGCGCTGTGATACCTTGTGTAAGAGCGCTTTAAAATGCCTCCATTATTATTGGCGCTTCATGTTTCTTCTCAGAACCTCATCTCAAAAGAGATTTCATTCCCATGTTATATTGGGAATGAAGTGTAAATGTATGAGCTGCTATAATTTTGCATAGCAGCCAATTTAATACAAATTGTTATGTCTTGGTTGTTTCATTACGAATTGGAATTTTGAAATGTTGGCAGCTATAATTTTAGTGTTTTATTTTTATTACAACATCAACAGAATGCAATTCCCTTGACTGGATTAATATTTTATTTCAACATATATTTTATTCAGGAATGATGCCAAGACACGAATTGAAAAAGAAATTCAGCCTGTGTGATTACTCCAATGAGCAGGAACGAATCCATCGCATTATCCTTAAAAGACAGTTGATAGAGAAGCGACAGCAACAGCTCCTTGAGAATGGAGTTGCGGAACTGGCTGAGGAGGTCTCTGAGGAGGAGATTGAGGATGAACTGAACAGCATCAACATCTCTGATTACTACTTCCTTCAACCCATCCCAACGAAGCAACGGCGTGCCCTGCTGCGTATTTCTGGAGTTAAGAAGGTGGACAACCTAGAAAAAATAGACCTGAAGAAGATTCGCATCTCACGAGAAAACTGCGGATGTGACTGCAGGGTTTACTGTAACCCAGCAACATGTGCTTGTGCCGCAGCAGGTATCAAGTGTCAAGTGGATAGGTTATCTTTCCCCTGTGGCTGTACAAAGGATGGATGCGGAAATCCTGTAGGCAGGGTGGAATTTAATCCTGTCCGTGTCCGGACACATTTCATCCATACTATCATGAAACTGGACAGTGAGAGCGGTATGAACACAGAGGGACCAAGCAGTAGTGGCAGTATTGATGAGGCGGCAAGCAGTATATTGAATAGGACTTCTGAAGAGTACACCACATCAGCTTCATGTACCAAACCTTGCTGTGACAATTCATCATCAGTGGGAAATGACTCGGTGGCAGGGTACAGCAATTCATTAGGTCAGGTCAACAATGGACAGGTGGGTTGCACTTCATCAGAAGCCAATCATGTGTTTCCCATTCACAATCTTGAGTACCAAGCATCTGGGAACCCCAATGTAGAAGCTAGTATTCCCATAGAAGTCAAACAGCATTTGAATGTTCAGGAACTTATACCACGTATGTTGCATTACAATGATGCAGATGATAGCTTACTTCATCACCATCATCATGTAGGTCTTGGATGCAGCAATGATGCTGTTCCTACTCTTAATACATATACTGCATCAGATGACAGTATTTTGACATCAACCTCTGAATCAAGCTCTAGTGACAGCTACCAGTATAATCAGTGTGATGAATTCACTTTCAAAGAATCAGCCAATTTTGCTGAAATGAACAAAACCGTGACTAGCTCTGCAGACAGTAATTTTCCAGAGGTTCCTAAATTGACAACATTGGATGAGAGCTCCGAGTTGCCATTGGGATTGTCAGTTGGAAGTAATAACACCTTTACAGGTCTGAATTCCCATATTACTACATTTGCAGGCAGTTTTGGAGGTACATGTAATGTCACCCCACACTCTTCCACCTGTGTAACTAGTAGCCCTGGGAATTATGGGAATGATATTCAATTGGATCCAAGGGTAAGTCATAGTGAGCAATGTGGCTTTGAAAAAGATGCAATATCCTCCACGACACCTGATTCAGCACCATGTACAACCACAAGTAGTTACACCATTCTGAATGCATTGAATGCAATTGACCCCCTAGATGAGATACACGAGACAGAGCTAGCCACAAGCAAGATAAGCTCAGTGTCTGTAGCCATGGGAGATAATTTTAATGATAACACCAATCATTCTGAGTTTCACGAGTTACAGAATTGTAGTGTTGAGGCTGTAGTTTCAGGTATGGTCATGGTTAACTGTCCTAACATGAAACTAACTCAAAATGATAACGGGCCTCCTGAAGAACAATCACTTAATTGATTTGAATCTTTGAAAAACATTGATGAACTTGATTCAGAAACACCACCAAGATGCAAACAATATTTCAGTATTTAATACATGTATTTGGATAAATCTCACAATATACATGTACATGTAGTATTGGTTGAAATGGAACAAGTGCACAAGTTAACTGGTGCTCTTGCCACTTTTTATGATCTGAAATACTTCCAGAGCAACACTTGTCTGGTACCCAGCAATATCAATTATGTAACAAATACTATGTTACCTCTGTCATACGTATAGCCACAAATTGCCATATAAATTACAATAGTGATCCCTATCATTCTATGAAGAAAACTTAATAGTTTTTCTATTTATCTGTAATTTATTTTTTAAAAGGAGAAAAATGCAAAATATGAAACTTGCCACCTTAGCTTAATCAACTCATGACAATTGACATCCTTACATGCACCTACATGTGTATTCTCATTGTACATGACTACATTTACTCAAATTTGAAATATTTTGCAAATGTCTAAATGACAGATAAAACCAAAACTTTCAGAGTTACATTATATTTTAATGGGTACATATTTCTCATGTTGAGAATTGTCATGTATTCAAAGTACATAAGCTGCAGTATTTGCAAAGTTTGCTACAAATGGCCTAAAGAGGGGTTGGTTTATTTTCTTAAGAGAACATGATTTTCTTTTTCATGTTAAACAAATGTATTTAATACACCCATCCAGCCTGTCGATCCAATAGCACAGATTGACCAATAAGGCTATACCTGTCATTAACCCCAGTGAAGCTTTCCTGGGTTGTGGTTTAGGGGTGAACATTATACTTGTCCAGTTTATTGTGAAACCCTTCCTCCATAGTAAAACACTGCTGTAGCAATTTGGGGAAAACCCAAATTTATTCTTTCATCATTGCTAGTCTAATAACATTAAGAATGAACTTGACTGCTGTACTACACTGTACATGTACAAGTAGTGAGTCTTGAGTCCAGACATCTCACTGAACCCACACACTGTTCAGTGTAAATAGATTTCTCATAAATGGCTTAGTGTGTCCCAATTTTGTAAATTGCTATGGTGGATGAGGAATACATATATTGCCAAATCTGGATTGGTGTATATGTACCAATATATTGAAGTGATGTCTGACTCTTTGAAATACAAACAATATCAGGTAATGCTCATGTGAAGAGTCAAGCATGTGTTAGTGGTAATATTCGGTTATTGAAATGTTTAATATGTACAACTACATGTATGTTCAAGTGAATTCAGTCTGTCTGGTCAAGTTTAAGTTGGGTCAAAGTTGATTCATTGATTGAGATTCCTGATTTTGTGAAATTATTAAATGGATGTTTTGTGTGGTTGATGTCAACAATGTTAGATTTAAATAGAAATTAGAAATCAGAGGTGAATATTTCACATCCAAAATGATCATGTTACTTTGTACACGAATGTATACAATGTATGTATCCTATAATCAGCATAATTTGTGTAATATAATTGGTTAAATATTTCCTAGCCAGATTTCATTGGCCTGTGTGTACACTTGTAAATAGTGTCAATTTACAGAACCTCATGTATGTTTACATACATCCATGTATATTGAGCCTTGTATACATGCCAAAATCAATACCATAATTATATTGTCATCTATTTATTCTGTACAAATGAAGAGTAAGCAGCTAAGCATAATTTATCAGAAGTATAACAACTCTTGCCATTATCCCAGATATAACATGAATGTGGTATTAAGTCCACAACAAATGTGCTGCATATTTAATAGGAGTTTTTAAGTAACATTCAAATAATATTTTTTGAAGTTGTTTTTAGTTTTTAATTTTTTGTGAGGTCACAAAATATTATTTATGTAAACATTATTTATGAAGTCATTTTCATTTCACAGGGTGCACGTTCAATCCCATATTCAGGAAATGTTCAAAGGTCCAAATTATTTGTCTTTTTCTAGTGAACATTGACATCAAGCAGTGTTGATTTATGAATATTTCATGTGATATATGTAATTGCTTGTGTTAAGAGCTGAAGTTGATAAGATTCAAAGTGCAATGTTGAGAATTTTACCCCGTCCCATAGTCAAAGCTACTTACAAATAACTTAATAAACATTAAGTTGAACTTATTGAGGATAATTAAATGTATTTCATCAGTGTTAATACAATTAGAAAAGTGTGTCAATTTTATGTAGATTTATTCATTATTAGATTAATTATCTCATATTTTTATTTGTACATGTAGAATGGTTCTACTTCATGAAATTTGAAAACAGTATTTAGTGCATACGTGGACAGTGATACAGGTTGTCCATTTGTACCTTTACATGTATTTCCTCATTTGCTTTGGTCTGCGCAAAAGGAAAAATGAATGTTTCTCTTCAGCAAATGTTTGCGGTAATATGTTGTGAGTGTTGTTGCTATTTTGTGAAGTATGTCTTCAGTTTGTTGTCAGGTTATACGATAACTTTCAGAATAATGAGTCCAAATGCAGTTTCATGCAACAAATATTACTGGGCATGTTGATTTTGTTATACACAAGTCTATGAGGTTCAAAATGAAGCTCATGTTCTTTTAATACAGGTGCCTTTTTATGGCTGCTGATGAAAATGGATCAAGCTGATGCCGAGGTCCATAATTAAATTCACGACATAGATTTTATTTTTAAATGAACCAATGTACTCCACTTATATCATGTATTTGGGATAAAACCAACTTCTAAATGCTATGTACCAGTGTTTTCAATTAATGAAACACAGATGTCTGATTTAAATGCTTTAAAAAAAAGTTGTCTTATAGAATCACTAGCCTTGTCAGATTGAGCAGCTGTTATGTTATAGGATTGGTAATAATCAAAATGTAAAAACTATGTTCTATACACACAAAGAAAATCATTTTTCGAACATGATCTGCATGCAATATATTCAATGTTTCTGTGAATTACAAATGTGTTTTTTCCGAAAGGACAGTTTCTGGATCTCTTGCTCCGAGATGTTTCACAACACATCTTTTATCGCACCCAAGAAAGGTGCTGTGTACCTTTATCATGAGATTTTGTCTCCAACCATTGTACAACTGTTCATGTAGTATTAGTTAACCATATAATTTGGACAAGGTTTGATGGAGCAATGTTGTGTATCCAAAATTTGTTTGAAAACTTGCAATTATTATAGTGTTTGGAAAGTGCATTCACTTTCAAATTTAATTGCTTATAAAAGTCTTATAATTTATTCTTGCCTACAAGTATTTTTGACCAAATCATCAAAAAGAACAACTTTTCTGTCCACCACTGATTAGGTTATGCATGTACAGTGTAGTTGCAATTATCATCATGTTTTATGACACTTCCTTTAGGCTATGGAACCACAGAAGTTAGGTTACTATTTTACATTCCACCCATTAAGTAAATACTTTCTAAGTTAAAGTATTAACCCTCTCAATACCGAATTGTTTTGACATAAACAACCGCTGGTGACCACTCAAGCGTGAAGCACACATTCTTACACAACAGAAAGCTTGTGTTCAAAGGCCAACTCTATTATCACCTTGAAGATATCATTTTACAGAAAAATAAGTAATAATAATTATCTTACTTATTTAATTCCCTTTCATAAAATCATTAAAATCGGTCAATAAATGTCCAAGTTCTCAATCTTTGTTTCCTCAGTGTGATCTGTAAACTCAAACACTTTTTTGTACACAAACAAATGGCACTCCGTATCTTTCAACTCCAATTTGAAGGGATTGCATAATAGCAACCTTATTTTATTTCACCATCAATAGAAAGATCCGATCTTTCTCTTTCCAACCATTGTAAGCTTGGGTATGGATGGTCGACAAAAGTCGCCTATGGTAAGGAAAGGGTTAAGTAAAAAAAAAAAAACGCAATGATAACAAATGCTTTACAATCTGAAACAAGTAGATGTTTATATAAGTTGCAGCAATATTTTTCATATATTTATTTCTAAACAAATTATATGGACAACTTTAAAATGTACATAAGGGAAAAAACATAATTCAAAATAACAAAATTATACAAACTAATTTAAAACAGTATAGGTTTACATGTATTTTATTTATACAATGTAGCTCTCAGTTTTCATATCAAAATATGACCCTCAAGTAACTGGAGTGATGTCTTTTACTGGCTTATTTTTCAACAGAAAAAACTTTACAAAATATTTAAATAAGAAATTAAAGTCAAGGTGCTTTGTTTATTGTTCCCAACACAAATTCAGTGAACCCCCCACCTAGGGTATATATTTTAGTCCCCTCCCCTGCAACAAAAATGCCTCTAAATATTATTAAAATGTTATTAATCATTTATATTTTCATGCTCAAATTTGGAAAACAGTCATCAAATGTTTGCCATTATTGAATATATATTGTTTTGTATTTGTCTATTCTGTATTTGTGTAGATTTAGAGATAAACCTAGTGCAATTATGAGTGATGATATGCATGTCATCATCACAGGAAAGGTTTACAATTTGCATGCTTTTCACAGATGGATCACCTTGTATATGTAGGTCTTGCCACATAGAATCAATGTGTAGAAATAAAACTGCATAATGTATTTACCAAATGAGTTAAAAAAATAAATAATAATGCTTGAGCTATGTACGATGCAGATAAAGATTAATAAAAACAGACAAAATGATAGATGGTAACTTTGGTGTGTGTTTTTTGATATCTTATTCCAACCAGTCAGTGTACATGTATTACATGACTATGGACAAGAATGTTTCACTGCATCATCTTTAAATAGACTTTTGCATGGTTGGCTGATAATGGGGGGAAGGGAGAATTACTTTGACCCCCCTGGATTATCCAATAATAAGAGTCTATAGACCTTATGCAAATCTCAACGTGTTCCCTTACTCGGAGAATAAAACAGAGTAAGTCATTGGCTCCATACATGATGTGTGTACACATAATCTCCATTGTTTGTATCAACATTACCCTGTTTTTTCTGCAGGTTTAGGAGTCCTGTTTATATCTTGTAGTTGATGACATGAAGGGTGACCCATGACAAGGAATGCAACCGAGTGAGCAATTAAGGATTGGTCATCATCTGAAATTATCAAAACACACAAAAATGATCTTTAACCATCAGGGGAAGTTGATGTGTAATGTTCTTCCACAAACATGTTTCCTTTTTGTCAACAGCAAAATATCACCCTTGATTCTAAATTTTAATACCGTGATTTACGGTAAAAAATGTATTCTTTTGATTAAGAAAGATTCTTGATTCTTGCATTGCAGTGATATGACATTGAATCTACCCAATTGCATTATTTGCATCAACTCACTCCCACACTCCAACCTCCCTCCCCACTCCTTCTTTCCGCCTGATATACAGAGACTCACCATTTGTCCGACTTGAAAACTCCACCCACTGGCGTAGCCAGATTTCCAAGTCATTCTTGTCTGAATGTACAGTGTTTAGTCCCCTCTCATAACACAGCTGTACACACAATATATACAATATATCAGGATATATCAGGAAGTATTCTTTATATTATTGTTGTTTTTCTTTCAAATTGTTCCTATATGCTTAGTTATAATTCAAGCAAATATATATTATTATTATTATTTTTTTTTAAAGCTACCAAGGTAAATATGTACATGCTGGATTGTTCTTAGTCTGCACTTCTCAGATGCATCTGTTGTATGGTAGACAGAAAAAGGCTGAGACTAGGTAGGTCTATATCTCTTCATTCATATAAAGTATGGATGTATTTATAGCCATTTTACCAAAAAAGTGTACACTCCTTTTTAAGATAGACTCATTGTTATTTTAGTGAGCTGATAATGTATGTGTTACATTTAAACCAATATTTGACTCCAATGTCAAACACTGCTGACACATGTAAACATCACAGGTATGCCTAAGATGAATGCAAGCTTCTTGGATTGTCATAGTATATTATGGTCAGTACCTATAATAATGAGAATGCATCTTTAAATCCAATACACATATTTGCATGATATATTTGCTAAATGTGACATTCAATAAACACTATAATTCTTGTTACATTACTCTTACTTTCTCTAATTCCAAGTGGTCTAATGTAGAGATGCCTTCCTTTCTGATGGAATAGTCCATTGCTTGTATCAAGGCTATATTCTTGTTCAGTTTCCTTCGGAGCAGGAATCCAGGCATGAACATAGTACGCAGGGAACATAATCTGCATAGACATTTCTTGGGAAAGATACTTTCAGTCATAATCAATTCAATAGTTTCTTTTTAAAGTATGATGATCAAGTGATTTGGCCATGTAAATAATTGGTGATCATCCTCATCACCTATCTGCTCCAAATACAGGTGCAATAATTGGTCCAATAATAACAAGTTAACTGCACAGTTCCTTGTGCATCCATTTACCATGTATCTGGACTGAAATATATCCCAACTGCCAATTTATTATTCCAAACAAGATTACATTGACAGACAAAATGGTTCATCAGGAATGTGTCATTGGTACAATTACCTTATATACAACAATTTAAAGTTATTAATTGTAATTATATCTATATAACAATGATCAACTCTTATTGTTCTTATCATTATTCATGTTGTATAATATGTCTAGTGATTAGTCTAAACTGTAAAGCATCAGAATCAAATTTAAGTCAATCAATCTACACGTACTAGCATTTATACTTACCAGATGATTTCGGGATAGTTTATTGAGACATAGAGTCTGGAATGCATTCTTGCTTTGTAGAACTTGTTTCACTGTAACTTGTTGCTCTGATTGTAGCTTGGATACAAGTAAATGTTAATATAACATCAATAAGATAAGAAAACAAAAAAAGGATAATGTAACCCCCAAATATGCCCTAATGAATAATCATTAATGGGGAGGTATTGTCATTTTAAGACGTGATAGGCTCATAATTAGAGGATGTTTTAATGGATTAATGACAACATTTGGTTCACAAAAACCTAATAATCACAGGGATAGCTAAATAGCTTTACATAATATATAAATGTAGGCTCTATTTAGCTATGACCCTTTATCATGGAGCAACAATCTTGCTTTCAATTTTTTCCAGGGCAACTACACCATGGCATTTTTAGAATTTGTGAGCTAAATGCATGTGTAACATATGTGCAAATGTATGAAACTTGGCATCTCTGTGGCTTTTTCAGATGGCAATAACAGTAGGCTTGACTGTATGTAGGGAATTACAAATATTAACAAAATAGCACAATGAAACACCAACTTAAACTTAAAAATTTGTTTACCTTGTCTATAGCAGTTTGCAAGAAATGTCTGTCAGTACTGGTCTTAATGTTGACCAATTTCTGTAACAATAACTCTAAAATGATGGGATACAGATCCACTCTTTGTTTGTAGGATTTGAGTTGGTACTGAAGAAGCTTATCATGTGACAGGAATTGATTTGCGAGAAAGACCGTAGGGTAGATAAACCTGGGTAGGAAATAAAACAAGATATCATTCATATTAACCAACACTGAATATTAAGGGAATCCATCTTTGGATTGTTGTAAGGCTCACAGTCAAAATGAAGAGGGAGGTTGAGGTTCTCAATCTCCTTCATCCCAAGATGTACAGCACCCTTACACTTATTAAGGGTGAACTTGAGGGTGCCCAAACTTAGGCTACACTTTATATACAGTGTTTTATTGTACGCAGATGTAGCACTGTTAAAATATACAGATATTTGGGCCTTATTTGCACACATTTACAATGTAAGTCATGGGCCAAGGTCAGGTGCAAATAATTGAATTGCCCCAAATTACAGTTATTAAAATAAGAGACCATTTTAATGGAAAAAATAGTCATAACACAAATTATCCTTTTTACTTTTATGATGTGCTATCTTCTTTCTTTCTCCTTTTACTCTTCTACTAATTTTGATTGAATACTTGAAATGTGCAATGCATATTAAATCATCTTTAAGAGTTAGTACATCAAAATACATTTTACCACACATAATTATCCTGGCTATTTGAACTCACATGAGTGGCAACACAAAGTAGTAGACAATAGGTAAGCACAGCAATAGCATAGTTGGTGTCATTTTAGCCATATCATTGGAGATCTGAAAAGAGGTTCAATGCAAAGATATGTCATTTGGTTCTTGATCTGCTAATAACTACATTATGACTCTTGTTAATTTGGGGTTTGAAATTAATGAAAATATTCAATTCAGAAAAATACCTGTTTTTTAAGATGGAGTTCTTTCCAGTGCAGATCTTTGAGTTGTAGCTTTTCTTTCCTCATCTTCTTATTGATGATATACACTGATTTAAAATCACCAGTAAACTTAACAAAACCTGCAAACATATCAAAACAAATATAAAATGTTAATGTCACAGGGCAGCTCTACTAAACAGTACGCGCTCTATTCCTCACTGTCCCCAGTACACGCTCTATTCCTCACTGTCCCCAGTACACGCTCTATTCCTTATTCCTACTGTATAAGTTGAACCCTGGTTTATGTTTCGTAACAAAAAGTAAAGAAAAATCATTTTGTAACATTTTGAACTATGTGTGAGTATATATGTTATGTAAACAATTTGTTTTTGGGATTATTATTACCGATTTTGAACTGTCCATATTCTTGGAGCATCCATGGAGATATTCTTCCCAAAAGTGCACAGAATATATAATCAGATTTGTACATGACACGTTTAAATAACCCAGGTTTGCTTGGTGTAGCCTGTTGTTGATTACTTGTAGGATCGTGGACAGACCTCTTATCCTGAGATGAATAGAGGATCCGAGGCTGGTATGGGAGATGTCTGCAAAGAGTAACAGTTGAATATGCTTTAAGAATAAAGTGTGATATGGCAACAAACCATTGAAAATGCAAAGTCTAAAAAAAAAAGTAAACACAGTTAAAAAAACAAGGTAATCCCAGAACCAGCAGCCAAAATTCTATGACATCCGGAAAGAATGTCAAACCCAACCACCACTTGTGCACAATGTCAAAACATGTGTTTTTAGCAGACAACAAAATGGCCAACATCTGGATGTGCATACATTCATTGCTCAAAATCTCCCAAAATATTGTTTCCAATCCTCACTTGACTACATTTTTCTAAAGTGTGTCCTCCATCATCTTTTAAAGGAAAATCTGTGATATTTGGCCAAAAGTGGCAGTTGTATTCTACATTCTTTCCTGACATCCTGTCACTCAGTCTGTTAGTCATGTCAGTGGCTCAGTACACAATAACAGTTACTGAATGAAGCATCATTATTCATCTGTGGAAAAGTGTTCCAGTATAAATAACATAAATCAATTTAACTAAATTTAACATGATGATGTCACCCACCCTGCCAGAGGCAGTAGTGAATATAGTTCAACCTTATAGTTCAATATCCTAGTGTTTCGTATGTATACAGTTAGCCCCATTCTAGGGACAATACACTGGACTCCCTCCATATCCTTGGCCCTAACCCCACATGTACAAAAAAAGAGTGATTTTTCTTTATTTTCAACTTTTGATCTGCTAATTATAACAACCTAAAACTTAGTGATTAGGTAACCTTGCCCAAGCAGACACTTTTGGCCTAAAATCCGTCATTCTGGGATACCTCACTTACATTAAATTTTCGAAACATTTTTTAAATTTAAAAATAATAACATTAAAATTTGACCAAAATACTGATCTCACAATAGCGAACCTCATGCCAAAAGGGTCTGCTTGGGCAAGATTACTTAATCACAAAATTTTACATTGTAATAATTGGCAGATCAAAAGTAGAAAAATCGCTCTTTTTTGTACATGTGGCACTAGGGCCAAGGATACGGAGGGAGTCCAGTGTATTGGCCCTAGAATGGGGCTAGTATATCCTCAATTTACCCTAAATGACGCACCTAAGGTTATATCAACTGGACGGTAACTTACAAATGAAATTAGCAGTTTGGTGTTTCAGTTTGTTTCAGTGAAGGAATTTCAATGCATGATCATACGCGTGGACGTCTTGAGCACCGTTTTTTGAGACGCACAGAATTGTGGTCATCAGAATATTGATGTTGGTATAATGACTCACCCCAAACTGTTAAAGTTGATGGGGGCACAGAAAATGTACCCAAGAAGAAAAACAGCTGAAATCATGTTTCATCTTATTCCAGATGGTTGTAAAATTGTTTTTAAACTTGAAAATAAAAATATTGTTTTCGATATTTAAAATAAAATGGTATAATTTGGAGCTCTCAAAACTTTTAATCAATATTCTTGAAAGACCAATAAAATGGAAGGTGGTTAAATTTTTTGCAAAAAGTACTTTGAAATGTGTAAAATTGCTGTTAACATTTTGTCAAATAAAAGATTTCTTTTCATAACCATGATATTAATGTTTAATTTTTTCAATAATTTTCCACTACCATCGAAATAAACACCAACGAATTAAGTGGTCTTCGTTCGCTTCTTCTATAAGGAATGTGTCCAATTTGAGGATCAGTATTTCTTTAAAAAATCATTGCAAATGCAAAACATTAATATATTTTTGTTTCCACAGACAACAGCTTGTTGACAGCATAGAACAATAAAATCACAGATGTTCGTGAAAAAAAAATTTGAGGTCATGTAAATCTCTTACTATTTGTATCTAGTAAAATCAGTGGTTAAACAGCTTTTTCCACTTTCACAAGCACTAACTTTCCAGTAAATCAAATAATTTCACTATAATTTTTATTTCTGTAACAAGCACGAATTTGATAAGTTTATGCAACCAGTAATACGCCATAGTTTTGTAAGTTTTCCGAGAAATGCTAAGCCAAAGAAGGTAGGCCTAGGTGCGTCATTTCACGAGTGCGGCGAATTACATACATGGACAATACAGTTAGGCCTACTAGTACTAGTAAATAGACCTTATGCCAATGGTTATGCATATGATGTCACAAACTGAATATCGCCCTCATTCAGAGGCTAGTAGAGAAGGTCACTCATTGGTTCATGCACGCATACATGAACCAATGAGTGACCTTCGTCTGCCTCTGAAATTGGAAAGGGGGTGCCCTTCACTTTGTGACGTCATATGTAATTTAAAGGTCTATTTAGGCCTACTATAGTACTAACATTACACTTACAGCCCCACTAACGTGTAGCACAGATAGGCCTAGACCTGAATCTTTTTTTAGCCACACACTTTGTTCAATTGACAATAAAACACTAACATAACACTACACTACAGTCTCGATTTTGTAATTTATGCAGAAATTAAAAATAAAAGAGAACTTCTCACCTAAAAGTAAAAGTGCTAACTTTTGACAAACCGTTTGCTTTTAAACGATGCTCACATCTGCAGAATATGTCATTCACATTGCAAACAAACCGCATCCTCTTTACGGCCATTGGCAGCGCCATCTTGATTCTGCTTTCTTTAAATAAAATACGTTGTGATTATTCGCAGGGCTGCCCTGCGAATTGCCATGTAGTCCGGTATTATTCGCAGGGCCGGGCTAGGGCAGTACAGCATCAGTGAACGCGGTAAAACTCGATGATTCAGTCGTGCGCATGCGCACTGCACGCGTAATTTAATAGACCCATGATATGTGTAGGCCCTAGCCGGCCCGGTGTCACGGTCTCAGCTATCCGGCGTGCTCAGCTATCCGGATGACCAAATATGGTAAAATTACGTCATGCTATGTCTGCGCACAGCGTACGAAAGTAGTCCATTTTAGTGCCGTGCTGAGTCGTGTACGTGTTCGTGTACGTGTACGTATACGTACATACACACACTTGCTGGAACTGTCATGGCGGCCTCCACGAGCAGTGACTACAGCGTGCTGAAATGCCCGGCTACGTCATCCGGATAGCTGAGCACGCCGGATAGCTGAGACCGTGACTACAGCGTGCTGAAATGCCCGGCTACGTCATCCGGATAGCTGAGCACGCCGGATAACTGAGACCGTGACACCGGCCCTAGCCGGCCTAGGTTAGTGTAGACTAACGTTAGGCTAACTGAAAATTGTGATACTACATTTAATTTAGCTACGTTTAATAATGAACATGCATGATGGAGGGCAAAGAATTTGATTCTTTTATAAGTTTTAAAACTTTTCTAGACCAGTATAGTAAGGAGAATAATACTGTATACTGCATTGCTGACAGCAGGACTGCCCAATATTCAAATAAAAGCCCTGCGAATTAGCCGTACGTGTAACACAATTCGCAGGGCAGCCCTGCGAATTAGCCGTACGTGTAACACAATTCGCAGGGCAGCCCTGCGAATTAGCCGTACGTGTAACACAATTCGCAGGGCAGCCCTGCGAATAAGCCCCACCAATAAAATAACGTGTAGATGATCGAGACTAACGTTAGTTTGAACAAGGCCCTATACACGTAACGCATCCGTTACGCATTTCACAAAGATCTCTCATAAGCGTACATGTACTGTCCTTGAAATTTCGAAAGACAATGTGACACACATGACATCACTTGTTACAAGGTCAAGCCGTGTCTTCCTTCCAGTTCAACGTTTAACTTAACTTAACTGTTTTACGTATCCTCAATTTACCCTAAATGACGCACCTAAGGCCGGATATATCATCAACTGGACAGTAACTTACAAATGAAATTAGCAGTTTGGTGTTTCAGTTTGTTTCAGTGACGGAAGGATTCTTTTGTAAAATGCGGAATTTCAATGCATGATCATACGTGTGGACGTCTTGACCGCCGTTTTTTGATATGCACAGAATTGTGGTCATCAAAAAATTGATGTTGGTATAATGACAGTCACCCCCAAACTGTTAAAGTTCACGGAGGCACAGAAAATGTACCCAATAAGAAAAACAGTTGAAACATGTTTCATCTGATTGCAGTGTAAAATTGTTTTTAATCTTGAAAATAAAAATATTGTTTTAGATTTTTTAAATAAAATTTGGAGAACCTCTCAAAACTTTTAATCAATATTCTTGAAAGACCAATAAGGTGCATGGTTCAAATTTTTGCAAAAAGTACTTTAAAACGTTGAAATGTGTAAACACTGCTGTTAACATTTTGTCGAATAAAAGATTTCTTTTCATAACCATGATATTAATGTTTCATTTTCTCAATAATTTTCCACTACCGACGAAGTAAACACCAACGAATTAAGTAGTCTTCGTTCGCTTCTTCCATTTTGAGGATCATTATTTCTTTAAAAAATCATTGCAAATGCAAAGCATTCGTATCTTTTGGTTCCACAGAAAACTGCAGCTCGTTGACGGCATAGAACAATAAAATCACACTATGTTCGTGAAAAAAAAATGCTCGGAGGTCAAGTAAATCCCTATTTGTATCTTGTAAGATCAGTGGTTAAACAACTTTGTCCACTTTCACAAGCACTAACTTTCCAGTAAATCATATAATTTCACTATGATTTTGATTTTTGTAACAAGCACGACTTAGATAAGTTTATGCAACCAGTAATAGAACTTATGCGTTGACGTCATCACGCCGCCATCTTAGAGGTAAAACGATGATGAAACAATGGAAAACGCACATCTATACGGACGTACGTATACACGCGCGGCGCACAGATTGGGCCAATGAGCAACCTTCTTTTGACCTCTAGCCGAGGGCGCCCTACTCAAATGACGTCATGTTCATGGTCTATACGCGCACGCCATAGTTTTGAAATTTTTCCAAGAAATGCTAAGCAGCCAAAGCTTAAAGCTAGTAAGTGCGTCATTTCACGAGTGCGGCGAATTACGTATGGACGATACTTATGTAACTGTACATGTACATTACGTAGTCACTGATTGTGTACGTGTAGGTGTGTTGTTGTGAAGAAAGCTAAGTATGCTAAATTGTAACAGCGCCATCATGCGATAATTAACTGATAAATAGTGCCCAGCCCTGCGCTTCATGTACATGATCACTACATGTTTCCACCGTTTCGTTCCCAAAACCACAATTCCGATTTTTCTTATTTGTTTGCTCGGACCCATTGGAAGGAAATAGGCCTATCCGTTGTATGAGCCTACATCTCTTGGAGTATCTAGGACAACGTTAGAACTTAAAAGTAATCCATAACGGCAGACCAAGCCCAAGGTAGGTCGGACAGTCAGGAGTGAGTATCGTAACTCGATGTAAAGTTATTTGTTATGGTTAAAACGTCGTAACTACGTAAGTCAGTTAGGCCAAGAGAATGAAAGTCATAGATTTGCGTCCGGGAAATTTCGAAAACACATGAGGCTTTTTTTCATTATTCATTATTCATTATTTCCATTGATCATTAATAACAGCGCAATCACAAGATGTTTCTTCTATAATCTGTGTACGTACGTGCATCATTATACGTGCGGACCGCACACACGGGCAAGCCATAAGATGCAAAGGCTCAACAGCGAACGGGACCGTACTCAAGTTCCCTCAGCCCTATGTTCCCTCATCCCAAAATAGACCCTATGTTCCCTCAGCCCTATGTTCCCTCATCCCAAAATAGACCCTATTTTGGGATGAGGAACATAGGGTTGAGGGAACATAGGGTTGAGGGAACATAGGGCCTAATTTGGATTTTAAAAAAATGTTAGGCATTGACAAATCCCCATTGAGGGAACATAGGGCTGAGGGAACATAGGGCTGAGGGAACATAGGCATGACCCCCAGCGAACGTGTTGTGCATGTGAAGGCGGTACAGTTAGCAGGTGCGGATCGAACGGAGTTTACCATACAGTTTTAGCGCGATGCGACCTTTTTTGTGAACGACGTACGCGGGATTAAAAGAACATGTGCTAATGATTATTTATACTATAATAGTGTACATACTGGTGGAAATTTGGTAAAAGCTTCGTTTTACTGATGTGGATGATTTGAAACTAAATTTGTTTGGTGAAAATACCTTTTTTGTGCAAATAATGATTTTTTGGGCAAATAATGAAAAATTTAGGCGGTAGCTTTCGGGACATGCGGGCGGTGGACGCAAATCTATGACTTTCATTCTCATGGCCTTAAGTTGAGTACAATAATTTATTCACATCATCAGAATGTTACTGGTTTTTTTAAGACAAGTAACATTAGCCTACAAATTAGGCAATGCATATGAGCCACCATAAGCCCATAGGCCTATGTCATTGTCAGACATGACATAAAAAACACAATATTGTCAATAAACAAAAAAATAAAGGGGGCCACTTTGCATCCGTCACGTTAGCAGTTTTTCCAATGGTTGTTATTTATTTTTAAGTACCCGAAACCGACCAAAAAGTGTTTCAACATGTGAATGGACATGCAGGCTTATACTAGAACTAATTTGAGTTGATTTATTTTATATTTTAATTTTTTTATTTACTTTTTACCCTCAAATTTCCATAAAAATTTGACGGAAAAAGTTACCTCACTTTTCCGTCCATTTGTTTCTGGAAATTTTAGGCTAGTTAAAAAAATAATAGTAATAATCAACTCAAATTATCTTTAGGATAAGCATGCATGTTTATTCAAATGTTGAAATTCTTTTTGGGTGGTTTCAGATATTTAAAAAAAATTACAACCATAAGAAAAACTGCTAACGTGACGGTAGGAAAGTGGCCCCATTGTGTTTTATGTCACATTGTATTTTTATTTTTGATGTGTCTGTTAACTGTAACAGTTAACATGTTTTTTATTTTATTTTTTAGGGAAGTATTATTTATGACATCATTTATTAACATTACATGTATTACACAGTTGCGGCTCAAGGGATGCCCCCTCCCCCCGAACCCCTTAAGACCCTCATTGCCCCCTCCCCCTCCACCATATAACTTTAGTTGTTCCTCAGTGAAACCAATCCAGGCCAGGTACAAGGGATAACAAGTTTAATTTGTCAAATATTTTATGAAATGAAATGAAATGAGACGAGAAGTGTACGTACAACTACAAAGCAAATGCTCACTGTGATATTTATATATTGATAGGTTTAATTGGTACACAAGCAGTCAAGCACATTATTGTTTGTACAGTGTCCATCTCCCCCATCCCTAGCCCTCTCATGAATTATGGAGACTTGTCCTCAGTCTGTTTTAACAGTGCAAGTACATGTAGTGATAAAATGCTGAATATTCTAGTACTACAATTGTAACAGCTGTACAAGCTCAAGGACAGGTCACTCACTAGAATCCACTTGTATTGGGTCATCATGGTTACCACCCTGGTGTTGATTCAGGTGAAATTTATAGCCTGTATAAGAAATTAAGCAGTTATCATTCAAATAGTGATTGAATTTTGCTACATTGAAATTGGAGCTGATTTTATCCAATTTAAGTTTTGGTGTCATTTGCAATGTATTTTGATGTGAACAGATAGTTGAGAGACTAGATGAGAGATTGTGCAGTACTGTAGTGACAGTTTTTGTATGGAGCATAATTCTGCAACAATAAGATATTAAAACTGTCTGCTCAGTTTTCTTCGTGTTGTTGAGCTAATTAAAGGTAAGATTAAACTAACCTGGGTGCAGCTGTGCAACATTGAGTACCTATATTTTTTAAATGATGAGTTGTACAATGGCAGAAAGATTTAAGCTAGCATATTAGGCTTAAAAAAAGTCTCCGCTTTCTGGTCTCTGCGCGCGTCGCCTCAGACCTGCGCTGCTGCGCATCGGCATTTTTAATTTTTGTTGCTATGAAACGATGTCCAATTGCAGCCAAAATTGCTAGATCGATTGGAATTCTGCCATGCTGTGCTTCAAACGACTTTTTCACATACATGTAGGGGTATGAAACTTTGCCCGATTTTTTGCGGCTTCTCTTAGCCACCATACTTTGTGTGTGGGAAATTTGGTCCCGGCATATACAATGCATCACGTATTTCACTGTTGGGGGCAAAAAAGATCGCCAAAATAAAAAATAAAAAACGTGTCACCGAACTGATTTTGAAGCCAACCGATGACCAGAAACCGGAGACTTTTTTGAGGACCTTATTATACTGTACGAAGTAAATTGTCACATGCCTTAGTCAAATATTGGTCACTATTTTTACTTTCTGCATGGGTCTTCTTACTCCACCCCTCCCTTTCCACCCTCCCCTTCCACCCTTCCCCTTCCACCCTTCCCCTTCCACCCATCCCCCTCCACCCACCCCTCTCCTTTTCACCCACCCCTCTTCCTTCCACCCACCCCTCCCCTTCCAGCCCTCCCCTTCCAGCCCTCCCCTTCCACCCCTCCCCTTCCACCCATCCCCCTCCACCCACCCCTCTCCTTTTCACCCACCCCTCTTCCTTCCACCCACCCCTCCCCTTCCACCCCTCCCCTTCCACCCATCCCCCTCCACCCACCCCTCTCCTTTTCACCCACCCCTCTTCCTTCCACCCACCCCTCTTCCACCCACCCACCTCCCTTCCACCCACCCACCTCCCTTCCACCCACCCACCTCCCTTCCACCCACCCACCTCACTTCCACCCACCCACCTCCCTTCCACCCACCCACCCCCTTCCACCCACCCACCCCCCTCCCACCCACCCATCCCCTTCCACCCACCCACCCCCCTTCCACCCACCCACCCCCCCTTCCACCCACCCACTGACAAAATGTTTTACTAAAAGTTAATGAAACCTAAAATATTGCACAGATTAACATTAATTCAAATAGGCCTATAGCAGCATTTCATTAATTCTTTGCAATATCTTTCAGAAATAGAAGAAATGACAGTAAGATGATGCATACACTTCATTGTTACAATAGATGAAGAATATGGAGTTAGAGAATCTACCAATCAACAGTAATGAACCTGTTAAGTCTCATGGTAGCACTGAAGATGAAGTGTCGAGCAGAAAATATGATGACAATGAAGGTGAAATACATTTTTTATTCCATTATTTGTATTGTTTATTTTGGCATTTTTATGAATCAAAACTTTCTGTTAATTAACCCTCCTACTTCTGGTGCCTTTTTCATACAAGTTGATCCACCATTTGAAACCATTCGCTTTTGTGGTTTTGAGTGGTGAAATAACTGTACAGTATTGATTCCCCCAAATGGTTTTGAATGGTAGGTCAGCTACAATACAAAACCTTGTTTGGATCTTTCCAAATGGTAGTACAGCTAATACAAAACCTTGTTTGGATACTTCTAAGTGGTGAATCAATGGACCCTCTATGCATTTGAATGGATTTGAATGGTAGTAAAGCTTGCTACCAACACTGTTCAAATGGTATCACCATCTGTGTACAAAACCAATGGGCATTTTGGTAAGTGGAAATTTTGAATGGTTTCAAATGGTCAAACAGTAGGAGGGTTAATGAGGTATATTTATTTTCTATTCTTATGGGTTTTTGTATACTGCTATACTGCATACATTTTAATATATTGGATTTGGTTATTAGCATAGTTATATCCATGTGAACAAATCTGATCTTACAATTTGACAGAAATCATGATTTCTTTTGAAAGTTGTGTACATGTTCTGCATCATGTTTACATGGTCTGCATCATGCATTAACTATTTCACGGGTTTTCCCTTTTAGGGTCATTCATTCCCTTTTTTCTACTGTGGATATAAACATAGCAAATTTACAGTATAATGTGTTTCCTATTCAATCAGATTTACTGGATGGTTCACATGTGTTAACTGTTAGACAAGTCCGACTTTGGCGTAGAGGAGCCCTAGCCATGGCATGGATCTCAGTCATTGTTCTCTTTCTACTTGGGGTCATCAGTTTTGGTAATAGAAAGTTGTTGAGTTGTCATAGACATAGGGAACCATATCTCAAATTCACTTTATTTTATGTGTTAGTTAAATTGTATTTCTTTTGTAAGGATGGGGCATTCCCCATTTCTTGTCTGCCTTTAACCAGTTCGCGTCGGGAATAAAAAAGTTTTTCTGGGACCCTGTGGCAGGTTTCTTTTTCCCACACACACATTAATGGAAGCTTCCACAGCGGGTGGCCGGCACTTCCGAGCATGTCACCGTGCACTCATGGCTGAACCGAGCATGCATACAAATATTCCAGAGTTTCCTGTGGCGTGTTGAGACGCTCTCCGATCCGCGGTGCAAAAAAAAATTGCGTGTATACACGGCCTCCGACGCGAACTGGTTAAAAGAAACAGAGAGATTTTAGTTTTAACTGCAAGAATAAATTAATTAAACTTGTATAACTTTAACATTTACCTAGGGGCAGCTTTATGAAAACCTATTTGAAATACACAAAATTAATGATTGTTGTTTTATGATAATTGTTTGGTTCTTATAGTTGTTTCAATGACAACAGAAAGTCCTGCTACATTTGGCTTTGGGGTGAGTGGTAAAAATTATGTGATGTTGTTTCAGGTGGCTACCTTGGCCTCTTTCTTGGATCTCTTAAGCATTAACAAGATGATTGTTTGAAAAAAGAGTTAAAATAGACTTGGATGGTACCTAAATATACACCCACAAGAATACAACCAAAATCAAACATGTAAAATATATGAGGTAGTATTCTTCAAAATGTACACCACATTGACTTTTGTTGATATCTTAAAAGAAAAAAAATTGTCTTATTAAATGTACTTTTATTTTAATTTTATTTCTTTATATTCTGTTGAATATTTGTAATTTTTTGCTTCTTATTATTTTCAGTGAAGGCCCTGTGGTAGAACACATTTAATGTGAATGAGTTACCCTGATAAAAGAAAATAAATAATGAATAACTATACCCATAATACATTTATGCTGATTTTTTTTTTCTGCAGTTTAATTGTGTTCTTGATGTTTGTACATCAGCTGTTGTTATTTGGAGATTTTATGGTTCGATAACAGAGGTTTACTCAGAAAACAGGGAAAGAATGTAAGTTGGCAATTTATTGATACACATATTAAGGAATAGCTAATTAAGAAATACTATAAACAACACTTAGGACAAAATAATTAAATGTCAGTTCAGAAATGTATACTTATTTTTTGCTCCTGAATCTTGAATTTTGTATTTGAGAATAGGGGTGTGCGTTTTCGGATATTTTTGGAACCGGATACCCAAAATCAGGAAACTTCGGATACCTGGATACCCGTTTTCATTTTTGTTGAAAACATGCCTCTGGTGGTGCACAAATACATGTACTGTAAATGGTAACAAAATTGACCTTTATAATACAGAAAATACCATACTTAAATCGATATTTTCTTTACTGTGTCATTTTTAAATAATTAGGCAAACATTCCTTCCTGTGCTGCTGGTTTGATAAGTTGTTTGAAGCAGCCGCTGCCAGGCCCTTTGCAGTCTTAACGATTCGATACAATTTATCACATACAGTTGGAGAAAAGTGTATGGAAAATGTCCATAAAATACTACAAAGGCTTTATTGGAGTGTAATCTCATGAATAAAATATAATTGTCTGTAAAAGTGTAAACATTACATTGTTCAAGAGTCACAGATTTCCTGTAAGTCGTTTACGGGTAATTGGAACCGGAAAATGGAACCAGGTAATGACAGTTTCGGTCGGGTATCCAGATACCCGGTACAGCCCTATTTGAGAATCTCTTGTATGAGGAGCTTGCCTTGTCTGCCAAAATTGTATACATAACAATACATGAAGTAATGTAATTAAAATGTTTTTTACATTACACAAACATGTAGCATTTGATATTTTAAAAATTCAATAAAAGGCAATTAACTTTATTAAACAAATGCAACTACTTTTGTAACATAAGGATAATTGCTTTTTTGGTTTATAAAGAATGGACAAATTTTAATGTTTAAAAAGAATGTTCTAGCTGCAGATTTTTTTTAAAGAATTCTAAAGAATTTACATGCAGCTGAATTTTTCTCTGATCAACAAACCATATTAGGCTTTGTGGTTGTAATATTTGTAATGTTCTACCAAAACAATGGCTAGACTATTAATATTGTTTTTTTTTAATTCTAAACATTTACCTGTATGTAACACATTGCAGCTTCATTGGTGGCGGGTAAAGTCATGTACATGTAAGTTTCAGGGATTAAATCTTCCCTTATTTATTGATTTGTGGGTATGCAATTTATTATAGATTGTATGGTGTAAAACATGAATTACTGAATTACATGTTTTACTTGTATTGAATATTTGTTGTTTTTGTGAAAACTATCAAATTTGTTAGCTGAAATAAACTTGCCTTTCACAATAAAGCCACACTGCCCAAGTATGCCATTTCTAAAAAGCTACATACTGTAGGTTACAATTTGAGTGTACGCAATTTGGTACAGTTTTACATGCTATGTTTGTTTGTTTGTTTGTTTGTTTATTTATTTGTTTCCTTGTTTCCTTTATGATACTAGTTGATATTATGTAAAAACACTCTTGTGTAAATCAAAAAGAAATTTTAATTATTGCATGCTGTGACATAATTTATTATCAGAAAGTATTACCTGCAAAAACGTACTTGTGTAAATGTTCTATTGAGATGATTGGTTGAAGTGATTGTCTAGTTAAAGAGGTTGGAATAACCTGGGGAAAAAAACGGGGTTAATTAATATCTAAAAAACATCATAAGCAGATATTCCATCTGACGTTATACGATATTTTCAAGAAAACATGAATAATAATTCAAATCTGAAATGGCTTAGCAGGGAATACCACACAGTGATCCATTGTTACTATATTTACCTTATTGATACAACAAAATAAGCTAAAGCTTTAACATAGATAGATAGATAGATAGAGGGCAACCTCCCACTTGACATAGATAGAGGGCAACCTCCAATTTAACATAGATAGATAGAGGGCAACCTCCCACTTGACATAGATAGAGGGCAACCTCCAATTTAACATAGATAGATAGAGGGCAACCTCCCACTTGACATAGATAGAGGGCAACCTCCAATTTAACATAGATAGATAGAGGGCAACCTCCCACTTGACATAGATAGAGGGCAACCTCCAATTTAACATAGATAGATAGAGGGCAACCTCCCACTTGACATAGATAGAGGGCAACCTCCAATTTAACATAGATAGATAGAGGGCAACATCCCACTTAACATCCCACTTAATTTGATTCATTCTCGTTTCTTTCTCTGCCATCTTGTCATCTCGTTATGGTAGTGCATTGCTGTTTCTAGCAGCTTTGTTCCTTATTGGCAGCTTTTCTATCATTGTACGGGACATCGCCGATGTCTTAGACCAAAATCCTCCAAAACATGTGAGTAGTCTAACTAATATTTGGCATGCCACCATTTTTCAGTTTTTACTTTTAGTTCATATTCTTACAGACGATGTTTCATACTGATAATTGGTCTGTTTCAATTTATTTCACTCTCATGAATCCTTCTCTGCATCTTTTTCTTTATCTAGGCTTTTTCTGCTCCATGTATAGTCATCTAAGAGGGGAAATGTTGGTCCCCAAGTCCAAGGCTTTTTGATACACAATTTGATGTACAAAACCACAAAGTCCTTAATTACACTAGAATAACTTTATTCAGTTATACTGTTAATCACATGTAGCAAAATTATAACATCTTGCCTTAACAACAGTTGCTGCATAGTTAAAGTGTGCACCCAGCAGGTTGTACCAGAGAATACTAAAGTTTGTCAAAATACATGAAAAATAATGTTAGCAATAACAATTAATAGATAAAGGTTGGTGTGATCGGCTGGGTGGGGGCAAAGAACCTTTTATTTCTTATTTTAGTAACATGTTTGCTTTTTTGGTAAATTACCAAAATGTTGTTGATCTGAATAAGAATTTAATTTTGGTGCAAAGATGGTGATGGTACAAACTATCATGCCTTTGAGTAAACAAAATAATGATGAAAAGTGATAACCTCTGCAATCTTTCTCATGAACATCATATCTCTGGGCGTGGTCACTGGCAGACTAATTGTACTGTAGTCATGAACATTTAATGTACATGTACCACTCTTAATATTTCTTTATTATAGATGTCCACATTGTTTGTACTAGCAGCAGTCAGTGGGACAGTTTGTTCATTCCTTGCATTTTTTAAGTTCATCATTTCGAAGAAACTTGAGAGCAAAACAGTAAAAAGTGATGGTGAGTCAAATATCTCCTTCATTCTTATGAAATTGAACCTTGCAGACCTCAAATAAGGGGACTCAACATGAATTTGATATAGGGTGTGTACTTTATACATGTGTCTGGATAGTGTTGTAATATTAATGCTGCTATATAGTGGAACATTACTGCACTGAGCTGGGTAAGGGAATCCAGGGACAACCCTCTCTTGCCGCGCCCCCCCCCCCCCTTAACAAATATATGGGTACATGTATTTTGTTGCCATTCTTATACAGGTTTTAGTTCATTAGCTGGTGCAGTGACTGGTTTCAGTATTCTAATCAGTGCAAAGATAACCAGTGTACACCCCAATGTATGGTATCTTGATAACATAGTGGGATTCGGTGTTGCTATTCTGCTCCTTCTGTATGGAATAACGTAAGTACAGCATGGATTTAATCAGGGTGTGTGTAAAATATCGCCTAACCAAAAATTGAAAACAGTTGCACAACACATTGTGTAATTATTTTAATTAATTTACATTTGATTTAATTAACCATACCCCAGTATTGTCTCTGCTAAGACCAATCAATAAATGTGATTTACAAAATATATGACTGAGAACATGTGTGCTATCAAATAATACAAGGTTTTATAATTGATTATGGTTTCAACAATTTGATAAAAGAGATACAGTATGCATATATAGTACTGGTAAACATGGCTGTTAAATTTTGTGTGGCTAGTGTTTGGTTATTTTTAAACCATTTGATTTAATTAACCATGCCCCAGTGTTGTCTCTGCTAAGACCAATCAATAAATGTGATTTACAAAATATATGACTGAGAACATGTGTGCTATCAAATAATACAAGGTTTTATAATTGATTATGGTTTCAACAATTTGATAAAAGAGATACAGTATGCATATATAGTACTGGTAAACATGACTGTTAAATTTTGTGTGGCTAATGTTTGGTTATTTTTAAACCATAATCAAGAATATACATTTCTTATATATTTTTTGTATACTGGCAATTTCTTGTACAAAGGAACAATAATATAAAATTACTAATTTACAAAATGTTTGTGAGGTGCATTGTTCAGTCCCAAAATTAATAGATGTTGGCCCTTTTGCCAATCTGAATAATTTGCTACATTTGAAATTGTAACCATCCATCTGTAGTGTACTCACTGCTGTTAATATATTGAAGTACAAACTCATGGAATAAATACACAAAGTCTATCTACAATACTAGGTCATACATCAGCTACTATATCGTTCTAAACCGAGCACTGTTAACCTTTTTTCCAATTAATAATATGAAACCTAATCAATGTACTCACTGCAAAATGCTGTTATTGGTTATGCTTTGTTTTAAATCAAAGTCAAACACGTAGGCTATGTAATGGTTTGATTAATGAATGCCACGTGACTTACAATCCTCTAATCAAATGACAAGTATCTACTTGGGTGTTATATAAAATCAAATAATGTATGATTGTGGTTTTTTCTCTAACAGGTTGTTGGTAGGTGTGTTGTCAAGAGATTCATGTACATCAACTTGTTGCCAAAACGACTCTACAGATCACAACAACACAACTCAAAACAAGTAATCTTTCAGGTGTTTGAACCGCAAAAAACTTATACTTAATTTATTTTTATATAACATCAAATCACATTCCATCAAGAATTCCATCAAAGTATATCTTTGTCCCCATTGTCATTACCCTCCTTCAATACACCACTAACTATCATTTTTGGAATTTGTTATATATTCCAGAGTGATTTGCCCCAATGTAAGGTAGTACTTTAAGGTCCCTATCAGTATATATACACCGCTGATTTTTGTCATGATTTTAAGGGTTTTCAGGATTGTAAAACATTTAAAGAAAACTTGTCTTTCAAGATATATATATTGTATTTACATTTCCTTCCGACAATTTCTGGCAGTACTAATTTTTATTGGATATGTGCAATGGTTTTACAGTAAATATTTGCCATAATAATTCGTCGCATTTTTCTCATAGTGACGAATCGGGAAAAAGTGTGTTACGAGTAAATCATGCTTTAAGTCGGATACATTTTCGCTGTTAGTTTTTTGCTTTATTTTTCAAAAAATTTAGTGTTGATAAGTACCTGGTTGGTAATTTACTTTGTTTAAAATGTTGATTTTCTATGTGTAACGACGGCTTGAACTTATTCGTCACTTCAGCGCGCGCATAGCCCTATACTTATTCGTCACTATGTAAAAAACAAAAAAGTGCCGCCGGCGCTTATTCACCACCCATGTGTTTGTACATGTTTGTATGTGTACATAATCTATAAGGCCAATAAGTATCGAAACACGAATACACTGCCTAACGATGTAAATACCTTAATAGATCCATGGTCTTACATTGCAAAACAAGCTAAAAACTTTTCCACAGGTTACGCTGCTCAGTACTGTCTGTGGTTATAGCTGGTATCAGCCGTGCGCACACTGTAATATGCGTACAAAGATACAGTGGCTACCAACCGGATTCGTCACTATGAAAAAAAAAACGTATTTGACTTTTTTGCTTATTCGCTGCACAGGGGATCTCTAAAACCAGGCAGAATTATAGTTTAAAACCTTCACAGATAAAATTAGACACTTAAAGAACCCCAGAACTACAAAAACCGTGATTCGTCACTAGGAGAAAAATGCGACAAATTAATTCCAATTAAGCGAAGCTTCTTACTGATATTTTGTAAAATAAAAATCTCACGAATTTGCATTTCTGTCATGAAGAAGGTACAACTTTGGTTATTACCAGATTATCAAATTTACTTATTGTAAAGTTGGTACACATATCAATCATCCAGAGAAACTGTACTGAGACGCAATAGAAACTTACCACTTGTTTTGGAATAGCATAAAATTGTAATGGTTCAAAATAAAACAACAATTTGGATTAAAAATGTTGGCATTTTATTGAGGAAATGTCCACTGTACTCGATCCCATCTGTACATTGTGATTACTGGTAAGTCTCAGTATATTTCTTCTGAAGTGCCCGAGAGAAAGCAGGTATTGTTATATCGCATTGACATAAAGTTGCCAGACAACAGTTTTTTGTAATTTTCTCAAAGATGTGACCTAGTGCGATTGTTTATTTTTGAGCTCAATGTGCAAAAACGTTAACAAATATATGCGTTTTTTCTGGATAATCGAGTAATTTTGTAATAAGAAAATTACATATATTGTGCATTACCCACACAATTGTGGTATTGACAGCAAGATTTCAAAGTGTTTCAGTTTGGGGGGGGGGGGGTTAGATCAGTTTATGTATCAAGGTTTGCCAACAATTTGTGCTCAGAATTCTAAAGCATTTACATTACATTAATGTGTTAGAGGGGTGTGGTTTATATAGTTGCAATTGATCCGTAACAAGACAAAGAGAAACATTTAGATTTTGTTAAGAATTTATTTCTCCTATACCACTGATAGATTGAGAATAGAACTTACTTCATTACATGTACCAGAAAGGTCTTTTTAATAACAAAAATAGGTTTAAAGATTCTTGTGCAAGTTGCACTGGCACTTTTAAATTCCAGAGATAGATTTGTTTGACTTTGATTTAAAACAAAGCATAATCAATAACAGCATTTTGCAGTGAGTACATTGATTATGTTTCATATTATTAATTGGAAAAAAGGTTTACAGTAATATTAATTTGTCATTTTTCAAATAACGAGATAAATGAAGCATCAAACAAGAATACAGCAATGTTCATATAAAACAATGCCATCACTTCATTCTTGTTTAATTAGTCTTCATTACACAACTCATTTTTATGTTCGGATGCACTCTAATAAATAGGGTAGTTGACCTAATATGGAATGGAAAAGTCGTTTTTGAAAAATCTTCATGGTACTGTTTAGTTTCAGTACTGTTATCATGCAATTGCAATTTACACTGTATAGTACTTTGTAAAGTTTATATATTAAACACACTGCTTTATCAATTTAATCTATCTTTACTGATTCCAATAACTACAAGAGCTTGTCGTCCATTGACTTAAAATTGATTAACTGATTGAATTTATGTTAAGAGATTACCAATAGCTACCAAAATGTGCCATAACACATGTTAAAAACAGTTCAAGATCAAATTCTTAAACTTAATTTGCAGATGCTGGTGGATTTTCTAACACAAACTACACTTCTGTTTTACTTGAATGTGAACAAATATAAAGTGCAAATGTTACAGCATTACCAATTTTTAAACACCATCAAGAAATACATATACCCTGAAAACTACAAATATTCTACGGGCTAAACACCGACACCTTGTAAATTTCTTGAAAGTTTACCTATTACAGTAAAGAATTTTCTTTAAAAGAATGCAAAATGTAATCACATAATAGTATTATTACAAATGTTAAGTTGACATGGATTAAGGTAGCTATTCTAATATGACAAAATAATTTAGTAGACAACCAATTCATAAGCACACCCTCAAAATCCATGATTGGATTCTTCATGGTGAAGTGCACAACAAATTACCAAGAAATAAGATAAAATATATGCTTAGTACAAACAAGTACTTAACTGGTCATCTATAAAATTGCTATTTGTTTATTCTTGCTGAGCAGCTTTAAGAAATTGTATAATAAAAAAATAAATAAATAAAAGCAAATAAATGATTTCCCCTGCATACCTGATGTCAAATGGGGCAAATACTCATTGAACATTATCTACTTATCATGTTGAAACATTCGCAGCCTAAGTCATGAAATTCACAAAATGAACCGACCAACAAACAGTCATAAACAGATGCATTTTTGGGGACATGATGGCTCAGTTTGAGTAAGACTCTTAAGCTGTGGATGTGTCGATTTGGTTGACATCATTGGGTTGTATTTGAAGAGTTTCATAGCAAAACGCTATACATCCATTTGGCCGAGAGGATATATTGCAGATTACAGAGAAGCTGGCATGGCATTTATCGCGGTTTGGAATAAAACGTGTATAATGATTGAGTTTATATTGTGGTTTGCTAAATGCCGAGTTCGAACTTGTGTTTGCCTACCTGTGAATGATGTCTGAGTGGTGTTGGTGCAAAAGTTTTAAATATGGCATTTATTGCATTTTGCTATGAAACTCTTCATTTGATCATCTTACACAACCTCATATTCGCTCTTGATTGACCGCATGAGACAACAAGAACACACCACCCCAAAGATCTGTCACAAAAAAAGGAAAAGTATAAGAAAATCAGCTGGGGAACTTTGACAATGAGATACTACTTAAAAGTCATTATTCCAGTAACACAATCACCTAGGTTTTGCAATTCACATGTCTATGTGACTTGACAATGAAGAAAGGATATAAATTCAATCTAATTCAAATATCTACTTTCTTACTCTGACAAGTGCTGTTTGAATGAAGCAGACGCGGTCAATAAATACCATTTATTGTTACTGGACAATTATACAAATGTGAAATCACTGTTCTATTTCTGCAGCACTGAATAGGAACAGGCAAAGAGAAGTATTTAAATAGTTGATATTATGCCCCACAAAAAAATCTCCGGTCTCTGTGCAGGTTGCCACAGACCTCCACAAAAGTTTCCTCTTCTTTTTGCTATGAAGTGATGTCCAATTGCTGGATCAATTGAAATTCTGTCACGCTGTGTTTTAAACAACTTTTTCACATAGGGGTGTGAACATTTGCCTGATTTGTGCGGCCTCTTAAATAGCCCCCATACTTTGTGTTTAGGAAATTTGGTCTGGTTCCAATAACCACATATACATGTCAACATGGATCACTTGAAAAAAAAATTACCGAACAAAAAAGAAAGAAATGTCATCAAATTAATTTTTGGGGAAAAATTAATATTCTGTTTCAACACTTGTTGCCCATTATTTTACTAACTGTGGGCACTCTTTAATATGAAGAACTTTCAAATCATCTATGCTATCTTACCTGAACCAAGGCAATGGCAATAGCTATGCCTGCAATGGCAAAGATGTTGTCCGTCAATACACCATTCAGTTTGTCAACACAGCCCTATTAAAGATAATGAATAATTGGTAAATTAACTTTTAATTAATAGAGAGATTCTATAAAAGTATACCTTATTATTTTTCAAGTTATAATATATAAGTTACAAAGACTGCAACAGGAGAGGGGTGAATGGCTGTAGCCCCAATTATGACCACTTATCCTGTCCTTTCAATACATGTCCAAGCTCGAACCCAGTTTGGACTCTTCAGTCGTCTCCAGGATCCCATACCTTGAGGGAGAGTCTACTTACCTGTAAAGGACTGCCTGTGATGATGATACATAAGAAATAAAATATACAAAAAGCTAAATTTTATTTTAAAAACTAGATTTATCTTCATACCTCTGTATAGATATTGTCAACGGCATAGGTTTTGCCACAGTTATCAGTGTACGTTTTGCAGCAGGAATCCGGCACTTCTTGGGAGGGAAGAATTCCAAACCAGTCAGTATAGTTGTTGGTTCCACAACACTTGAGCTGAAAGTAAAACGGAACATACATTCAACCAAGTATCACACACACATTGAGTTTGAGCTGAAATGTATTCTGAAACATTCCAGAAACTTTCATGTAATCCAGAGGACTTTGCACCACTTGATATATATACTCAGAATTGTTTGATTCGGTTTTGAGCATACAAAAAAATCTTAAAAGATTTACCTTTTTAAAAGTTACCTCAAACTACTAGAAAAGGTTTTAAGCACCTTGGACCCCCCCCCCCCCCAAAAAAAAATATAAAAAGCGTTTGCTTCCACTTACCTCTTTCTGCATGTTGTCGAAAAGATTCTTTGTTGCATTTGAGGTGACATAGTTTGGCATGAGTCGGTTCATGTTTGTTCGGACTGCTTCTTCAACGTCATCCCGAAGTACATAGCCAGCAATGCCACCGGCCAGTTCCAAGAGAAGTATGACCACTATGATGAATGCATACTGTTCACCAAATACACAACCAAAATTACAATATACATGTATAATATACACATTGACAATGACAATAGGTTATTTTTTCTGGTCTTTGATCAGGTTCACATAAATTATGGTCTCTTAAGGGCTCTGAGAAAAGCAATAATTAAAAGTTTACACACAAATAATATAAAACTAGCCCACCAAATCATGATGGTGCTATTCATGAGCATTTATTAGAAACATTTTTGCCTTAAGTTCGAATTTATCTCTGTCTGGTACGAAAGAAGCTACAAATATATTAATTTGATGAGTATTGTATAAACAAAAATTTCCTGAATGACAGTCATTTTTGTTGATCATGAGACAAAATTGTAATGGTTTTAATTTTGTGTGTCTTAACCTAACATGCACCTTCGCTTTTGTACCAATTTACATCAATTGACATCTAAGTCTAATATGAAAGGGTTATTCGGTATCCATGTACAATTTACATCAATTGACATCTAAGTCTAATATGAAAGGGTTGTTCGGTATCCATGTACAATTTACATCAATTGACATCTAAGTCTAATATGAAAGGGTTGTTCGGTATCCATGTACAGTGAAGCTTCACATACATGTATACCCTTTATATGGACAGTCTTTTGCATTAATACCACGATCTCAATGTTTATTTTCACTTCAATATTTTTGTGAGAACAGGATACTAGACATGTTTCCTTTCATTGTAAAAATGTTTAAAGAACATTTCATGTAGGCCTACATGTATTTGACTACTTACAGTACAGATCATGCAGTAGTTTTCTCGCACAGCACCACAACATCCCAAGAATCCAGTGATGAGGATAAACACTCCAATAATGATTAGGACAATGGGAACAGCATTACCCATACTCCCAGTGAAGTCAACATACTCGCTGTATTTGGTTAGTACCAGGGCACCACCAACAATTATGGCTATGCCACATACCTAAATATAAACAAGAAATAACAGGTAACATAATTAAATTGGAAGACTCAATAACTTGGTACCACTCAGTAAATAGCCTCTAATAACCTCTAATAAAGTAAGATAGATTTACAATAAAATTTAACTATTTAGTTATTTTTGATTTACCAATACCTTAAAGGTTTAGTGCGAACACAACTTGCATATTCTCAATCAATCCATGTCATTAGCACTATAATCAATTCATCACCACTGAACCCTCCTATTCTCAAACCCATTCGTTTTTAATAGGGTTTTGAGGGATCAAATTATACGAGGGTTTTAAACACGAAAAATGGTATTGTACGCTATGTTTTTGTCTGACCAAAGCCAAAATATAAACGGTATATATAAAAGGTATGTGAGAAACTGCAGTACACTAGTCTATAATATACATAGACCATTTGTACATAACATTATGTAAATTAGCACTACAATATTCAGTACTAGAAGGCGTAAAAATGTGTGTGCAAACATTCATGTGTACATGTACACACAAATTATAAAATAAATTATGTGAACAACATAAACACACAATTTAAATCAACATAATTTTCCATTTTCAATGCACACATACTGTAGGCCTATGTGCCCATGGCGATTGCAGTACTAACTTGACTTACCAGGGTACAAATAAAAAAAGAATAAACTTAATCCTGTGTTAAACATTACATTACAATCTATGAAAATGAAACCAATCTACCAATAGTGCCTCAACTATATTTAACTCAATGTTCCCGTCTTGTGACTCTTGGGTCACAGCTGTAAAAACACCAACGACACCATACACCAACGACCTTACTCTATGGTACAACACAATGATCCTTCCTGTACAGTGTATGCAATAGAGCAAGGACTACACAATCATGTGATTCTGTTGTCATGAACTTTGAATTGCGAAATTATTAATGGCAAAGAAGGATATGACTCATGTATCATCCATGTATGTAATTTGCCGCACTCGTGAAATGACGCACTTAACTTATTGGTTGCATAAACTTGTCTAAGTTGTGCTTGTTACAAAAATAAAAATCATAGTGAAATTGTATGATTTACTGGAAAGTTAGTGCTTGTGAAAGTGAAAAAAGTTGTTTAACCACTGATTTTACTAGATACAAATAGTACGGGATTTACATGACCTCAAATTTTTTTCACGAACATCTGTGATTTTATTGTTCTATACCGTCAACGAGCTGTTGTCAGTGGAAACCAAAAGATATGAATGCTTTGCATTTGTAATGATTTTTAAAAGAAATACCGATCCTCAAAATGGACACATTCCTTATAGAAGAAGCGATTGAAGACTAATTCGTTGGTGTTTATTTCGTCGGTTGTGGAAAATTATTGAGAAAATGAATCATTAATATCATGGTTATGAAAAGAAATCTTTTATTTGACAAAATGTTAACAGCATTTTTACACATTTCAAAGTTTCAAAGTACTTTTTGCAAAAATTTTAACCATCTTCCACTTTATTGGTCTTTCAAGAAAATTGATTAAAAGTTTTGAGTGCTTCTCCAAATTATACCATTTTATTTTAAAAATCTAAAACAATATTTTTATTTTCAAGATTAAAAACAATTTTACAACCATCTGGAATAAGATGAAACATGATTCAACTGTTTTTCTTCTTGGGTACATTTTCTGTGCCCCCATCAACTTTAACAGTTTGGGGGTGAGTTATTATACCAACATCAATTTTTTTTTATGACCACAATTCTACGCGTCTCAAAAAACGGTGCTCAAGACGTCCACGTATACGATCATGCATTGAAATTCAGCATTTTACAAGAGAATCCTTCACTAAAACGAACTGTTACTGTCCAGTTGATAATATATCCTGAGGTGCGTCATTTAGGGTAAATTGAGGATACACTTTATACTTGTTTGGTACACATATTTATCATACAAATACAAATTTACACATGTTTAGTACAGACCTGCAACAGGACAGTGTACAAAAACAATGTGTTAATCAAATATTAATCAGAGATTTTCCTGTGCACATACAGGTATACACACAATGTATACACATACATTTTGAATGCAAATTATATTTACATGTTAAACAGTACACCTTGCAATTTCCAACTATCAATCTTAACGGTAAACACTGGCAGTTGATAGGTGCATTTAATAATAATAATAATAAAGATTTTTAGCGCGCACATATCCACCCTGCTGGGCGCTCAAGGCGCGGAAACAAAGAAAAAACATGAATACAAACAATATACAATTATAGCATAGGGAAAAAAATAAAATAAATAAATTATGTACCGAGATACATGTACCTACAATGCAATTACAAATATACATCATCTTTGAAGAGTTGTGACATAAGATGAGTTTTAAGCATAGACTTAAATCTGGTTATACTATGACAAGATTTGAGTTTAGTTGGAAGATGATTCCAGAGTCTCGGTGCTGCGACAGAAAACGACCTATCACCCCAGTTGCGTTTTGAAGTTGGTTCCTTTAGGAGTGACATGTTGCTGGAGCGCAAATTGCGTGATGGAGTGTAGACTTTAAGCAGTTCAGAAATATAAATTGGAGCAATGTTATTAAAAGATTTGTGAACAATTAGCATAAGTTTAAAAACAATTCTCTGTGAAACAGGAAGCCAGTGCAGTTCTTTCAAGATTGGCGTGATATGGCATGACTTTCTGGACAAAGTCACAACACGAGCTGCTGTGTTTTGTATGTGCTGAAGACGAGATATTTGATTCTGCGGGAGACCGTAAAGGAGAGCATTCCCGTTATCGAGCCGTGATGTGACAAACACATGTATAATTTGTTCAGCAGCACTTTTATTCAAGTATTTCCTAATTCGGCTTATATTTCTGATATGAAATGATGATATCACTGAACAATGTTGGAGATATGTGGTTTTAAAGTCATTGTCGGGTCAAATATAACACCCAAATTACGTGCATGTAATAAGGGGGTTATCTGCGAGTCATCAATTGTAATAAATGGAAGAGAAACTTTAGACAATTGCTGACGTGATCCAAATAGAACAAATTCTGTTTTTTCATCGTTCAATTTCAGGAAGTTTTGTCTCATCCAACTTCGAATCTCTTGAATACATTTCTCCAGTGTTTTAATGCAGCAATCGGCAGGTTCTTGAGAAGATTTAAAAGTAATGTAAAGCTGCGTGTCATCAGCGTAAACATGGTAATTTAAATTATACTTCAAAATGATATCACGAACTGGAAAGGTATAAACAGTAAACCACTGTGGGCCGAGCACAAAGCCTTGGGGTACAGAATAGTCAAGAATAACAGGCTCGGAGATAGCGTTACCAATACAAACATGCTGAGGCCTATTTAAAAGGTAGGACTTACACCAATCCAGGGCTGTGTCATGTATTCCAAGATGATATTGAAGGCGGGAGAGAAGGATTTTATGATCGACAGTGTCAAAAGCGGCGCTTAAGTCTTACAAAACTAATGCAGTGATTTTCCCCTCATCCATGGCAGATAAAATGTCATTGTTGACGTGAAGAAGAGCAGTTTCCGTTCCATGAAATGGTTTGTAGGCTGACTGAAATGTGTCCGACAGGTTATTAGCACGAACATGGTCAGAGATCCGTGATGAAACAACTCGCTCGATTGTTTTTCCAAGGTACTTTAAATTCGCTACTGGTCGGTAATTTTGAAAACTTCCTTGTCCAAATTGGGTTTCTTTAGGAGTGGTTTAACATGAGCAACCTTCTGGCTATTAGGGAAACAACCGGAAGAAAGAGATCTGTTTACAATAATTGTGATATACTTAGCAAACACATCAATATTTTGTTTTATTAGCGAAGTTGGCACTGGATCAAGTTCACATGATTTTGATGGCGATTTCATGTGATGAGTTTCTTGATCTCCGTAACACTAGTTGGCTCAAACATGGACAGTCTACATTGTGGATCCTTGCATGATGGTGTTTGTGATAGAATGGCAGGTACTGAGGGAAAAGAACGACAGATATTCTCAATTTTTGTGACAAAAAAGTTGAAAAAGCATTTGCGAGTTTTGGGTTTATGAAACAGCTTTTCAACAATGTTAAAGAGTTTTTTCTGATCACCAGAGCTATCTTCCACAAGAGATGAGTAGTGAGTTATTTTTGCCTGGTTAATCATGTTCTTCACAATATCACGTTGGTTACAGTATTCTTGCCGATGTACTCCAAGTTTCCCATTGTCACGCCATCTTCGCTCAAGTTGACGGCGGGTTTTCCTTGTAGCACGGATATCATCATTGAACCAGGGGGATTCAGATTGTAGTTTAACAGTTCGAGTTTTTTGCGGAGCATGATCATCTAAGATGTTACGGACAGTAGATTCAAATAGACTGACACAAGAATCCAGCTCACCATCTTCAAGGTTTACATTTTCCAGTTGAGATTCAACATCATGACATAAATCTTTAATATTTACTTTTTTCCAGTGGCGAGTAGTTACAGAAATGGTAGGTATGGGAGGCTTTTTAAGGTTCAAATTTACCATGATTGTATAATGATCAGATAAGCCAGGATGAAGTTATATTCCAGATAAGAGGTGAAGTATTTTCACGCGTTATCATGAGGTCAAGACAGTGACCATACCGATGAGTGGGTGCTGTGATGTGCTGTATAAGTCCATGAGCAGAGAGCAGATCTTTAAACTGATTTGCATAATTGTTTGAAATAATGTCCATATGAATGTTAAAATCGCCGGTTAAAATAATGTCAGATGGGTGTAAGAGATAATCGACAATTAATTTTTCAAATTCCTGCAGAAAACTGGAAAAGTTTACATGTTTACCATCAACAACCCTTTCTGGTCGATAAATATTAACAAGGCGAACAGATCTAGAGTTGCACGTTACCTCAGCATGCAGAGATTCAAATGTTAGGTAGTCAATGTTAACACTTTTCATGCTGACAGATAAACTGGACCTAAAGAGTAGTGCAACCCCTCCACCGGTCTTTATTGGTCTGGGGATATGATGGAGAGAGTAGCCAGCAGGAGTACACTCACGGGTTAGCAAGTCATCATCAGGTTTAAACCATGTCTCGGTTATGGCAACAAGATCCAAATTGTTTTGAAGTACAAAGTCAACAAATTCATCCGTTTTGTTACATATGGATTGAGTATTCAAGACACAGAGCTGAACTTTAGACTCATCGTGAACATTTGGAGTTGAAGTTATGCCAATGTCGCTTGTTGATGTGGTTGAGTTCACTGCTGGGGGTGGCTGGAGTGCTAGTAAGTCTGTCCATTCTACGGCGACCAACTTTTTTACCTCTATGTGTGCGGCGGTATGTTTGGGGTTGATTAGCAAGTATTCCAAGACAGTTCAATTGACTCGATGCTGAATAAGATAAAGCTACATCAGTACATGGAGCATTGCGAAGATTGAGTAGTTCATTGCGGCTGTAAGAAATTTTATGGAGCTGAGTGGTGTTTGTGGGTGTGTTGATCAGTGTTTCAGGTCCAGGGTTTGGGTTTATGTCACCAGAAATTAAGAGTTCCAGGTGAAAGGTGGCAGATGAATTATCATAGTATGATATAGGACGTCTCAAGAATTTAAGATGGCGGATTTTAGGTAAACAATCTGTAGATTGCATCTTGTAGCCATCTACTGATGAGTCATTGAGACACAATGGTCTGGATAGCAGGAGTAGAATAAACAGATTGTCTGATCACAAAGTTCTTGATCCAAACAAAAGGCTTGTGGTCAAGCTACAGGTTGTAATCTCTAGCTACAGGTTATAATCTAAATCAGAGTTGACTGCACAAATAAAATGAAGATCCAAAATGTGTATACACTCAACAGTAAAATCTTACTGCACAATCAGACAAAAAACAACAACAGTTTTTCACTTATTATAGGAAAACAAATGTACAAATACTCACATAAAACGTCCAGTAGATTCCAGGTGTAATAAGAAATCCACTAGTATAAAAATGAAGACAAACTTGTAGCTACAAAACACTTACTTAGCACAAAAACTGGAGAGCTGTTATATGAGTGGCTGCTTGTAAGGCGCTCAGTCAACATCATTTGTGTGATAACAAGGTGCTTGTTAGTTTCACAGTACGGGACTATCGACAATTAGGACTATAATTATAAATGTGTTATTTGATATTGTTCAAAACCAGAGCCCTTTGGATGAATTTGTTCATGTTCTAGTTTAGTAAAAATGTTGACTAGGAAAAGTATCATTCAATCACTCCCAACAGTGTACCAATTATTTAAATGTACATGTACATCTGCACCTCACATATTTTGTGTACTTGTTGTTTGCAGTCACATATCAAAAACAGTGATCCGTGGACACTGAATACATCCCATAAATGGCAAATTAAATCAAAACAAACTAGAAAAGCCAGCCAGGTTGGCACAAATCAAATGGATGAAATTCAGAAGACAAAAATACTACAATATACATACTACTCAAAGTATTGTAATAAGTATTCTCTAGATTTTGCCAATTTGTTTTTACAACAAATTAACCCTCCTGAGGACGATGAGCATACTGATCGAAACGTCCAGTTGTACCTCCAGTTCTTTTCAGAACTAATTACTACTCAATTGAGCATTTCACATGGTGTCACCGCAATTAGTCTTACTTAAATTAACCCCCACCAAACATACAGTTTGTACATGTACACATAAACGAACAAACATCATATCAATGTCTCAAGAAAATAAAAAATAGACATTAGGGCTGTGCCGGGCATCCAGATACCCGACCGAAACGGTCATTACCAGGTTTCATTTTTCGGTTCCAATTACCTGTAAACGACTTTTTAAAATTCGGACTTAACATTTGAGCGGTGCAAACAGAAATCTGACTCTTGAACAATGCACTTGTACAGACAATTATCTTTAAATTCAAGAGATTACACTCCAATAATGAAAAGATCGATAGTATGGTATCCCCTGTATTATAAAAGTCAATTTGTTACCATTTACAGTACATGTATTTGTACACCACCGGAGGCATGTTTTCAACAAAAATGAAAACGGGTATCCGGGTATCCGAAGTTTCCTGATTTCGGGTATCCAGTTCCAAAAATATCAGAAAACAAACAGCCCTAAATAGACATTAACATTCTTTATTTATTACAAAATAAAAAGTTTACTGTCAGAACACGTCAGACAATTATGAAACAAATGTCATAGAATGGACTAAAACAATAGTCGCATTTAGAATTGATTTACTGAAAAACAGATTGATCCATTATATGCCATATGACAAAATTCAATAATAATTAATAATTAATTATGGATTTGCAGCTTGATGTCAACTGCATTTCGTTACTGCCGCATCATACATATTGAACATGGCTACATTTTCTTCTCCTATTCCTCTCCTGAAGACGATCAGAGCATACTGATCGAAACGTCGAGTTGTAACCTCCAGTTCTTTTCAGAACTAATTACTTCTCAATAGAGAATTCACATGGTGTCTTACTTCTCCTATTCCTAATGTAGTTTGTCATGTTTGTCCTCTATTTGCAGCAGATTTATTAGTGATTATTTGTCAATGTCATTGTTTGATTGAAAGGTGGAAGCTGTTTTCTACATGTATTTTCCTCCTTCATCATAGAGGAATTAATTCATCTATGCCATATGTATGCTATGATTATGAACATAAATAAAGGAATTCCTACTCATCACATCACTGCATATTATAAGTTACATGGTTTACAATCTCGATGGTCATCATGAAAGTGGGAGTTGTCTAGCTCATAATAAACGTGCCGATTGCAGGAACTGAAAAATATTCCTGAATCACATGACCTACGAATATGAAATACTTACAAAAAAGATGAAATTGAAGAAGAACATCAAGTATTTGATGAGTTTTGTTCCACCCTCGGCCGCCATTTCGAATTAGTTTTGGTGATTACAAACGAAGTTGGAATGAATTTTTACAAGTCGACTAACATACGTTTACAAAAAACAGTAACGCTGAACACCTACGCACATCAGTATGTCGTACACACACATACAGTGGTATACAGTTAAGTGCCGTATGTCAACCGTATAATTGATAAACAGGTGGCTCCAGGATTGGACATGATAACCTGTATCTATCCGCGACTTTTATATCTTATTTTAACTCTACATACAATAATATTCATATAAAACAAGTTATAGTACAACATACACAAATAAACCCAAATATTTGCAATAATTATAATTATATAGTTCATTTTAGTACAAATAATAATGTAGAAGTTAGCTGGGTGGGTGCACTACTTTATCACTGTGGATGTTGAACCAGGGATCAGAAAATGCACGTGACGATGTCTATTATTATGCCATACATTTGCTTGATATGTAAATAGCAAGTTTTGTCATTCTAAAGATTAACATAAATATTTCATTTCATTTCATTTGCAGTGACAAAAACACCAACAAATTAAAAAATTTAGTTACAATTTAAAAAATAATTAAGAACATACAAAAATATAAAATACTATACTGATTTGGAACAGTCTGTACATATAAATATTTATTTTAATAAGAAAACGACCCCGCTACATCATCTCCAGGCGCGTAGCCCCGGCCCTTAAATTTTCACCAAGAAAATATTTTAATTGAGGTAACTGAACTACTCCCCCTCCTTTAAGGGTAAAATGAGATCGAATACACATGGCTTTGGGGCAAAAAATACTATGTTTTTATTAAAACAACAATTGTACATATTAACATTGTCAAACTAAAAAATGCACCACCCATGTCCTCGACCGCCGGCAACTCCCTTCCAGATATTAGACGTGTGTCCACGAAGGACCAAGTCTAATGGCTTTATCCAAGGAATTTATTTGGGAGTTACTTAAAAAATAAATACAATTATCCGGCACCCCAACTGTCCAAAGAAGTGAAAGTGTAATTAAATTCAAATAGGTATGCTCCCGGCCGGGGATGGTCTCATTAATTATGTATGTCCTAAATTGAATAAAATAAGGGAGTTTCCCTACAATTCGATTGCCAACTATATAGTGTATGTATAAACATATAATTAGGCCTATAGATTTGTTATTTATATTTTGTTACAGCATATAGTTGTGACATTGATTTTGTGTTTTAAAATATTGTCAAAGTGTGATTGCAAAAAGATTACGGGAGGTTGCTGGCTGCGATATCACAGTAAAACACGCCTTATTAATCAATGTACATGTAGGCCCCATTATTGAATTGATTCATTGTATTGTTTGCCAAAATTATGCAGATGCCATCATGATGGCTATGATTATAGCATTCATGCACCCTTTTGCTGGGACGGATCCAGATGTTCAATAGGTGGTGGGGGGGCACGTTTAAAGTGGACTAAATGTCAAACATTCAGTGGCGGCTATTTTGTAAAATAAATAGTACAGAGAACCAAACGTTTATGTGTGCTTCGAGTAGGTTTTTTTATACTGGCGATAATAATGGGGCATGTCATTACCGCCCCCACGTCATAATTTTCTGGGGAAACAGTTCTTCCCCTTTAATTCCAGGGCCTCATTTTCAAACCGCTTGAATAAATAATTAGCTTCACAATGCAAACTATTTCATTCATTATTTTTGTGCATACAATTATATTTATTAACATTCCTGTCGTCTGTCATAAATCCATTATATTAGCACACTGCTCCAAATTAAGAATCTACTGTGATTACCCCCTCTTCATCGATCTTTAAGGAATGACTTACCCTTTACCTCCACCCCCCCCCCCCTTCCATGCAATATGATTCACCTACAACTTCAAATAAAGCCTCCCAGTGAGCTGGGACTGCAATTGTAACAGATGTAGAGAGCTAGAATCCTGAGAGATGACACATGTGCTAATTTGTTTTCAGTCTCCAAATCAAACATTTGACACAAGTACCACTCAGAATAAAATATCATAATGTGACTTCATAAATGTAAGGCAAAAAGTGTCCAAATTCATGTTGGCTTGGATAGAACATATTTGCTCTATAGTACAAAATATGTTTTTAATTAATTCATATATTATATTAGACCACCACAGTAAAATTTATGCAAATCAAGTAAACTTGAAATAATATTAAAATATTATGCTGGTTGTAATATATTCACAAACGCATCCTCATCTTGTATCTCAAAAAACAACACAGTTTGTAACACAGGCATATGCCAACACAACTGGAATATTGTGTGTGGTTAAAAAGATATGTATATAAAGGTCACATACAGTATATGTTGAGTATATATACATCCTCCATAGTGTATTTTAATTGCCATACATCTGTTGACTAATTAATAATTACCAACTTTTTTGCACATTAGCTGACAGACTGGCAGATCCATTAATGTAGTTATTATTATAAATGACAAATACACTAATAGCAATACTTGCATTATAGCAGTTTTTTGGTAAATGTTAGTGTTATTATTATAACATATTCAGTACTCTCTTAATGTAAAAATAGTGAAAACCACTCTTTTAAAGAGCTACATGGTGGACAAGTCTTTTTTTTTGAGTGAAACCCACTCTGATTAGATTGAAAAATACAGTAAAAGGCTACCAATTCACTCTTTATACACTACTAATTTTACTCTTTATCCACTCCAAAAAGACTTGTCCGCCATATAGCTCTTTGAAAGAGTGGTTTTCACTCTTTTACATTAAGAGAGTATACTGACGCTGAACAATTATATATACCAACATTATAATTTAAATACGTGGCAATATGGAATATTATGTATAATATTCAATATTGCATGCATGAAATATTTTAATTAATTTTAATTAATGTGCAATTTACTATGACATTTTATATATATATACCTTTACCTATTTCCAGGAATTTGTTGTAACCTTTCATTTTTTCAGGTTTTTGTCCTAACCTGTTCTATTTTCAGGTAGTTTTCTAACCTGTTCCTTTTCAGGTATTTGCTTTAACCTGTTCTCTTTTCAGGTATTTGTTTCAACCTGTTCTATTTTCAGGTATTTGTTTCAACCTGTTACTTTTCAGGTTTTTGTCCTAACCTGTTCTATTTTCAGGTATTTGCTTTAAACTGTTCTCTTTTCAGGTCTTTGTCCCAACCTGTTCTATTTTCAGGTATTTGCTTTAACCTGTTGCTTTATCTTATCTTGTATACTTTTACATTTTTTTCCAACTGTCTCTCATAGGACTATTTTAATTTAGCTATTTACACCCACACACTAACTCCTCAATTTGTAAGGCGTAAACCCCCCTTTTTTTGTTGCCGTATCCCTTTGTGTATTGTCCTATGTTTATGCCAGCTTTACTACAAGCTGCCACCTCTACCTATTGTGTGGCTCAATAATCCCTCCTTTACCCTAGCTTCACCATAAGCTGCCACATCTACTTATTGTGTGGCTCAATAATCCCCCTTTGTTCACTTCTGATACCCCTATTGGTTTTTTCTAGACTGATGCTTTATCTTTAATTGGTCACTATTTTCCCGCCTTTTTGGATACCGCCCCATGATCCTTTGCTTTCCCTTTTCCCCATAAATGGATGAGTTTTTATGTTGTACTTTGTCAAAGCCTCTGATGAAGGTCCAGATTGGATCGAAAGCTAAGGCCACCCTCCCGATTTAATATAAGTGGACCGCCCACCAACATAGGGGCTGGTTAGCTCAGTTGGTAGAGCGCTCGTACGGTAATCAAGAGGTCGCGGGTTCGAGTCCGGCATCAGCCAATTTTTCTTTGCTCGCGAACCGTTATATATATATATATATATATATATATATATATATATATATATATATATATATATATATATATATATATCCCTTTGTGTGTTTTCTATTTACCCTAGGTTTACCACAACCTGCCACATCTACCTATTGTGTGGCTTAATAATCCCTACTTTGTTCACTTCTGATACTCCTATTGGCTTTGCTAGACTCAAAAATTATCAGATTTGGACATTTGATGTCTCATTTTAAAGTGGAAAGGTGTATCTTTCAAACCATACCTATATTATCTATGTTGGTTACTCATTCTACGTCTGGCATTCTGTTAAATTTTGTTTGATTTTTTTGTTGAGACACACTGTGTATATACATGCATAGATGTAAAATCCATCTGACAAGTGTTAAATAAATGTAAATGTACACAAACTACGTGTCCCAGTGTTTTCCTTGTTAAAATACAAAAGAAAGTGGTAATTGGCAACCACTTTTAGCACCACTAAGAGTGTAGTGTCCATACTGTATGTGATGGACCTGGTAACTAATTATTTAAGACTTGTAGGTAGAATATTTTAGACTTGCTTGTAACTTTCCTATCTCTGCATCCAGATTCCTAAGTCCCATTTGAAATTGTGATTCATATTGAGATGTAACAGAAGACATAGTGGAATCTGATATAATAGATACTGTCTCAGGATTTGTGGGCACTTCAAATGGCATTTTAAAGGAATTTAGTTCTGCCTGATCATGATCTGATACCAGAGTTAATCCATTGAATCTATATTTATCCCCTTGTTGGGGAAAGTCATCCCTACTTAGAGAAAGGTTTGGTACTACTTCATCGTCTGGTCTTTCTGATGATATTTCATTAAAGCTATCTTGAGTATGTCTGCTGATTCCAGAACTGATCAAATCTCCTGTAGATACTTGTTGGCCTTTCCTCAGTGTATCAGTTCTTGCCCATTCACTGACATCTTTCTCTCTCAGATGTTGACTTTCAAGGAATGTAACTCGCCGATTGGGACTCTTCTTGGGTGATTTTTTAAACCATCCATCGTAATTTGGAGAGTAAGGATGAGATGTTGGCATTTCATATTGTTTCTTGTTAGCTTGTGGACGCATCTTGGAAGGAGACACCAAAGAACTTGACTGATAATTAGACAGACTTTGTATATTTTCTTTTTCTGCTTTGTTTGGACTTCTGAAAAAAAAATCAAATAACCAAATATTAACTTTCTTATATTGAAAAATGATATGCAAAGCTTTAAATCTTATCCAAAGGTTTGTAATTAAATCTGAGGTATGGTATGAAATTATTGTCCCTTGCTGTCATCGGATTGTCATACAATGGGATAAAGAGGAACATTAATAAAACATGACAACTAACCTTGCCATAAGAAGTCTGTTCATTCTCTGTAAGCTAATCCCTCCTAACGTCTTAGGAGAGGTATCATCTTCATTTCGCTGACTCGTAAGATTTCTAATTTGCTCCTGAAGACTCCTTGAGAAAATGAAAATGAAAACATTTTATTCCTTGGGCTGTGACATCCAACATTTATGAACTACTTAACATTAGTGGGTTTTTGAATTAACTTGAAAATCAATTTAAGTTATATACACTAGAGAACAACAATGTAGCACTGTCTCTATGATAAAATAGGCCAGTTTGCATTTAAAAAGGAAATTTTTTCAACCAAAAAATATCATGAATGTACAGAATAGGTGAACTTACCGAGTAAGACTCTTCAGTCTAGTAATCTCATTGTCTCTCTGCTCAATACTCAACTGCAGTATTCTCATTTCTTTGTTCGCGCCCTCAACCTTCAGTTCAAGGAAGTCAACCTTGGATTGAAGGTCACTTCCTTCACTGCGTAAATCCTGTAACTCTTTCAGGCAATCCTGGCGAGATTTCAGCAAGTTAGAGTCCTGTACAAAAGAGTGGTTATAACACTAGAACTATTAAAGGTAACCGGTTATTGCAACTGCCTCATGCCTCAAGTCTTGTTTCAACATTTTAGTTACCTTGGATTCACCCCTGAAAAGAACTTTTCCCTCTTGGATGGAGTTTATTTGTCCAAGAGTGATCCAATCACTTTTCATCCTCCATTATTAGCACAGACTCCATACAAAATAATAACAATGTACACTTAAAATGTGTTTCATTTCCTTTCCATTAAATTTGTCAAGCAAGACAAATATAGTGTATTAATATAAGCCTTTATCTAGGACACCAAACCCCCATTCTGAAGACTTAGTTACAAGAACAAAAGTCTGATAAATTAAATCACTCAGCCACTACATTAACTGTTATTAATCTTGTATACCTTGTCATCCATGATCCTCAGCATGTCCTTATGTCGCTGTTCCTTCTCATCCAGCATTTGACTCATCTCTAAATTATCCTTTCTCAGTTGTTCCTTTACTCGTCTTTCCTCTCGAAGCTGTTTCTGAAGATTCGCATTGAGAGCCTGAATGGTCAGCACTTTAGTTGAGACCAAAAACCAAAAAAAACCTTTTAGAAACGGAAATTATCAATACTGTACTACACTTTTGGTAAAATGTATATGCAATTATACCAAGACATATTGAAACCAACCCCTGAACCCTGAATTAAGATTATTACCCTGACATTCCCTCCCTCCACCCAGTAATGAATCTTGCACTCACATTCCATGCTGACTGCTGCCTCATCTTTGTTCTCCTTCTCCACCATCTCTCGTCTCCTCAGTTGGTGGTTGGCAATGCGGAGACGTCTACGAAGCTGACTGTTTTCTGATTGTAAGGGCTGAAACGCAAGTAGGACCTCCGTGTTCAGGTCCAAGAGCTGTTTCTGGGTGGTGTATGGGAGTGTGTTACAGGTTTCCTCAAGTTCATTAAGCAGCCTAGATATCTCTCTGTCTCCTGTTTACATTAAAAGTACAAAATATTTCTTCATTATTTACCATAAAAAACAATTTGTTGAGAGGTAATTACTGTATAAAGGTTAAACACTGAGCAAACATTTAAGCAATTATTGTCTTGCTATCTTCAGGGGATATTGTCTATTTCTGAATACAGCCAGAACATACAGGCTGAAACATCAAATCAACATTCTCAGAACTTCAATACTAAAAATTATATTTGTATACATTTGTATACATTTGTATACAATGGTTTTGACCTAAATATAAAGCTATCCTGAAACCTACCATGGTCTGCTAGTACAGCTTGCAGCTCTCCAATTAGGTGTTTTAAAGTTCTTATTTGCTGCATTGATCTCTGTCTAATAGCTGTTCCTCTGGGGTCCATTATAAGTGGCTCAGAGCTCCGTGGTGGACTTGAAACTGAAATGAACAAATATTTGAATTTAAACCCAAATATTTTTAAAACAATTTGTCCATACCTGGGGATCCATTGAAATAGACATTCAACACAGAGCAGCCATTTTTATTTCTGAAGTATATATGAGTAAAAGTAAGGCTGATGTACAAATAAAAAGAATGGAGTTTTTTCAAACTGTGATTTTTTTTAAATGGTGATTTTTTTGCAAATTATTATCTAAAGCTTACTTGTGATTCAAAGTGTGAATGTTTACAAACAGTTTTACCAAATGTACATACTGCCTTTAAGATAAAACAGGAAAAACTATGACATTTAACATACTACTTTGAAGATTCTCTCTGTCTGGCTCAACATGAGGAATTGTCAGTCCATCATCACGCACATAAGGTGTAGTTCCTTGGTTTAACATCTTATTGTCATAGTGGAGTTGATCTTTCATTGGAGTAATAAAAGTGACTTGCGGTGGAGATTCACCTTTAACAATTGTTTGCTTTGGTGACGCAGAGGGGTGTACTTCACCTTCTTGTCCTTGTCCAACAGGTGGAGACAGAGAGGAAATTTGACGGAAATCAGACAATAGCTGTCTCAGTGATGGTTGCTCATTGCTCTCATCAGGGTCTTGATTTGGTCCTTGTTGCTGATCAGCATGAATAAGATGCTGGGAACCACCAATGATGCTCTTTACCGGCTTGTGATCTTCTTGGTCAGTGTCCTTTCTGCTTCCTAGTCTATCTAATTGGGCATGTCCACTACTCTGTATCAAACCTTGTAGTATATCCCGAGTGTTAAAGACCGAGTCAGAATTCTTATGGCTCTGATTGAGGATAGTCATCTGTTGCACAAGGTCTCTGAGTAGACCTTGACTATCCTTAAGGGGTTGATAGACCTTCTTGTTATGGTGTTGGCTATGGTCACTCACAAGGTCATGGATAGGGTATTGTGTTGGAAATGCAGTGTGACCTGGACTGATATTCATAATGTCTGACTTTGAAGATGACAAGTGGGTATCTGGTTTGCTGTTTTGGTTTTGTAATGAAGTATTACAATCCTTTATACATCCATTATATAAAGCCTGTTTGGCCACTGGCTTTTCATACCATTGCATGTAATCCATGTCTGGTTCCTGACCCTGCTTGGATTCTATGACTCCTTCACTGGAGTTTCTTTTAGTACCTAATGAAACTGGGGAATTATTTTTCAATTGTTGTGGTACACTGTCTTCTCTGGGAAGTATAACTGGCTGTTTATTAGTTCCTAAATGCTGATGATGATCTCTGTTAGTTGATGGCTGCTGTCCTTGTTGACTATGATGCACATACAATTTTGGAGTTTCATTTGGTGCAGCTGCAATAAGTTTTTGGGGTGACTCTCTCTGTTCCGGTGTAGATGACATCAGACAGTTTTGGAACCCTGGGGCCGTTGCATGTTTTAGATTCTTAGAACTGGAATGTAGTTTAGGTACTGTACTTGGCAGACTGGCACCAGATTTGGCTAAATTAAAAATAAAGACATGAAAAAGCTGTATGAAAGAAACTTTATATCTTTTCAGGACTAACCTCAAAAAAGATATAATATAGTGGCTGTAACACAAATTTGTAACATTTACTTGCTGAGTGTTGCACCACATTATCATGAATAGTTATTATCCATTTAAAAAAAATCAAAGGATTCAAATTTGTTAAGTTCTTCAACCCAAGACTTAACTCACACACTTACAAAACAACAACCATAGAATTAGTTCAACATTATTGTTGGGTATGACAGGACTGAAGCACTTTGCCAATTTGTACCCCAAGTAGCAGTTTGGGATGTATTACCTGTTAAACCATTGCTGCTTCCAGTTGGAATGATATGTGCAGAAGTTTGCCCTTTACCAGATGGCTCTGACAGCTCATGTCCTTTGCTTTTTCCCTTCGATGTTGAGGTTGTTGAAGTAGGAGCATCTTTCCTCTTAGGATTCTTGACATGACCTGTCTTGGCTTGTGAGACCTTGGTGGATCCACCCTGCACTGGGTTCTTCTGGTGACCTTTGGAGGACTTTGACTCCTGTCTGATGGATGTATTCTTACGAGTTTTGTTATTTATCTTTGGTTTCTGTCCTTGATGCTTGTAAGTTGCATGACCTGCTGCACAAAGCAAATGAGTAAACAATCTATACCAGAGACACAAATTAATTAATAAATTTAAAGGAATAACATGTTTTTTATAATTAAAAAGAAAGACTGGTTTAATAGGTGAATATGACCTTGGAAACAAAAATGACAGACGGTAGAAAGTTAAAAGATTACCTAGGAGAAACAGAATGTGAACAATGGGAACAAAAAGGAGAATTAAGAAAAAGGGGCAAGAAGTATAGAACAGAAATATACAAACAGAAAGACGACAGACAGGCAGAGTGAGGGAGTACAGATGCCTCTTATTTACCATCCCCACACTGTAAAGGCAATCCCAAGGTGTTTGTGGTAACCTATGGAGGTAGAGACTTATGGAGGCAGAAGTCACAAAAGTGTCTCATCAATAATTGTAAGAGTAGAACTTACTCTTCACAGAATGACCTTGGTCAGTATCCAAAATGTTAGCCAACAGTTTTGCACATCGATTCAATCCTCGGTTAACACCTACAGCAGTGTTTTCAGAGTCCGATGAATATAGGGAAAAGCCTGATTGAACCGAGGATGGACTGCTATGACCATCTTCATTACATCTGAAATAATGAAGAGATTGAACCATCATTAGTCAGTGTTGTCCAATATACTTTTATTTCATAAATTATTCGGAAAGTTACCTCACAGGGATAAAATTATGAAAATGTCAACCATCAATATAAAATATGAGTGGTCCCTCCCCCAACATGCACACAGTCATGGACACGGTGTACACTGAGCACAGTCATGGACACAGTATACACCGAGCACACAGTCATGGACACGGTGTACACTGAGCACAGTCATGGACACAGTATACACTGAGCACACAGTCATGGACACGGTGTACACTGAGCACAGTCATGGACACAGTATACACTGAGCACACAGTCATGGACACGGTGTACACTGAGCACACAGTCATGGACACGGTGTACACTGAGGACCTTCTATTGTTCCCAATCATTGTTCCCTTTGTTGTTTTTAGTCATATCCCATTTGATTTGCACACTACAACCAAGAGCATTTCCAGACAATAACTGCCAACTGATACACATTCTTTGGATGATACTGTAGTGAATGAGCACATTCACACATGTACACAGAAGGACCTTACCTTACAAGTGCTGGATTTACAGCTAGTCCTCTCGATACTAACGAAGCCTGACTTGGCTACAAGGGGGAAAAATCTAAATTCAATCAATCATTTAAAACTAAACAGGCTGCTAAAAACAAAAGTATCTTAGGTTCCTTTGCATTAAAAAGCATGACTGAAATAAATGAAATATCACAGAAATACAGAAATACAAATTTACAATGTACAATTTTTACCTTGCTTTTGCTAAATATCTTCTGTTTCCTAGCTCCTTTCATGATGACTGCATTCCTAGACTCTAGAGGGAAATCACCATTTTGAAAATGTTATACTCACTTTCCTAAAACAGTAGTGTGATCTTCTCTTCTGACATAAATGAAATGACTAGAAGGCTAGTCCAGCTAGATGTCAAGATTACTTTTCTGACAATCAAAAATGAGTCTGACTTGACTAGGTACGTGTTAACGCAGTAGTCATTATAAACAAAATATTACTGCAAATATCAATCAAGAATACAACCATTGCAATTTTTTTAGGGCCTATATTTAGGTTTAGTTTACTTAGTCTTAATTAGCCTCATTCTGAATGTATTGACCCTGGGGCTAAGGCTAAGCATGGATGAAGGGGCTAACCAATAAAGGCTAACAGTTAAGCTATAGTCTTTCAAGAGGGCATGGAATCGGTGTCTCCTAGTTTAAAATGAACACTGTGACTGAAAATTACTTGCACATTTATGCAGCAGCAACGGTAATAATTATGACCTTATCATGTGGAATAATTATCTGACCTTATCATGGCATACTTTGAAAACCACAAAATCCTCACGCACCTAAACCATGGTTTCCGTAGGGGCTACTCATGTGAAACACAGCTCATCATCACATTACATGACCTACTCAAATCATTTGATAACAAAAAGCAAGTGGATATAGCTATACTTGACTTTAGTAAAGCCTTCGACACTATACCTCACAGTAAACTTCTCCATAAGCTTCACTGTTATGGCATTCGTGGCCCACTCCACCAGTGGTTAACCAACTTCCTAACCCGACGTACAATGAAAGTTGTATTAGGAGTATCATCAATGGAAGTGCCAGTAAAATCTGGAGTTCCACAAGGAACAGTATTACGGCCCCTATTATTCCTGTGCCACATCAACGATCTCCCTGACAGCGTAACATCTCAGGTACGACTGTTTGCGGATGATTGCCTCTTGTACCGACAAATCAACACTGCAAAAGATCACACCGCCCTACAACAAGACATCACAAATCTTGAATTATGGGCTAAACAGTCGGGAATGCGCTTTAACACGGGTAAATGTAATATCCTTAGCATCAGAAATAAAAAGACACACTTCTATACCTTAGATAACACAATTCTCCACCAAACACCTAGCAACCGTTATTTGGGAATACACATTGCAGAAGATCTCAAATGGAATTCGCACATATCCAACGTATCCAAGAGAGCCAACTCCACACTAGGATTTCTACGCAGGAACCTGAGAGGCTGTCCAATCAGCTGCAAACGCACTGCCTACTTAGCTCTTGTAAGACCAATCCTGGAGTATGGAGCAGTGGTGTGGGATCCTCACACCAAGACCAACATAGACCGCCTTGAGCGTATTCAACAACGTGCTGCCCCTTATAAAAATCCACTGCAGTTTTACTGTAATAAAACTGTAGTTTTACTGTGGTATTTAAAGTTTTACTATAATAATTGAATTAAACATGAAGTTTGTGTTACTACAGTTTTATTACAGTAACTGTAGAAGCAAGAAACTATAGTAAATTTACACTAAAAGTGGAGTATATTTTTTACTGTAGTTTTACTATGATAATTTAATGTAGTAAAACTACACTAAAACTGTAGTAAAATTACAGTAATCCTATGTTACTTTCCCTTTAATAATACTGCATTGTTACTACATTTTCAATGTAATTCAATTATAATATTATTGCAGTAAAATTGTACTATTCCTGTATTATACTCATTTAGTATTACTGTAGTTTTATTATGATCTAACTACAGTTTTTAATGTCATATAACTGTATTAATACTACAGTAAAATTGTAGTATTCCTGTATTACTCATTTGGTATTACTGTAGTTTTATTATGATCTAACTACAGTTTTAATGTCATATAACTGTATTAATACTGCAGTAAAATTGCAGTATTCCTGTATTGTACTCATTTGGTATTACTGTAGTTTTATTATGATTTAACCAGAGTTTTGAATGTAATACAACTATAGTAATACTGCAGTAAAATTGCAGTATTCCTGTATTACACTCATTTGGTATTACTGTAGTTTTGTTCTGATTTAACTAGAGTTTTGAATGTAATACAACTATAGTAATACTGCAGTAAAATTGCAGTATTCCTGTATTATACTCATTTGGTATTACTGTAGTTTTATTATGATTTAACCAGAGTTTTGAATGTAATACAACCATAGTAATACTGCAGTAAAATTGCAGTATTCCTGTATTACACTCATTTGGTATTACTGAGTTTTGTTATGATTTAACTAGAGTTTTGAATGTAATACAACTATAGTAATACTGCAGTAAAATTGCAGTATTCCTGTATTATACTCATTTGGTATTACTGTAGTTTTATTATGATCTAACTACAGTTTTTAATGTCATATAACTGTATTAATACTGCAGTAAAATTGCAGTATTCCTGTATTGTACTCATTTGGTATTACTGTAGTTTTATTATGATTTAACCAGAGTTTTGAATGTAATACAACTATAGTAATACTGCAGTAAAATTGCAGTATTCCTGTATTACACTCATTTGGTATTACTGTAGTTTTGTTCTGATTTAACTAGAGTTTTGAATGTAATACAACTATAGTAATACTGCAGTAAAATTGCAGTATTCCTGTATTATACTCATTTGGTATTACTGTAGTTTTATTATGATTTAACCAGAGTTTTGAATGTAATACAACCATAGTAATACTGCAGTAAAATTGCAGTATTCCTGTATTACACTCATTTGGTATTACTGTAGTTTTGTTATGATTTAACTAGAGTTTTGAATGTAATACAACTATAGTAATACTGCAGTAAAATTGCAGTATTCCTGTATTATACTCATTTGGTATTACTGTAGTTTTATTATGATTTAACCAGAGTTTTGAATGTAATACAACCATAGTAATACTGCAGTAAAATTGCAGTATTCCTGTATTACACTCATTTGGTATTACTGTAGTTTTGTTATGATTTAACTAGAGTTTTGAATGTAATACAACTATAGTAATACTGCAGTAAAATTGCAGTATTCTGTATTATACTCATTTGGTATTACTGTAGTTTTGTTCTGATTTAACTAGAGTTTTGAATGTAATACAACTATAGTAATACTGCAGTAAAATTGCAGTATTCCTGTATTATACTCATTTGGTATTACTGTAGTTTTATTATGATTTAACCAGAGTTTTGAATGTAATACAACCATAGTAATACTGCAGTAAAATTGCAGTATTCCTGTATTACACTCATTTGGTATTACTGTAGTTTTGTTATGATTTAACTAGAGTTTTGAATGTAATACAACTATAGTAATACTGCAGTAAAATTGCAGTATTCCTGTATTATACTCATTTGGTATTACTGTAGTTTTATTAGCGGTGTGCGTTTTCGGATATTTTGGAACCGGATACCCGAAATCAGGAAAGTTCGGATACCCGGATACCCGTTTTCATTCTTGTTGAAAACATGCACTCCTTTGGTGTACAAAAAGCAACACAACATGTAGGCGTGAAAGAAAAAGTGCAGATCCTTTGTTGTATTTTTAGTCATATGAAACGTATTGAAATGAGTCACAAATGAGGGTTGCGCTCACATGATTTGCAAAAGCATAGCGATAGCTTTCAAACTGCAACTGGACGGATGAATAACTTTGAATATGTCTGGGATTTTTAATATAATATGCAGAGTAAATGGCTGCGAACACTCCTGAAGTAGTTCAATGAACAATCTAGTTTTCCTGAGGTATTTTATGCGTTCGAGCATTGGTATGAATTAAGATACCAAGACAAGTGATTGTTTGGGAAGGGCTGTCCATCTTTGAGCAATTTATATGAAATACTAACCATAAAGTAAAACAAGTAATTAAAATGCCATTTACAAGCCTCCCGTGTATTTTCAATTTTGATGAGAAAATCATCCAGGTAAGCAACGACCCCATTACAACCATGATGTTGCATCATACGAGAGACATGCAGACGGAGTAATTCTATGAAAATGCATGGCGCACGTGTATTTCAAATGGAAGTTTAGTGCCATTTAAATAAGTCATCAGGATGACAGGTATATATATACCGATAAGCACTTTTGAGATCAACTTTGGGAGTCATATTATTGGAGTAATACTTTTGTTTATGTCTTCCCAGCGCGTTGTAATGGGCAGCAAATTTTGGTGCGCTTTCATCCGTCGATCTTTTCAAGTTTTGGATCGAAATTGAAGTCTGAAGCTATATGTACATTGTACATGTACACGTGATGTATAGCCTACACTGATGTTTGGAAAGGCACTAACACAAACAACCTTGACCTACACATTGAATTATTTTGGCGTGAAAGAAAAGTATTTTTAGTCATATGAAATGTATTGAAATGAGCCGTTGCGCTCAGATGACTTTCAAAAAGCATACTTAGCTTTCAAACTGCAGCTGAAGGATGATTAATGATGTCTGGGGTAACTTTGAGGATGTCTGGTTTTTAATAGAATATTCCACCAAATGTACACTGGTGTATGACAAGAAACTATAAATCCTGATATTTTGAGATATCTGCAAACACATTCTTAGTATGGTTTATTTTTAAATAGGAACTATACATCTCAAATGGCATCTCAAATTACATCTAAATATTAAACAAATTTTGGATAAATAGAGAATTAGCTGTTGCAAACTGCTTACCAACCTAAAGGACCTGTAGTATAAATGCAAACTAGTCGTTATTCGTTTCGAACCTACAGCAGGTTCTTTCTCAAAGGGAAATAGGATTGATAAATAATTAGTAGGGTGTTTAATTTGTTAGGTGTTATTGAATATAAATTACGGGTAGTTTACTGTCTTAATACATGTACCACGAACAAAATAACACGCGGGCATGGATTCACTGTTTTCTTCCCTATGTATTCATCGCAACATGTATTCTCCAAATTTGTGTCAGTAGATAACGTCTCAAAAAGATCAATTTCATCTTGCTATTAACAAGCACAGATTATAATCTGGTAGTCTGGATTACAATTGGTGTCGTTTTAAGTGAGTGGCACATGCATATCGCGCGTAGCATGCAGCAATGGCACGCTTAATTCATACGGTACTCGATCGTTTCATGAATAATCAAATTGTTTCTGTATACATGGTGTAACAGTCTAGCAACGTTCTAATTAGGCTATAACTATTTTATGTTCTTTAAATTAAAATGTTAACGACGATGACTCTGTAACCCCTTACACTACACACTCGTATACAAAACCCACACCCTCACGCTGCATTCTCTGTGGCATAAACAAACCTTGGGTGAAGGTAGTGATTAACTTGCTTAACTTTTTCTGTACAAAACCCACTCTATGGGGTTGTCGTATACAATGTAATAGGACATCCTCTACGAAAGTGTTTTTAATGTAACACAAACAGTTGGACAAAAGTGTATGGAAAATGTCCGTAAAATACTACAAAGGCGTTATCAGAGTGTTAATCTCTTGAATAAAATTGCTCCTTAAAGTGTAAACATTACATTGTTCAATAGTAAAAGATTTCTGTTCACATCACTGAAATGGTAAGTCCCAATTTTAAAAAGTCGTTTACGGGTACCGGAACCGAAAATGGAATCAGGTAATGACAGTTTCGGTCGGGTATCCGGATACCCGGATACCTGGCACAGCCCTAAGTTTTATTATGATTTAACTAGAGTTTTGAATGTAATACAACTATAGTAATACTGCAGTAAAATTGCAGTATTCCTGTATTATACTCATTTGGTATTACTGTAGTTTTATTATGATTTAACTAGAGTTTTGAAAAAAATAAAAATTAGAAATCTGTACTTTTTTTTTTTTTTTGCCCGGCGACGAATATTCAAAACATTGGTCTGAATATTAAAAAAAAAAAATTAAAATAAATAAGTTGATTTTTCGTGTCGAGAAAACGAATTGCGGAAAAAAAAATCGTGAAGGCTACGTGTCTGTGTACTTGAATACCATACGTTTCGATCACGCATCCATACGTGCCGTCCTGATGATGTGCATCGGCCCCGGCCGGCCGCGCGGCGATCCGACTCCGTGCCTCCCTCATGTCTTGATATCAAATACATACAGCGCAGCGGGGCGTGCTGAACCGTGAGAACAGCCCGTGTGCACTGTTCGGTGCTAGACCAGCGGCCGTGGGATTGGGTGTTAGACGGAAAGTGTAATACGCGATGTAAACATAATAGTTTGATACCCGTCCCTTTATACTTGTGTAATCAAATTCCATGCTGTTGCACGTTCGTTCTGTCAGCAACGAATACTTTTCTGAATTCTATGACTGTAAAGGAGGGAGAAAGCTGGATAAATGCTTTATTGCCGCATCCCTTGATGTGAAAGTATTGGTTCATTGTCCAATGCAATGGGCGTCGGTGAACAATCCCTTGAATCACTGCAAGTGCCGTCGACATGACTGCCACCGGAACGGCTAGAAATGTAATACACAGCTTCGTTCAGGTGGAAATTTATCGAAATGAAGATAAACCCTGCAGGGAAGAAGGAAGAGAAGCAATCCACTTGTACTTCTGCTAGTGCTAGTGCTACTGAAGAATGTCGTCTCCGACCGCCACTTTTTAAGAGGATTTTTGTATTTTTTGTGCAACCACTAACCAGGTAAAAAATTATTCATCGTTTTTTGGGGGTACAGAAAACATAAACTATCTTGACTCCACTTTTTTTAGTGTTATGATGGTTTTCAGAATTTATTTCCCTTCTAAAAAAATCCTCCCCTTCAGAAAATAGAAGGATCCTTGGGTAGAATGTCGTATCCGACCGCCACTTTTTCTCATTAAATATAACCAATTATGTTAATCTTACGTTACCTACCTAGTATTTTTTAGTAAGGTGAAGAACATATGGATGATGATGGAAATATACTTCAAATTATTCCAGGATATTTATTTCATTAAAAATCAGGCATTTTTGGTATACGATGACTTCCTCAGTCATGTCAGTCTGATCTTGTAAACTCCACAAATTTAGTGACCAACACAGTCATTGTACATGCGTAGTGGCAACTAGGAGCCTATAAATAATACTAATAGGATCATCCTTCTATTTTCTGAAGGGGAGGATTTTTTTAGAAGGGAAATTATCAAGTCCGAAAACCATCATAAAAGTGGATTTTAAAGATAGTTTTTGCTTTCTGTACCCCCAAAAATCGATGGAATCATTTTTTAACTGGTTAGTGGTTGTTAAAAAAATTCCAAAAAACCCTTTCCAATTCGCAGTAACAATTATTAAAATAATACAAAATAATAAATAAATTATAATGGGTATTAAACAGAAATTTAAAAGATGCATAGAAGGCTTATTATAACTGACATGGAATTGCGAGACGGAGGCAAATCCCAGTATAAAAAACACCTTATGATCGTCGTCCAATGGATTTACATGTACATGTATACAACACTTGCCATCATTTTTTTTTTTTTCCTGTCTGACAACTTTTTTCAGCACCTAAAAAATCCGTAAACCAACTAATAAAATTGGAATGGCCTTACCCCTGAATGGCACCCTCACACGGTTGAACATACGGTCTACTGAGCTGTCAAGATGCTGCAACACCTACAGGACTCGGATGTTTGTCAGAAATCCTTTTTTAAGTGGATATAAGTCAGTTCATTTTACCTGTTTGGTTGAGCTTTAACATTATTGATCACTGATTTTAGATCTCATATTCTAGAGGTTTGCTATGGCACCGTGTAAAAATGAACAAAAATTCATGTTTCAATTAGTGTGTTCTAATTGCCTTTAGGAGAGTTGAAATAACAAGTTCATACCAGTACCAAGCCTGCTGATAAAACAGTACTAGTTGACCTCAACATTGAAAGTGTGTCTCCTGTTTCCATAACCCTTTTACCAATGGCCAGCATTGAATGTTCATGTTCCGTACATACATTGACGTGACCTAAGTTTATATGAGACTGGCCTATATTTTAATTAGCATCTATGGAAATAAACTTGCCATTTCATAGTCTAAAAAATATATTTTATAACAACAATTTGTTGTTTTACTCAGGTAAATTTACATTACATTTATTTATAATCTTATAGACATATTTTCTTTGCACATTCATAAGATAAAGTGCAATCTCAAAGCGAATGTACCAAAGCATTACTTTATCTTTAGTTTTTATAATTCAACTTTGTATTTTGTTTTTCATGGTCATCAGGCGACTGTTACAAAAACATTTAAAAAAAATTAATATGGGTTAATTTTAAACTATGTATTTTATTTTATTATTTTGTTTCATGGTGGCCAGGTGGTCAAGAATAAGACTGAAGATGTATCATGTACCAAACGATTTTGTTTGTGTTATGTAATTTCGTCTGATAGAATCATCATGATTACTGTCGGTTTATTGTTGCTAGACCTGTTTAAGTCAGTGTAATGTTATAGGAACCTGTTAATTAATTGTGGTCAAGATCCACAACAAAATAATTATTTTACAGCAGTAGGAACAGGAAAAATACAGTAAACTTGCAGTTACAGTGAAACTACATTGTAGTAAAACTGTAATAAAACTACAGTACAATTACAGTGATAATCTAGTAAAAATGAATTAAACTACAGTTTCAACATTGTTTTACTACACAAAATTGTATCAAAATTATGCTGAAACTATAATAAAAACTGCAGTAATATTACAGTGAAACTACAGTGTAGTAAAACTGTAATAAAACCACAGTACAATTACAGTGATATTCTAGTAAAATGAATTAAACTACAGTTTCAACATTGTTTTACTACACAGAAATTGTAGCAAAACTATGCTGAAACTATAATAAAAACTGCAGTAATGTTACAGTGAAACTACAGTGTAGTAAAACTGTAATAAAACTACAGTACAATTACAGTGATAATCTAGTAAAGATGAATTAAACTACAGTTTCAACATTGTTTTACTACACAAAAATTGTATCAAAATTATGCTGAAACTATAATAAAAACTACAGTAATATTACAGTGAAACTACAGTGTAGTAAAACTGTAATAAAACTACAGTACAATTACAGTGATATTCTAGTAAAAATGAATTAAACTACAGTTTCAACATTGTTTTACTACACAGAAATTGTAGCAAAACTATGCTGAAACTATAATAAAAACTGCAGTAATATTACAGTGAAACTACAGTGTACTAAAACTGTAATAAAACTACAGTAGAATTACAGTGATAATCTAGTAAAGATGAATTAAACTACAGTTTCAACATTGTTTTACTACACAAAAATTGTAGTAAAACTATGCTGAAACTATAATAAAAACTGCAGTGATATTACAGTGAAACTACAGTGTAGTAAAACTGTAATAAAACTACAGTACAATTACAGTGATATTGTAGTGAAAGTGCGTTAAAACTACAGTTTTAACATAATTTTAACATAGTTTTATCACACGATTTTGGCCAAAACACTATAGTTCTACTACAGTTACTACAGTAATCTATTATGATAAAACTACAGTTATTCTGTAGTGTTATTACAGTACAAATAAGAAAATATTGCATGTTTACTGTGTTTTTACTATAATACCACTGTAGGAAAACAACAGTAAAATTATAATAAAAACTATAGTAATAATGCAGTGGTTTTTTATAAGGGGCACGCTTCATCACAGGAGACTATAGGTCACGGGAGCCTGGATGTATCACAAAAATGCTCCGAAACCTGCAATTACCATCTCTTCAGGACAGACGGAAGCAGTTACGTCTTACATTCATGTACAAGGTGGTTGAGGGGTTGGTTCCAGCCATCCCATCGCAATCTTACTTCACACCCCAAAAACCAGGCAGGCGTATCCGGCCTAGTTCACTCTTCAATTCATTATCAACTCCCCTAATCGAAAGTTCGATAGCAAACAACACAAAGTGCTATATTGTCCCACGGTGTAACACTAACCAATTTAAGTATTCATTCATCAACAGAACAATAATAGACTGGAATCAGCTGGAAGTGGAAGAGAACGTTGTTCAAGCTAGATCAGCATTCAGTGGACTCCTTCAAATCCCTTCTCAGCCATGTCAGCCACAGTCCTCTCCCATAAATACCTTAGAACGTGCCCCCTCTCCCTTTTCCGTTGCGTTTATGCCATTTTTGGTTTCTGCAACGTATTAATACAGATACAGATCATTCACTTACTGGGTTAATCTAAAACTAACGTAGCACTCCGATTCCATGCCCTGTTGATTGTGACGATATTGTCCCTTTCTTTAACTAAGTTATGTTATTGTTAACGTTAACGTTAGTTTTAAGTTTAGACTTAATTAAATTTTTTAATTTTTATGTACATGTACAACTTTTGTAATCATTGAAAACTAATACTAATTCTGATAAAATGTATAAATAGAAACGAAAATACACAAAACTGCTTAAAATTACCCGCTTTAACGTTACGTACAAACTTTTGTCTACTAGTACTAGTACTACTACAACTAGTACAATAGCTCCTTCAACGCCTGATATTGAGTGATAAGTATGTTTATCTAGTAAGTAGTACATACATGTACTGTACTTAGCTCGACGACGCGATCGTACCGGTACCACCACCAATGTGCGACGTGCATTGGAGTTTTCGTAGAGGGCGCTATACAGCTAATTACAGGCAGGCCAGCGCCATGAGATGTTCTTAATAATCTAGTAGTACTAGTAGCTAGCTTGCGTAGCTAGTTGCATAGTATCTTTGGTTGGGTGTCAGGTCAACTCGGACCCAAACCAACTCGGACCCATGCCAACTCGGACCCATGCCAACTCGGACCCACTACCAACTCGGACCCACGCCAACTCGGACCCACTACCAACTCGGACTCATGCCAACTCGGACCCACTACCAACTCGGACCCACTACCAACTCGGACCCAACCACTACCAACTCGGACCCAACCACTACCAACTCGGACCCATTATTCCATTTGACAATGTTTGGCAAATTTTAAAAGATATTGATTAGAATTTTATTTTGTGTCTGTCGCATTGTGAATGTTTGTACTTGCTTTTTATTTTTTGTTTGCTTCCGTATATAAGCATTTGTCTTGTTCTCTGTAGATAGCACTTTAAGTAACTTAGTATTATCTTTGCCCAGATTTAATTCTATTGTGGGGCAATTTGAGTTATTTTACATAAAGTGCAATACAATATGCATTTTTTTTAAATTATTATTATACCAACTCGTGCTATCTACAGAGAACAAGACAAATGCTTATATACGGAAGCAAACAAAAAATAAAAAGCAAGTACAAACATTCACAATGCGACAGACACAAAATAAAATTCTAATCAATATCTTGTAAAATTTGCCAAACATTGTCAAATGGAATAATGGGTCCGAGTTGGTAGTGGTTGGGTCCGAGTTGGTAGTGGGTCCGAGTTGGTTTTGGGTCCGAGTTGGTAGTGGGTCCGAGTTGGCATGAGTCCGAGTTGGTAGTGGGTCCGAGTTGGCGTGGGTCCGAGTTGGTAGTGGGTCCGAGTTGGCATGGGTCCGAGTTGGCATGGGTCCGAGATGGTTTGGGTCCGAGTTGGATCGAAACCTTTGGTTGCATGGGGAAGACATGGCAAACGATGAGATAGAGGCGCTACAGGGAATATTCTGTGGAGCTGGAGAGTTCGAAATTTTGACAAATTCAGGTACACTTTATTTAGCCTGTGCCCTAGGGCTAGGCTACTACTACTGCATGATGCCTACATTAATAGTAGTACTACTACTAGTACTAGTCGCTCACACTCACAGCGACAAATTACATAATTATTCTAAAAATAGGAATTAGGAGACCGGAAGAAGCAGTAGGACTATAGGAAAGAATGTCGTATCCGGCCGCCACTTTTTAAGGGCTTTTTTGGATTTTTTTGGCAACCACTAACCAGTTAAAAAATCATTCTATCGATTTTTGGTGGTACAGAAAGCGAAAACTATCTTTAAAATCCACTTTTATGATGGTTTTCGGACTTGATTTCCCTTCTAAAAAAATCCTCCCCTTCACTTCAGAAAATGTAAGGATCCTATTATAGTTGCCACTACGCATGTACAATGACTGTGTTGGTCACTAATTGTAGAGTTTACAAGATCAGACTGACATGTCATGACTGGGGAAGTCATCGTATACCAAAAATGCCTGATTTTTCATGAAATAAATATCCTGGAATAATTTGAAGTATATGTCCATCATCATCCATATGTTCTCCACCATACCAGGTAGGTAAGATTACATTATTGGTTATATTTAATGAAAAATAGTGGCGGCCAGATACGACATTCTACCCGGACTATACTGTACAGTCTAACGTCGGTTACACTTACACTAAGTACAGAGCCAGAGACACTAACACTAACATCGGCTAGCAACACTAGTTATTAGTATTACTATTAGTATTATCTCAGACTATCAGGTAATGTTAACGTTAGTCCAAATGCCTCTTCCCTTCAGCTTCACAATCACAGTCTAACGTTATGTTTAGTTTTAGAATAATGACGTCGACAATTAGCCTATGTCTTTATTCTAAAAATAGGAGACTGTGTCAAAAGGGAAGAGGTATTCAGACTACAGAGACACTACAAAAGTACTAGCCCTGATACTGCTGAGTGATAGGATGGTTACATTTAGGCCTATGTACGCCTTCCGAGGGTGTACACTATAGATGCATGCCTATCAATGCATCTAACGTTACAGCTAATCTTCGGATTATTATATCCATTCTCACTCACAAAATATTACATAAAACTTACTTGATGTAAAGTTGATGATGGTATCAAATATCCCTTGAAATATTTATGTCTCAGCCCGATCATCAGGAGACTATCATTTAAGTAAAATTTAAAAATAATTTCCAAAGTGAATTTCTGTCATCCACAGACTGACAGAGTACAGACAGAAACTCCATGTTGGAATAGATACAAACAATCTGAATACATTTTCACTTTTTTTCCTGTTAATGATTCAATGAAATATACGGAAACTTTCATAGGTTAGTTTTTATATCTTGATTCTTATGGATGCATAATTACAGACATTTTACCAAAAGTGTAGACTGGTTTAATTTAACCATGGAGGAAGGGTCTGTTTTTCTTTCTCCATGCTTTAACATAAAAGAATAATTAATATTTGTCTTAATGCAATGACAAGCCTTATCCATCAGCTTGATAATAAGCAAGTCAGTTAAGTTAGCCAACATTTTGACCTGTTTCTTATTGTTGTGATAACAAAATAAATTGATGATTTTCACTGCAGATACTGATCAGAGCTTTTGCATCTGTGTAACATGCCAAGCTTCAGGACAAGAAACCACAAACACTGACCAATCAGAAGACTCCTTAAGTATTTCTATCCAGTGCCACCTTCCAATTGGCTATCCATATGTACTTCCTTCTATCTCATTATCATGCAATAGCTTGACAAAACATTCAACCAATCAGCTGAGAGATAAACTTTATGAATATGCAGAAACTTTAGAGGGTCAGCCAATGATTATGGACCTTGTTTACTGGCTGAAACAAAATGCATGGCTGTTTAGGAAAAAAACATCAACTGAAATTGAACAAAATCGAGATGCAGTAAATCATCAAAAAGAAGGTAAAAGCAAGCTTACATTATTTTTAATTAATGATAAATCAACAATATATTTGTAGAGAAACAGACATTTTTAATAAAGACAAATACACAAATATACTTTGACAGCTTACCTAACACTGAATATTGATTTCCTTTTTAAAATTTACAAAATGATTTAATTGAAAAGAAAACTGTATTTACGGTGTAAGGACAATTCACTAAACTTGAAGTCAATTCTTGCAACTATTTGTATTTAGTTTTAATTTCTCTGTTTGTTTATTTGTTTATTCATAACTTTATTCATCCTATACAGGAACTTTTCAGACGACAAACAGTGACATTTAAAACCTCAATTTGTGTACATTAACAAATTTGTCTTGGTCTTATTTCTTTTTTTGCTTTATTAGGTGACTTCCAACCATATGTAGCTGTCCTTCACATTGATCACATGCGTTCTCGTGTCTGTTACATCAAAACTCTTGTCAGCTGGGCTACTGAGCTCTCTCTGAATGGACGTCTTCTGTTCTTACATCATTTAATTCTTGTTTTACTGTTTGGAACAGAGTATTCTGTCAAGGTAATTTGTTACAATATTTTATTTTTTAATATTTGCAACTGGCAATATATTTCAAATAATCAATTTGATGAAATCATTCATAACGAGGACTTTGAATATATTTTGTATAGGATTTCCTTCTAAGACTTAGAACACAGAAGGTTGATGTGGATTCTAATGGAAGAAGTTGTAAAGAAAGAATGATGACTGTTTTGATGCAGGGATCACATCCCACACAGTCAGATGAAACAAGGTATCTTCTCTCATACAACTCATTACTCTGTCATGATATAATCTGTCATTCCTGTGTTCATTCACCTGTCTGTTTGTTTGTCAGCCAAATTGTCCTATTAGTCATCTGGCTGTCTGTATTAAATACCTGATAAAAAAGGAATTAAACACCTGATTATGTTTATGTATTTTATAAATGCTTAGTTAAACAAAGGAAACACCCCAGTGGAAGGTACCAAAATGAAAAGAACATGAAAAAGGGGGTCCTTCTTTGACAAATATAGTGAATAGGGAACCAAGTAAAGCATACAACTTGAATAAATAATGTTTTTGGTATTTCTAGGATGAGTGATTTCCAAGTCATCGAATGTTCCACTTCCTCAGAACTGAAAAGCATCTTCACAGGAGCTGATTTGATGGATGTTTATAAGGAAGAAGTCTTATCAAAGTTTACTTTGCTGCAACCAACAAGCAAGTCTGGTGGGAAAAGCTGACATCAATAAATGATCATAATTAAGTTTGCAATAAACTTCATCAGTGATTTCTATTGGAAAATAAATATTTGACATTGTCTTACTCCCTTTGAGTTTGAGTACCGGGTATTGTTCTATGGAATTAATTACATAATAGTTGGTGAATCAATCCATGATAAAAGTCAGTGAAAGCTATATGATTTGTGTTATTTATCATCTTGAGAATAATGTTTTGTTATTATTATCCAGTTATTTTTAGTTACAGGGGAATGACCTGCAATTCAGGTGCGAAGCCAAGGGGTGAAGGGGAATTAGTACCCCCCCCCCCCCCCCCGGCAAATTTAAACTAAAATGTGACCCCACAGTGAGATTTGTTTCCTTTAAGGGGGATAGTTGTTCTGTACCTTAGTAAAAAATTATTTTCTTTGCGTAAATTTTACAAGGGCGCCTGCCTGCAATTAGCCATACTTGTATATATTGTCACCCTGTGGCAATTCAACCGCGCGAGCTGCGCGGCGCCTGTCCGTTTAATATTAATAGCGCCCTCAATTGTTGAAATCTCAAAAAATTATTTGGTTTTATGATGGTTCCGGTCCTGAAATGATGTTATCTATCTGAAACTGGTAACTGAAGCAAAAAGATTATGTGTTAAATATTGTGAAGATATAACGTTGTAGGGGTTTTCAGGTAAGTTTGTTTCTCCTTCTTTATATTTTAAAAAGCTAGTTTTAAAACAATCACAACACAGTCACGGACATGACAGGCACTCCCGCCCGCCCTCGCTCATTACCGTCTTGTTACATGTAGGCCTATCCTCAATTTACCCTAAATGACGGACCTAAGGTTATATAATCAACTGGACAGTAGCAATTCTACCTCCATGCTTAGGCCAAGAGAATGAAAGTCATAGATTTGCGTCCGGGAAATTTTGAAAACACATGAGGCTTTTTTTCATTATTCATTATTTCCATTGATCATTAATAACAGCGCAATTGTTTTTTTGCCATTGTATTTATGATTGTTTCTGCCCTGTGAAATAATAAATGAAATGAAATGAAATCACAAGATGTTTCTTCTAATCTGTGTACATACAGTGTGTACATGTATGCATCATTATACGTGCGGGCCGCACACACAGGCATTACTACTACTAGTACTAGGCTCAACAGCGAACGTGTTGTGCATGTGAAGGCGGTACAGTTGCAGGTGCGGATCGGACGGAGTTTACCATACAGTTTTAGCGCGATGCGACCTTTTTTGTGAACGACGTACGCGGGACTAAGACTGTGTAAGAGAACATGTGTTAATGATTATTTTATAGCGCACACGTATACTGGTGGAAATTTGGTAAAAACTTCGTTTTACTGATGTGGATGATTTGGAACTAAATTTGTTTGGTGAAAATACCTTTTTTGTGCAAATGATTTTTTTGGGGCAAATAATGAAAAATTTAGGCGGTAGCTTTCGGGACATGCGGGCGGTGGACGCGACTTTCATTCTCATGGCCTTACAAATGAAATTAGCAGTTTGGTGTTTCAGTGAAGGATTCTCTTGTAAAATGCTGAATTTCAATGCATGATGATCATATGCGTGGACGTCTTGAGCGCCGTTTTTTGAGATGCAAAGAATTGTGGTCATCAAAAAATTGATGTTGGTATAATTACTCACCCCCAAACTGTTAAAGTTGATGGGGGCATAGAAAATGTACCCAAGAAGAAAAACAGTTGAATCATGTTTCATCTTATTCCAGATGGTTGTAAAATTGTTTTTAATCTTGAAAATAAAAATATTGTTTTAGATTTTTAAAATAAAATGGTATAATTTGGAGAAGCTCTCAAAACTTTTAATCAATATTCTTGAAAGACCAATCAAATGAAAGGTGGTTAAAAATTTTGCAAAAAGTACTTTAAAACTTTGAAATGTGTAAAAATTATGTTAACATTTTGTCAAATAAAAGATTTCTTTTCATAACCATGATATTAATGTTTCATTTTCTCAATTTTCCACTGCCGACGAAATAAACACCAATAAATTAAGTAGTCTTTGTTCACTTCTTCCATAAAATAAGGAATGTGCCCATTTTGAGGATCAGTATTTCTTTTAAAAAATCATTGCAAAGCATATCTTTTGGTTTCCACAGACAATAGCTCGTTGATGGCACAGAAAAATAAAATCACAGAAGTTCGTGAAAAAAAAATTGAGGTCATGTAAATCCCTTACTATTTGAATCTAGTAAAATCAGTGGTTAAACAACTTTTTCCACTTTCACAAGCACTAACTTTCCAGTAGGCCTAAATCATACAATTTCACTACGATTTTTATTTTTGCAACAAGTATAAGTATGACTTACACAAGTTTATGCAACCATTAATACGCCATAGTTTTGTAAGTTTTCCGAGAAATGCTAAACCAAAGGTAAGTGCATCATTTCACGAGTGCGGCGAATTACGTACATGGACGATATTTTTAGCTGCGATTATCGTATCTCGAAGTCTGTCATCATTATTAGATCATTGGGGGAAAATAGAATACAACCGCCACTTTTCTATCCAAACATGACAAATATCACAGATTTTCCTTTAAAAAATGAGAGGACACACTTGAGAGGAAAGTGTAGTCAAGTGAGTATTGGAAACGATCGAGTAACGAATGTATGTTGGCCATTTTGTCATCTGCTAAAAACACATGCTTAGACATTGTGCACAAGTGGTGTTTGGGTTTGACATTCTTTCCAATGATAATACAGTTGCGATAATTGTAGTAAGCATACCAATGGACATTCAACGACACTTTATACTAAAATAGAAAATTACTGATCCATTCATGATAATTTATCCTCCACACTGTTAAGTGTAACATTAATTTGTAACATAATAACATGTTAGGCCTGATAATTAGTAATTGGTACTACCAGAAATCTATTTCCTACATGAAGTGTGCCAGCCTGCTGTAATCCATACCACGGCATTCTACTCTGAATGTGCACACGCATAACAAGCATTGTTACAGGTTTTGCTCTCCTGCCCGGCCTGCTGTAAGGCATTATTATTTATTTTTTTTAAAACTGTATAACGTATTTCCCTGTGCGAAATTTTTATGGTACACAGGGTGACCCTGTTTTCAATTTCTGGACAAAATTTTTAAACGAGCTTGTCTGATTTTCAGACCAAATTTTGAAAGACTCTGAGTCTGATTTTGTTGGATATCAAAACTACAAGATCTTTCCTTAAGTTTGCGCCGGGAATAAAAAAGTTTTTCTGGGTCCCTGTGCGGGTTTCTTTTTCCCACACACACGTTAATGGAAGCTTCCACAGCGAGTGGTCACGTCTTCCGAGCATGTCACCGTACACGCGTGGCTCAACCGAGCATGCATACAAATATTCCGGAGTTTCCTATGTCGTGTTTAGACGCTCTCCAATCCATGGTGCAAAAAAAAAATTGCATGTATACACGGCCTCCGACGTGAACTGGTTAAAGGTGTAGTATCATCACGATCAACAGGGCATGGAATCGGAGTGCTTGTTTTAAATGAAACTCAGTGACTGAAAAATAATTCCCTACATCAAGGTCATATTACCGTTGCTGCTGCATAAATGAGCCAGCAATTTTCAGTCACTGTATTCATCTTAACTAGGACATCGATTCCATGCTATGTTGAAGTATACTCTGATCATGACGATACTTCCCCTTGAATAAATAGTACTTAACAAAATTTGTCTTAATTATTTTCAGCAGTATCCATTGGCAATTATTACTAAACAGAAGTCTGTCAAAGTTTTCTCATCACTAGTTAGCGAACTCCATGTTTGTTCATGACTGTTGAGTTAAACCATGTAAAATATAGTAAAAACATTTAAAATGTGCCTGGTACATGTAATTGACAAATTGATTTAGCTTAATAAAGCCCAAAATGACTACATAGGTTGATGTGAAGAGTAAACCTTCATTCACTCAACATTTTCTCAGGACACTTAAGTTTACTGAGAAATCCAAGAGTGTACTTTAAGATTAAGGCCTATTATTAAGGAAATTTCTAAGAATTCAGGAAAATTGAATCAATTTCCAAAAGTCACCATGAGGCTGAACATTCTATTTTGGCTCTTTGAAAAAATGGATAAACAATGAATAGTCTTGAATGCATTTAGGTGATCATCTGTGGTATGATCTCATGCAGCCCGGCACGTACACCTTTTTCAAGCTTCCTCCCTGAGTGAGGTCTTCCTCAAGTTCCTGTGATCTGAATCTTCCTCTGGAACAAAAACAGGATCAAGAAAAATCAGTAAATATTTCATTTAAGGGAATGTACAACATTGGTATTTGGTTACGTAAATTCATTTCAACTTCTACTTAAAAAAGATACCATGGGCGACATAACCTGTTGGCTTATGCTGACTGAGGAATTATCATTATATAAAGAATATTTAGTGTCTTGATGTTTAAACAAGTTGAATTTTGTATATTTGAAATGTGGTGGACAATGTTTTTGTAACTAATTATTTCCTCTTTTGGTTTTTTCCTGGTTCCTGGTTCCATGTTTGTCAGGAAGTAATCTGCAGGAAATAAAGAAATCAAGGTGTTTTAAGTTACAAATAATTTTTAATCTAAGTAAAGTGTACACTATATGGAAATCAAAGTAGTGAAGCCAGTGCCTTTCTAACTGCATTGTTGATAGTAATTACAGGTGATTTGGATCCAAATAAATATTTATACATTGTAAATTATTGAAGATTGTACACCACAGATGCTTTATTGTCCCACCTTTTCAAAGTGGTTTTTGTTCTCCATGTTCCAGTTAATGTAAGCGTTATCACCTAGACCAGCAAAGTACCAATATGAAGATAGCTGTATCTATCAGTCTTGGGGTGGCGGTTGCCTTGGTGATTGGCATTATCGTTCTCATTGTGGTTTCTATCAAGACATTACAATCTGATGAGAGTAAGTGAGTTATGTTCAACTAGTGAGAGTACTAGGAGGTTGGTAGGGTTAATAATATGCCAGTTATATCTGCCTTGACTTTGGTCAATATACAGATTTAATGGTGTCCTAAAATTTGTATAATATGTTTGTCATATTGTTAACATTTGCTTTTAACTGCCATATTGATTTGATTGCTTTCTTAGTCACTTGTGTTAGTATCAGCACTGAATATAGGTTCATACATAAGAGAAGTATTAATTAACACTTTAAATTAATTTTGGATTAGATTGGTGGAGGTTTATGTTTCTTTCATATTTTGTTTTACTTTAAAGAATCTCTTAACTTATAATTGTTGAGAACAAATATCTTGTTTCATTTGCCAGTGGCTGTGATGTACAATACCGTCTCTCGTGAGCTATATGATGACATTAAACAAGAGGGTCTCCACAATGGTCCTCCTGGGTTTACTTTTATCATCTTCCCATCGGTATTCCGCACTATCAACTACCCTACGCTTGGCTGTCTCAACAAGGATGGTGTAGTCATTGAGCTTGACATTGCATTCCAGTATCAGATCGAGTCTAAAGACCTACGAGAGATTGTCCTGCAGTTCAGAGACCATGAGAACTTTGAGACTATTCTGAAGAGCGCTGGTCAGTATACATGTTCTTATCTGCTTGCTCAAGGCGCATTAGGTTGAGGGCGCTTTTTACTTTACAGGACCAGGGGGAGTGGGACAGTTGAACCATCAGAATTCACTTATAATCAGTGGATATTAAACAGAATTAATTAATTCTTTAATTTGTTCACAACAATTCAGTAAATCATAATGTCAAACAAAGCTCACAATCTTAGGATGTAATCTGTGAAAACTGAAAATCGCTTGAATTGGCTCCATGGTTGCTTATGGGTATTTGTTTCTGTCAACACGTGCCAGTGTAAACAAGCCAGCAATTCTGTGTAAGTGCAAAAATCAAATCAAATGTTTATCACTCTATGCAAGAATTTCATCAATCAATTCTGTTATTGTTACTAGGATTGGGATACATATTACATGTATATTGAACTGTGTATATGATTTGGCATACAAAATGAGTAACACTTTAAGCAAATTATTACTATTACTTTGACTGATATTTCTTTCAGGTGAGTCTGCTATCCATGAAGCTTGTAGTAAATTCAACACAACTGAGTTCCAAGCTAAAAGACGAGAATTTCAAGCTTCTGTAAGAGAGGCACTTAGTGCTCGTTTTCAACCTCTTAGCACCAAGATAGATGATTTACAGGTATGTAAAGTAGGAACACATTACTTTCTTATGTCTTAAGCAATTGTATCAAATCTCAAATCTGGCATTTTGATGGAAAGGAGGTACCTTAATTTTGACTGCAAACTTTCTTGTATGATGCTTCAGTCACTTCACCTAATGTTTGGTTCTAATGAATATGAACCATGGCTCAATTCAATTTTATATGATTACTTTCTTATTTGTTTAATTCCCTGAATATAGAACAATGCTAGCTGAATGATATAGGTCTACTTCATTACCTAATCATTTATTACATGAAGAGTACCTGCATAAAGACCCTTGTTTCAGATAATCTGGTTGGAAGAAAATCAACAAAGAAATATGTATATACAGAGGCAGCCATGAATCCTGTTGTAAAGAACAATTGCTACAGTACATTATGAAATTTTACAAGCGTTAAATTTTGTTCTTGGAAGGGACAAGGCAATTTCCTTGATGAAAGGCATTTCTATTAGAAAATCAAAATAACAAAGGAAACATTTCAAAGGGGCTCCAATGCCAGGACAACAGAAACAGTGGCCTCTGTGGCCTCAAGGCATGATTTTAAAGAAGCATTGTACTGTATTCCTGACAGGTGAATAATATTGCTCGTCCTACAGCCTATGAACAAGCAGTCAGGAACAAGGAAGCTGCACGAGAAAATATTCAGGTTAGTCAATCATAACAGTGTATACTCATGTTTACTTAATTTCTTTATTTACATTTATATATTATAAGAAAATGTTCCGAGTTCATATACAATTTCTGACAAAAATGGTGAAACTTTAATACTTATAACTTTTCCATAATTATGATTATCAATTATAGGTTGCAGAGAGTGAGCGTCCTCGATTAGTTATCCAAGCTGAGACAACACTAAAAGAAGCTGAAACATCATCAACCATCACCATCAATAAAGCTAACTCTGATGCCAGAATTGCTCTTAATAGGTAGGTCTAAGTCAATATCATCATTAAGGCTAACTCCGAGACCAGAAACATTACTAGTCAAGCCTCTTTAAGATCATAAATAAAGCTCAATCTGAGACCCTGCCAGACAAAGGGAACAAACCAATAGTAATATTTGTACCCATTTTCTCATCAGAGCTGATGCTGAAGCTAAAGCCATCATTAACCAGTATGAGACTGAAGCACAGACATATGTGCAGATCATGCAAGAACAAGATCTAACCACAGAGGGTTTCTTAGCATACATGGGAGTACGGACCATTGGCTTAGCTAAGAACCCTGTGTATGCTGGTGTAGATGCCCCAGCAAAGACATCATATACTACCAATTAAGTCATTATTAATGGATTGTGTACAGACCCTATGGTACTAGAATGCAATAGCACTGGTAGGGAAGAAATGTTTAATAATAAGATGGAAGACTTTGCACTTTGTAGAATTGGTAACTAATTTCCATTACAATGTTCATTGTTTATGTATTTGGCTTCTACTGTAATATGTATACATTGGGTATGTTGTCTGTTTTGGTAATAATAATGTAGTGATAGATTTAATGACTGAACTCTTTACAAGTACATACAGCTTCAACATCAAGGATGGAAATCCAGACCAAGGTTTTTTTTTATTAACAATTGTGAATCTACCCCCGTAATAATGTACCTGTATGTCCACAGTAACAGGTTTAGTTGACTGGATACATACTATGGTCGTCACTTGGTATGGAAAGTCATTTAAAATGTACAATAGCAAAATATTTTGTACTTCTATTTTGAAGTTTTAAACTTTTCTATCGATTTTAGCTGTTTGCATAAAGAAGATGGTGGTCACAAAATACTTAACTAAATTTGTGCAATTTAGTATTTCTATATATGTATCAACTGGATATTATAACAAAATTGTTAAAACAGATTTCTAAAACTTGATTTTTGTATTTTGATAGTTTTGTAGCAATATATCTTGTTAAATTAATAAACATATCTTGTTTTCTTCTTCCCTATCTTTGTATAATTGAGGGGAGTATTGCAAAATATTGTTAGTCGTATGTTTTGTATTTTGTTATAACTTTATTTCAAAATCCTACATTGACACTGTATATATTTGTTTGAATAATTATCAATCTTAAGCACATTTGGCTAATTAGGATTACCACCCCCCCCCTTAAACTAAGCATTGAATCCCTTGTAATCAGAGAATACGAATCTTGCTTTGGCCTGATGTTGATGGATAATAGAACAGGTTCTATGTAAGGGGATGCTAAATTTAGTTTGCTTATCGTCAAGTCAAATTTCAGGACACAAGAGTACAATAAACTTCAAAATTAACTTTATTACAAAATAACAAATAAAAGTATTTACAAATCATCTAGTGAAACATTATTTTAGAATAACTGAAATGATAAGTGAGTGAAAGTACCAATCAACTTTAAATAATTCTTCTGTCTGAAGTGCTCTGATTTTTAAAAATAAATAAAAAATACAAGCACATTAACAAAAAGTTGCCAAGATTTTTCTGTGAAAATTGTGAATGCTTTTCATCACGAATTTATCACTGAGCTGAAAAATTCAGATTGATTTGTTGACACAGATTTACAGAATTGAAGGGTACACATGTAAGCATTATTACCAACATTGTTCTACAGTTGTACCTTACATTTAACCAGTTCGCGTCAAGAATAAAAAAGTTTTTCTGGGCCCGTGTCCGGCACTTCCGAGCATGCATACAAATTTTCCTGTGGCGTGTTTAGACGCTCTCCGATCCGTGGTGCAAAAAAAAATTGCGTGTATACACGGCCTCCAACGCGAACTGGTTAAACAAGATAAACGTCTTACATATTTAGTTTAATTGTACAACCTTATATGAGCCCTAAATCCCTGATTTTTATACATGTCCTTACCTTTTAAAGGCCCTTTTGAGAAAGATTCTTTAAATGCAAGAAATTGATAAATATCCATGGCCTCCGCTGAACCATTGACCTTTAAATCAGATGCTACCCCTCCCACTTTCTGGTAATCCTATGTAGCAATGTAATCCTTCACTAGTTGTAGATACTTCTCAAAACTTACACCCATAACTAGCATCTCTTGTTTTTCTAATGTTCTCAGCCAGTGTAATGATGCTTTATGTTGGTCAGTCATGATGCCCATTTTGTCATACATTAAAGCAAGTCCTTGGCTGTTGGCAGCTTCAATCGTGGATAGTGCATCTGTCTCACCAAGGGAAAGGATTAAGTTGGCTGTAGCTGTACTATTTGTGATTACCTCCGTCGCTGAGTATTAGAAAATAACGATATAATGTTGATATTCACATAAGATTAATAAAACAACAATAGACTGAATTGCTGTTGGGAGTTTGAACTTTTAATTGATACAAAATAAACAAATAGGTCAACAAAATTCTTGTTTAATGTATAAGTTTGTTTGCACATTAAATGTTTTTGTCCCATGTACCCATTTATAAATCATGCATTTCTATTTTATTGACCATGTGTTCTTAGAATAATTTATAAAGTAGCCTTCTCTTACCTAAATTGAGTATTTCCTCTGTTGATTTTTCGATATCTTTCCTTGTCAGTATTGCTTGTTGAATAAATGTTTCCATCTCTGCATGTTCATTCATCAGTTGGACCATGAGATTATTATTGAATATGATGTCAGGTATGTTGATTCTCAACAACTGATAGAATGGGACATCCACATGGTATCCTTGGTTACAATCAGTGGTAGAGTTACTACAGAGATGACATGTGTTCTCTAATAAGCATCTCTCTCTATCAGGGCAGCAGTTACCTATATAATGAGATATTAATCAATTAACCAGGGGCAATGGGGTACCAGTATGTTTAATTTAAAAGGTCTGTCAGTATTTAAATGAATTAGATGGTTTAAAGTTAGTGATGATATCAAGATCCGGAGATATGTATTTAAAGTATTTCAATTTGTTTTAAGGCCAAAAGAGGACTCAACATTTCAGTGCTATTTTACGGTGTGAGAAATTGTAAATGAGTTTTTGCAAAATAGACACTTGTATTGGTTTTCTTCTTGTATCATTAAATTTTTACAATTTTTGAAATATTTTGCAAACCAGTTGAAACGTTTCAGGCTTAAATGATTACTCACCTCCCAGTTTTTGCCTGAGTGTTTCATGAAACATAATCTCAACCTGCCTCCTACTTTCAATATACATGGACAAGCTGATAGATGATGCAGTGTTCTTGAGAGCTGCCAGAGCCACAAAATTAATGACATCTTTATATCCCCGGTCAAATCTCTGCTCCAATAAACCAAGTTCACCTTCTCTGTTGTAACAAATGATAGTTTAGTATTATCAAAATGTAAAAAATTATTATTAATTGAAGTGTCGTGGCCGAGCGGTCTAGCTTACCGGATTCAAGTTCTGGTGTTAGCAACAGAATGTGGGTTCGAATCACGGCCGTGACACTTGTGTCCTTGAGCAAGACACTTAATCATAATTGCGTCTCTCCACCCAGGGGTTAAATGGGTACCTGTGAAGGCAGAGTTGGTTTGCTCTACATGTATATGCGCTAGAAATGGCAGCAATTGAGCTGTATACTCCCCAGGGAGCTGAGATGGTTTCAGGAATGATTTATGAGCCTTATGAGCCTTATGAGCAGGGATAATAATATAATGCGCCTTGAGCACCACTTAGTTGGTGGATACGTGCGCTATATAAATCCACACATTATTATTATTATTATTAATTTGCCCTCATTTCAAATGGCCACAACAAACCTTTTCCCTATGTACAGAAAGGGTATAAGGCTAACTGTTTCTCTAGTTATCAAGTTGACCAAGTGCATCAGGAATATGTTCTGTCCTTGAACCATAATTGCTTCTTTCCACCCAGGAGTAAATGGGTACCTGTGTGAGGGCAGAGTTTCAGGAATGAGTTATGAGCCTCATGAGCAGGGGTAATATTGATAAACACCATTGGCCCAAGTTTAGTGAATATCTGTGCTTATAAGTCCATATTATTACTATAACTAACACTGCTATTTTAATTAACCCTAGATATTTGAATAATAAATTCCCATCAACAAGAAGCCCCTACCTGATAAAATACTGGAAACTACAAGAGAAGCTGATCTCCAATTCTGATGTCGTAGTGATAGCAATGTTGTCCAGTTGAACATGTGTAGCCCAAGACGGGTACTTCTTAAAGGTGTAGTCTGGTCCAATAGCATACCTCCCCGCCTCAAAGGCCTCCTCATCAAAAAAGATCCTTCCTGTTGATCTCTGGCTTTTGAGACCGAGCTGTAGGAGAAAAGATTGATGATGTTAGGTCAGTGCTGGATGCAAGGGGAAAAATCCTTAGTAAAATAAAAAACAAATTTGTTGAGTCACATTATTTGAGCTACTTTTATGCTCTCCTGGAAAGAATTAAGAAATATGAAAATAAAAATCAACGTAAACAAATTAACAAACCTCATAGTACTCCACATAAGAAAAAGTTAATGGCAGCAGGATGACAATTAACACTGCCACAACAGCAATAAGAACACTGAAGAGAATAATAATAAGATGTCTCGAGTTGATTTCACTGAGTCTCGTATGGAAACCACTCCAGCAGGAGGACTGATGATCAATCTGACTTTCTACCTCAGATGGTTCCCAGTGGTGCTTACCAGAACCTGGATAGAAAGAAATAATTAAATTGATCTACGATAATAAAGTGTTATACAAATTTATTTAGTAGCGCACTTGTAGGATAATCCAGACACAAGTTTCAAACCCACTTTAATAAATTGTCTTTAACATTGATTTCCCTAATGGGTTATTTGTTTTTTACATAATCACAGATAAAACATTATTGTAAACTATTCATAGCAACGTTTATGGTTCATTATGTGTTGTTAATCTTTGAAGTCAACAGTGTTTTTTCTTACCTAGGTCAGGGGTAATGTAACTTGTCTCCACTATCTCTGCTGTTCTAGTTGATTGACCTGTACATTCATGAAAAAATAGATGTTTGTAGTTCAGAAATGCATTCAAGTTACTGAATATACCAATACAGCAGACATTTATTTTTTAGCAAAGAGGGAATATACCCCCATCCTATTAAATTGTTGTGCATGTATTTTGTATATCTAGCATTTGTTTCTATCCCCCACCATTTTTTGGCAGTGTGCCCCCCTTTTTTTGCTGTGTTTCCCTTTTTCGATACTCAGGATCCACCCCTGCCTTTGGCATAAGTATGGCTAAGAGCCTTGATATTTTGTTAAAATCTTCTGTAGTAACCTTTCTTCATGGTGGTCATTATGACTATGTTTTTTGTATAAAATGCATTAAACAGGACGAGATGTACATAGCATGAAAGACCTCTTGAAATCATAATAATAATAATAATAATGTATAGATTTATATAGCGCACGTATCCACCAACTAAGTGGCGCTCAAGGCGCATTATATTATTATCCCTGCTCATAAGGCTCATAAGGCTCATAAATCATTCATGAAACCATCTCAGCTCCCTGGGGAGTATACAGCTCAATTGCTGCCATTTCTAGCGCATATAGAGCAAACCATCTCTGCCTTCACAGGTACCCATTTAACCCCTGGGTGGAGAGAAGCAATTATGGTTAAGTGTCTTGCTCAAGGACACAGGTGTCACGGCCGGGGCTCGAACCCACACTCTGCTGCTGGCAACACCAGAACTTGAGTTCAGTGCGCTAGACCGCACGACAATCCACTTTACGTGCATTATACAACACACGGGACCTACGGCTTTACGTCCCATCCGAAGGACGAAGCAATTATGGTTAAGTACCTTGCTCAAGGACACAAGTGTCACGACCGGGGCTCGAACCCACACCCTGCTGCTGGCAACACCAGAACTTGCCCAATCATGCCCAATAAAGACACTATATAATGTTAAGATTTGTTCATCCTCAGCTTACGAACCCGTCATTTCATCCATCTCAATAGTCTCATCAGCTCTACTCGTCTCATTGTCCAGAGGATTAATGACGATATTAGGAAAAACCAATTGATCTTGATCCCATTCTAAATCATCCTAAGATCAAAAACATAAAAGATGAATTAATGGAAGAAGATTTGAACAAGTAAGGAGAAGGTCAGGTAATTGGGTATGGCATTCACTTGATGTCATTGGTTGGCTTTTGCAAGCACTGAATATGTATCACTGGTTCATAGTTGGTTATATGCATTTACATTCACAATATGCATAGCCAGACTTAATATCAATTTACTGACCACAGTATTAGAAGAATGGTAGCTGGTATCAAACATGAAATGCAAGCATCGAGGTGTGTCTGTGCTGAATCAAACAAAATTACTGCATTCTTCTTACCCCTTTCTCTTTATTATCTCCCTTTATCTTGGCAACACCAACAGCAGATGAACGAACACACTCACTGTATGAAGGAGGATCCTTGTAATCTGGAGGCGGTGGTGAAGAGGGCAGACCTTCATCAGCAATCGTATCATTATTACCTGCTCCTCTAGTATCAACCTCCAAATGAACAACAGTAACACCAGGAGTTGGCTATGAATGGAGTCACAAAAACAACAAATATTATATTATGAATGCATGCTTAAGCCTGGTACACTATTTTTTATTTGTACTTTTTCAAAACATGCTCGCTGATTTTCTTGAAAACAAACTTGGTGTAAATCATTTGGCATGATTTGCTATCATTTGAGCTCCTTTAATACTGTGAGCATTTCAGAGGATATTGTACTAAATCTGTAAAAAACAAACAAGAAAAAACAAAAAAAAGTAAGGATTAAAAGTATGTACAAAAAGAAATGTACATGTAGGTTTTTCACAGACACAATGAGACATTTACCTCATCTGTTGGGGTCTCATCAGATTCAGAAATACCATTGCTTTGTGGTGGAGCAGGAGTTTCATCTGAAGATCCATCTGATGATCCATCTGCTTCCCCATCTTCTATGGGGTCTGTCACAGGGTCTGACATGTTTGAACCTACAGGGAATAAATCTATAAATCACATCTATGGCACTGCTGCTCAACAAATATGAAGAGTAGGAAAGGGAAATCAAGATGTAGGCCTATAGAATCTTTGTTGAATAATCAGACTGTACCAACAACATAGGAAGCATTCCAGGAAAGAGTAGCTATTTCCTCTTTGTGAACCAGGAACATAACCTTTAAGGTCAAGGACCCTTAAAGAAATACTGTGAATACTAATCACACTAAGTGGCATTCGACAATAACACTTTAAATAAGAATCGCCATAGGAACACAAACATTGCTCTGTGTGTATGCCTTCCTGAAAAATGTTATTGTTTTGGAATAATTATGTACAAATTATACTAAAAGGAAACCTTCAGTGTAATTACAGGCCTGATTATTTTAGCAGTAAAAACCCAATCTTGTATTCTCTGTAAAAAACACATTCATAATGATGACTAACTATAACATCATAATTTACACTCAATTATTGCCAGATGATAGATCACAAAAAATACTGGTAAAACCCATACCTTGATCTTCCTCATCGGAGAATGTCTTGATATCCATCAATGATGTCTCCTCATCTGCCTCTTCCTCTTCTTCCTCCTCACTGATCCTGGCTAGTTTATATTTGATCCGACGTCTAGGATCCATAGTGAGTACAGGTTGAAATCAGCAGGTAGGAAATGGTGTTTACTTTATTTGGTGTTTACTTTACTTGGATCATGCAGTACAGGGTTAGAGTGAACTGAACCACCAAACAGAAGTGATTAGAAGCCAAACAAAAGAGGTTACAAGACGCAAAGAAAACATGGCACCAGGCATTTTTAAAAACAAAGGATAAGTAGGTTTTTAATACATGTGTACATGTATCTTAAAGCCCTAATACACTTTTGCTTGTTTCCCAAATTTCTGTTATAATCATTTTGTTCAATGGTTTTGGGGCCTTTTTTATATAACCTGAAAAGTTATTCAATGTAAAGGAGGTGGTGACATTTTACTGAAATTCTTCTTGTCAAGAAGCTCTCATTTTGTTAAATTAAATCAAAGTCTTACATTTTTTTTCTAAATATCATCGTATGATAATTAATTTAGTGTAAAAAGCAGCAAAGGTGTAACTAAGCTTTAATTAAGAGATGTACATGAATGACAGTGAAATCAATATACAAAACACAGGGTTACAGATACTACAGAAACAATTTAAGTATTGCAATGAAAATGTATCAAGTGTGAATCGGGACCATCATGATCAAATTTTTCATGATTTTTTTTTTAAATAAAAAAGTGCACTCATGCACATTATCTCAGTCCCCTTCCCTTTGTTCTGCTCACTGTAAAACCCAAGAATAATGCTGGCAGCTGCTGACCCCAAATACAGAGCTAGATTGGGGTTGGACTTCTTGATTTACACATGGAAATGAGGATTTGTTGATTGAATTGCATAAATATCACAACATCATGAATATAGAGTCGCAATAGCATGAATAGATAGTTGCAATATCATGAATAGATATCCGCAATATCATGAACAGAGAGTCGCAATATCATGAATAGATAGTTGCAATAGCATGAATAGATAGTTGCAATAGCATGAATTGAGAGTTGCAATATCATCAATAGAGAGTCGCAATATCATGAATAGATAATTGTAATATCATGAATTGAGAGTTGCAATATCATGAATAGATATCCGCAATATCATGAACAGATAGTTGCAATATCATGAACAGAGAGTCGCAATATCATGAATAGATAGTTGTAATAGCATGAATAGATAGTTGCAATAGCATGAATTGAGAGTTGCAATAGCATGAATTGAGAGTTGCAATATCATCAATAGAGAGTCGTAATATCATGAATTGAGAGTTGCAATATCATGAATAGATAGTTGCAATAGCATGAATAGAGTCGCAATAGCATGAATAGTTAGTTGCAATATCATGAACAGATATCCACAGTATCATGAATAGAGAGTCGCAATATCATGAATAGATAGTTGCAATAGCATGAACAGAGAATCGCAATAGCATAAATAGATAGTTGCAATCGCATGAATAGAATAAAGAGTTGCAATATTATAAATTGAGAGTCGCAATAGCATGAACAGAGAATTGCAATAGCATGAATAGAGAGTCGCCCTTTATTCATGATATTCAGTCAGTACAGTCAGTAAAACAATTTTAGTGAAAAAAAGAAAGAAAAAAACAAATAAAAACTAGTAAGATCATAACAATACAGTGCACGGGTGCATGCTTCAAAACTTCAAAAGTGCACATAAAACTTGTCTCACTCTCAAGTCGTTTTGTACAGTGAACACGATACAGAAGTCCACATTAGTGGCCTATCAAACATGTATTGAAATTGAGAAGCCAGAAATATAGACAAAGTAAAACATAGTCACAGTAACATTAACAGTGCTCATTGGTCATCATGCAATCTTGATTTTAGAAGTGAGTTCCAGAGGAGGTAGCACGAACAAAACTTGTATAAATCATACAAGACGTGCAATGAATTATATTACAGTCTGATGGTATGGTATTTTATTACAGATGTTTTTAATCCATTTTAGTTTAGTCTGACTGACTTAAGGTTGGCTCAGGCAACTAGATCCTAAAGAAAATCTGGCATGCTTTATTGGAGTAGATCTATGATTAACAATGACTGCCTGCTATTGATATTGCATTTAAGTTTTAATCCATAGAATCAAATACATTTTGGAAAAGTGATTAACAATATACCGTAGTTTACAATTATTTAGGAAATTTAAAATTTAAGATTGAGTAACAGTTAACGTGTTAGTTAACGTTAACGTCAGAGTTAAATAATTTATGCTAGTTCACAACATTATTGCCTATTGGCAATTGTCATTACATGATTGCCCATGTGTGATGTTGGCTATTTAGTCTTCTGCTGTAACCTTAGAATGCTCAATACTAATCTCCAAGACAAGCCCAAGAGCGTTTCTTCCCTTGCCCCCCCCCCCAACGTTAACGTTAGTCATGTTAATTGTTAGTCCTAACGGAAAGAATGTCGTATCCGACCGCCACTTTTTTGCAACCACTAACCAGTTAAAAAATGATTTTAGGGGTACAGAAAGCAAATACTATCTTTAAAATCCACATTTATGATGGTTTTCGGATTTGATTTCTCTTCAAAAAAATCTTCCCATTCAGAAAATAGAAGGATCCTATTATAGTTGCCACTGCGCATGTACAATGACCATGTTGGTCACTTATGGGAGAGTTGACAAGATCAGGAAGTTGACTGAGGAAGTCATCGTATCCTCAATTTACCCTAAATGACGCACCTAAGGTTATATAATCAACTGGACGGTAACTTACAAATGAAATTAGCAGTTTGGTGTTTCAGTTTGTTTCAGTGAAGGATTCTCTTGTAAAATGCTGAATTTCAATGCATGATCATATGCGTGGACGTCTTGAGCGCCGTTTTTTGAGACGCACAGAATTGTGGTCATCAGAATATTGATGTTGGTATAATGACTCACCCCAAACTGTTAAAGTTGATGGGGGCAAAGAAAATGTACCCAAAAAGAAAAACAGTTGAAATCATGTTTCATCTTATTCCAGATGGTTGTAAAATTGTTTTTAAACATGAAAATAAAAATATTGTTTTCAATTTTTTAAATAAAATGGTATAATTTGGAGCTCTCAAAACTTTTAATCAATATTCTTGAAAGACCAATAAAATGGAAGGTGGTTAAATTTCTTGCAAAAAGTACTTTAAAACTTTGAAATGTGTAAAAATGCTGTTAACATTTTGTCAAATAAAAGATTTCTTTTCATAACCATGATATTAATGTTTCATTTTCTCAATAATTTTCCACTACCATCGAAATAAACACCAACGAATTAAGTAGTCTTCGTTCGCTTCTTCTGTAAGGAATGTGTCCAATTTGAGGATCAGTATTTCTTTAAAAAATCATTGCAAATGCAAAGCATTCATATATTTTGGTTTCCACAGGCAACAGCTTGTTGACGGCATAGAACAATAAAATCACAGATTTTGAGGTCATGTAAATCTCTTACTATTTGTATCTAGTAAAATCAGTGGTTAAACAACTTTTTCCACTTTCACAAGCACTAACTTTCCAGTAAATCATACAATTTCACTATAATTTTTATTTCTGTAACAAGCACGACTTAGATAAGTTTATGCAACCAGTAATACGCCATAGTTTTGTAAGTTTTCCGAGAAATGCTAAGCCAAAGGTAGGTGCGTCATTTCACGAGTGCAGCGAATTACGTACATGGACGATATACCAAAATTGCCTGATTTTTCATGAAATAAATATCCTGAAATAATTTGTTTTGTACAGTGTATATGTCCATCATCATCCATATGTTCTCCACCTTACTAGGTAGGTAAGATTACATTATTGGTTATATTTAATGAGAAAAAGTGGCGGTCGGATACAACATTCTTCCCGTCCTAACCATGGAGGAAGGAATTCTTCCTTCCTCCATTAGACCATAACCTAACGTCTACTCAGTCATGTCAGTCCTAGTCCTACACTCCTTGCAATATCAATCATAACACTAACAACAGTACAGTAACACTAACAGTTTAAAGAATTTTAAGAATTATGATTCCTATTCTAACCAATCTATTGATTTACCTTGATCCAAAATAAGAATGTAACAGTAAGACTGGGCGGAGTAATTTGTGCGAAATTCTCTTTACAATTTACGAACTACACAAACGATGCAGTTTATACTATATAGGGCCTAGTAATACTAGTAGTAGTATACATATCATAATTATAAAGTACATACATATGGCCGGCCTGGAGGATCAGGATTACATGATCAATGTCGCCCTCAATCGACAATATCTTACCGGATGCTACATCATCAACGCAATGAGGTCGCTCTTTTGGCAGTTAATTCCACTGATCTCTATCAGTATTATACTGACAGTATAATAGAGATCATTGGTTAATTATCACCTAGGATGCTAGGACTGATGACTCACCCGTAGGGAGGGCTCAGCGGCGTAGCCAGAACTTTTTCAGTGGGGGGAGGGGGAACAGGGGGGGACATTGCTTTTCAGTGGGGAGCCCAGGGGGTATGGGCTTTTTCCCTTTTCTTTTTCTTTTCTGTTTTTTGGGGCACTATGAGGATTTTTCGTGGGGGGCACCTGGGGGCACTGGAAATTTGTGGGGGACACGTCCCCCCCCCCCACCCCAGGCCCCCCGTGGCTACGCCGCTGGGAGGGCTATTATATAATATACCCCCACTGTATTGTGTCTGTAGCACACGCAGAGAAAGGCGCTTGATATTTGTTGTGTGCAAACCCACTTCCCAAGAATGTAAGATTTCCAGTCCGCTGGAGAAATAATTGTGCCTCAGAGTTATTACTCAGTGAAAATAAAAACAAATCATGAACAAGCATAGTTGCTTTAATGTTACGTTTTTTCTTGTTACCCAGGTAGCATTCAAGATTCCAGAACTGCTATACCCCCCCCCCCCCCAACCCTTCAGGCAGCTAGATGAGTATATTTTATCCCCCGACCCTATAGGCCTGGTGAAGACACTATGGTTTGATAACCCTAATTATCTGTGAAATTTTACGTTGGTGGTCAAAAGTTCATGACCCAGCCTCCTTGACTCAACTGGATAAGCATTTATAAACATTGATATTTATAAAAAATAACAAAACACTCTGATTGAAATCAATTAATTCAGTAGCGTAACTACGGTTGGTTCAGCAAGTACTCCCAATCCGAAATTCTGAGCGGGTTTAAAACGATTTCAGAGTGATCAAATTAATTGAATACGCAGTATTAATACGAATATACAATAATTTTATTACAAGTGGTACTTGTGTCCTTGAGCAAGACACAAATGCAAGACACAAATGCAAGATTGAGCAAGACATAAATGCTTCTCTCCACCCAGGAGTAAATGGGTACCTGTGAGGGCAGAGTTGGTTGTTGTGTTTGATTATCCCATATGCGCCGAAATGGCAGCAATTGAGCTGTATACTCCCCAGGGAGCTGATATGGTTTCTGGAATGATTTATGCGCCTGATGAGCAGGGGTAATAATGTACAGCGCTTTGATACCTTGTTTAAAAGCGCTTTAAAATGTCCTACATTATTATTTATTATTATTATTATTAAACACAAGTTTCAACCAATCGCGCAGCATTTTTTTACCATTCACAAAATAGACCGATACATTCATAATATAGGGGTGTTACTTTTATACATGATATAAAGTGAAGATATGCTATAACGAATTCCCTCATTTTATCCATTATAAATATCGATTCACATAACTTAAATAAAGTTTTAAAAATATATGTGGCTTTACGTGGTTATGATTATATTTCGATTAAAATAATGACAAAAATACACCTTTAAGATAAATGTAGGTGTCATGATTTGCACGTGGGCACGTACGAAAAGTTTAGTCTATCGATTCGCCATACACGCGTTGCGCGCGTATTGGATCCATACCATCATAGGCCCATGTGAACTTAACTCAAACCAGGGGCTAGCTAGCTCGAGTCAAGTCTAGTCCAACGAGCAGTCGAGTCGGTGTATTGAATTCCTGTGTGTACGAATGTGTACGATCAAGTAGTGGGCCTGGGTGGCGGATAGATCGATCGAGGGAACAGCTCGCTAACACTCGTGAACTGTCAGTATAGTACCGGTCCGAGTACTAACCTAGTACCTAGCAGTAGCAGTAGTCCATGTCACTACAATTAGAACTTACTGAAGTTACGCTACAGTTTTTAGTAGTGGTAATTTTAGTAATGTGTCTAAGGTATTATTAGTTCTACTTTGAGGACTTCTTCGTTGCCAAATTTTTACTAGAGACATATTTGGCCTGTTAAAGATCAAACAGATACGGGTGAGTTCCATTATTATTAATATTACTTTTTATTAGTAGGCCTATTTCCTTCCTCCATGGCCTAATGTATAACTTAACGCATGGAGGTCCTTCCTCCATGCTTAACGTTAGGCCTTGATAAATTATATTTTTCAGATCCAAAGACCAAAGATTAACGTTAAGCTATCACGAGGGGGTAAAATACATACATCTTAGCTTAGGTTTGATAATTTAACGATTCTGTAATATCTAGTCATCAGTCTTTCAAATCTAATGTTCAAAAAATGTTATAATTTGCCACCTGCTCACAATAATTATACTTTTATTTTAAAGGGGCAATATCGTCACAATCAGAGCAGACTTTCAACAGAGCATGGAATTGGTGTCCTAGTTTAAGATTACCCAACTAGTGTAGTGTGGCATGGACTTGAATCCTTAGCCACACACTTGTTCTATTACATGTAACACTAACAGTCTTGATTTTGTAAATTATTAGCACTCAAATTAACGATATTGCAACTAGTTTGACACACTTGAAAAACTTGATTACTCCAGCAGTAGTCCCCTCATCAGTAGGTAATATTAAAGTTAGTAATGGCAGTATAGTATTGACTGGTGGTAGACAAATACCGAAATGGAGGAATAAAACATGCCAACCATGATGGTTGACCCACTTTATTCAGTGTATCTATTATTTGGCTATCAATCTTTAAATATGAATAGATATTCACAGTTTGTATCAATGTAAAATCTGTCGGGCCGGATTCATGCTTTGGCAACCATGACTCATCCATTATTGTTAGTGTAATGGTCAATTAACACCCTAATACAACTATGACCACCACTGCACTGTTTGGTGATTGGTCAATGTCTATTAATGATTGAATGAAGGCTAATTTCTGGTATACAGAACCTAGTAATAGTATCCATTTAGTTCTGTACTTCGTAACATTTGTCATATAAGTAGGGTTTTCAGTTTGTACGTGCTTGACCGAAGCCCTCCACACGCACAGCGCATCGCCCGCAACAAAAAATGTCAAAATTTTAAATCAAAAAATTCTACTACTTTTACCTGTCGAAATCTTACATGTAATAGCTCATTGGAAAGCTTATAGTCTCAGCTATCCAACAATGTACATAAAATAGCAATCGGAAGTACGTGCGAAAACCTAGGTTTTTATGAATGAACCACTCTCGTCCCGCCCAGCCTTTCACGAAGTGTTCCGAGATCGGGCGCATTCGGCCCGTAAAATTTGCTGCGCTCTGCTGAGGGCATCCACTTCGGAGCTGTCTCCGTGCCCAAGTACATTGTGATTGACATGAAAACTGGTTTTCCTATTGAGTCAAAGGGTTCCTTTACATACCCATGCTTGCTCGATCTCCACAGCTACTCTACAACCGAAGTTACAAAGAGATAAAAAAGTAAACACCGTTTTTTGAGGTGAAATTTTCAGGTTGAAAGGTAAGAGCGGTGTCTGAATGAATTGTACACCTCTTTTCTATCATATGTGAAAGTTTTGAGCCGTAATTGTGTTTAGTTTTGAGCGGAGAGTGTATTTTTTACACCCTTTCAAAGCTCTTATGAGGGAAACGAGCACGAACGCTGTGCGTGTGTATCATGGTGTGTGTAGGCTGATTCAACGGTTTTGTTGCCATTAGGGATGTACACAGTGTATGGACAGTCGGGCTTCATCGAATGCTGTATACTTGATTAAATAAAACAGGATTCCTCAAAAACTACTCGTCCAATTTTCTTGATTTAAAAACCATTGTATTTTTTCATCAAGACCTTTAATTTGATATAAATATTGAGCATATTGGTTTAGGAAAAAATTTTCACCTGAAAACCCTAATATAAGCTAGTAGTAATAACCAAAATGTTAAAGTTACATACTGGTGTCACTTTTCTCTCATTAATAACATCACTGGTAACGACTTTCCTGTAAAATATGACTGAAGACAAATGGACAAACTAAACAAGATGAAAATGTAGCTACATGTAAGTGAGTTTATGAAACAAAGTTTTGAAGATTTTGAGCAATGCACACTTATCCTGTATAGATGTTGGTTACTTTTGCAGTCTGCTCAACATGAAGACTTTTGCACAAGTGGCAGTGTACACTGCACACTCTCCCTCTTTTCCAATAGTTTTGTCATCTAATTGTGGATAGTAATGCATTATGCGCCATACCATTGGGATGATGTAACAAATAACCACTGGAAATTGTATAACATTAGCCACTGTAGCTGGTGTAAGTGTAACAATAGCCATTATATCTCTTAGTAAGTCAACATGCATTATTTCCAGCTAAGTACAGTGCAATGAAGAGGCTCATTGCAAGACACTTTTCAAATTGAAGCATAGCTGGAAATAAAGCATTCAAAAGTAAGCCCTCCCCACTGGATCTACATACATAAATCTACCCATCTGAGAACAGGTGAAAGTATTTGGTGAGCACTGTAAATGTTAATTAGAAATTTTAAGTGACCCTGAATGGCCTGAAGTACTGCCAGTCATGGTAACTGTACATGCATCATGATTAAATTAGGAGAAACACAGGTAATGTTGTTTTGTTATTGCAGATCAAAGTGGTGGTGAGGTGTTGTGTAATTTATCAATGATATTTGTTGGTAGTAATCTATAGAGTAAAGGGTTTGTGCTCTGTGATCCAATCATTAATGAGTTGAGTGAACATTTTGCCAGCTTTTAAATTGCCAGATTTATTGTGAAAATAATTCATGTCTAACTCTAATTCATGTTCCATTTATGCATATAGTGCTATGGAGACCAATACAGCAATACCTTCCTTACGGCCATTGGTGCTGCTAGCATGTTTGTGTGGTGGTTTGCTCATCAGCGTGGGACCAGTGCAGATAGAAGCAGGAAAGCAAAGTAAGTAATAAGAACTCTTCTTCAGATCTTTCTTGTCCTTGGTGGATTATTCATCAGAAGGATAATTAATGTAAACAGAGAAGCACATGTAACAGGTGCATACATTATATTTAACAGGGTTTGTGGTCAGTTAAAGTGTACACACATTCTAGTACAACTGCTTTGTCAATTAGCATGAAGTTTTCTGCTTTCCCTTCTCTTCATACATCAAAGCCTGGAGAAGGAACCCTCCATGATCAGAGTTTTCACAGTTTTGCATTAAAAAATTAAATAGAGGTACTCTATTTAAAAAAAATGTTTGTTTGAAAAAGGCTTGTTTTGTAGAGTCATTAACTGAAAGCAATGTCACATGTCCCTGGGCATGTACAATTAAGGTATCCAAATAATGGCTGCCCACCACCGTGCTGCCTGCAGTTATTCGGTTTCAGTCAAGGGCGCAACCACTGGGGGGGTCGGGTGGGTCACGACCCCCCCTACTTTTATGTGGACCTCCCCAACTTCTGGAACATTTTGGTATTTTATGTATACATGATCCTAGTAATGTCATTCATGACATCACAATGGCTGCTTGGGACCCCCCCAACTTTCAACACGTGGTTGCGCCCTTGGTTTCAGTACAGTGTACTAGGTCAACCTCAAACTATTGCCATATTGGGAGACTTATAGAAAAACTTACGAGACACTATAGGTGGCAGTAGACATACATGTGGCAGATCTAGAAGACCTATTGTCCTTTTACAGAGCAGGAGGAACACTAGAACAACTAGAACAGAAATTTTCTGCTACCACCTACCTGTGAAGTGGTAACCTAGCATCTCTAAAGTCGCGTATGTTATTGAAGGACGAAATGCCTATATGTGACTTGTGACCCGAAATGGGTCATCCAAGGAAACAATTAAAACTTCATCACTTATCTGTAACAACTGTTCCCTTCAATTGTTTTCATGTTATTATAAATATACTTACATGTATTTCTGGTTTGTGTGTATGTCTGATTTGTTTCCTTCCATAGTTTTTATTGAAGACATGAAGCTAAGGTCATTTACAAGTTAAGCACCCAGGCAGTGTGAATGAATGACTTGACATTAAGCACCCACATTCACAATAAATCTTTCTTTTGTAAATAGTACATCACATACTTATTAATTCCTTATTTAAACAAAACACAATGATAGTTTCTGACTTCCTTTGACTTGAGTGATTGACCAAATTTAAATGCGATTGTATGCATCTCATCAATCTCACTTGTGAGGATAATAATCTCAACACCTCACCCCTATAACATTATTGCTGATTGAATTTGCACTCCATGAATACATGAAGGATTGATTGAGTAGAGTTGTTAGGTGCTCACCTGTTTATTAGGTTCAGTTGGTACATTATACTGGCTGATTTGTTCTATTTGGTCATCGGAGGTCAACTTGTAACCAGTTGCTTGAAATTCTAAGCTCCAAATTTGTTTGAAACTAAAGTCTTCACTAACAAACTCCACTGGATTATAAAATTTTAATTTTGTGAATGTCATGTTTTGAGGGTCATTAATGTTTACAGCCATTTTGAAATTAAATAACTTAAAAACAAAAATACATGTGCCAAATTTTGAGCAAGGAAAACACCTACTGTGTTCTGCCTTAATTTGTTTGTAGAATCTGCATATATTATTGTAAGCTTTGAAATCCCTCTGGATAAACTTATAATGAGATACAACAAAGCTGAATGAACTATTGACATTATACTCTAGCACAATGTAATGTCTAACATGTCATTCACATTTCTATCAAAATATTGTCAATTGACAATGACCAGTTAAGTGTGAAAATGATCATTTATTGTCTGAGATTGGTGGCAATTTGGTGAGAACATTTCCTTCCTTAGTGGTTTTACTGTTTATTCATGGTTGTATTGACTATGTAAGAAGACAAAATAGAAGACAAAAATGTGACTTGTCTGCAAAATAAGTAAACAAAGATCAGAAAGATAAAGATAATAGTGCTTTGCCCTTCTTAAAAGAAATCACAGGACTTGAAATTATAAATGTTGTTTGTTATTTTGAATATTTATGGTAGCGCTGATTTTGATAAAAGGTTTGGGTAAGACAGTTTTGAAATGATTTATTTACCTTCTCCCTGGGAAATTACTCCAATTTAGGTGGGTACATGTAGCTCCAAGTCCACAAATGCTATACATGTAATTGAGAGAGTTGAAGTCTGGAGACCAGACTGCTGGTTATTAAAGTTTGTTGGTCTCAGTCATTTGTTTATATAATTTATCAACATGTAAGATGTCCCAGACATCAAACATTCACACAATGCAGGTAGCCAGTGTTCTATAACAACAACCTATTCAAAATAGTGCATCAAGGTCTATGTCCTATTGTTAATGAAACCCTTGCACCTTATTGTGTACAATTTCAACAGATTCAAGTATGTGTGAAATCATATTATACCCATACCATTATAGTTGCTTCCTCTTTATTGTCCCAGCTTGTGTCTGCACCCATTACTGAGTGGAGTGAGTGCCTATTCACTGATTTAAATGGGTTTTGTTTGTGGAAAACAGCACGTGTGTCTGCCAATTAGATTTCTGTTTGTTTTTCTTAAATTTAAGTTAATATAGCCCTGAGGAGTTTGAGCCCCAGAAGGTTAGTGGTCTGTGAGAGAGACTTTTGTGAGGGACACGGCAGCTTCCTTGAATCATGTGCACTTCCTTTCCCATGGTCTCTAAATTCACAAACATTATCAAGTAGTGACTTGACAACCAAATACATGTAGATGGGAGGACATTAGGCAAGTCATGCCCCGCACCAATCCATGCAAAATATATGTTTTTATTCAGATAGTCTGCCGACATCTGGTATCCATGTTGAATTTCACCACTGATTGTATACATGTATACGTGTACCTAACCTGTGGATTTTAAGTAAGGGTACTCAATAGAGAGCTACATGTAAGCTAATTTACGCAAACATTTTAGGTGAAGGTGACAATGTTTGCCTTTGAATGGATTTAATGGTTATCCATAAAATTTTGTAATTTCCAGCTCATTTCTGATTTGGGAGTGTCTGCCCCTCATAAAACTAGGAATTTCCTGAATTCTATTTTCAAGTTTTATAACAAAGAATCAATTGTGGAATGATTTTTGCCCTCATTGCTCTGCTTGAGTTATTTAAAAGGATCCATATTCACACACTGGGTGCAACTGTTTAATGGAAATAGAATTACTGCCTACAAACGGGCATCTACACGTACACTGTGTAAAGTATACCTGAATTTAGTCAGAATTGAATCCCCATTGATATCGCCCACATAACATCACCTCAGGATATTTGAATGAGTAGAGAATCCATATGAATAGCAGAAGAATTTATAAACTCAAGCCTAGAGGCTTATAAATTTCATATTTCAAATAACAAAGTATTTACTTTTGTACAGCAACTCTAGGTACAATACATGCATGTATATTTATTTTGACGATTTTCTTTGCCAACAGTAACACAAGCAACAAAAAGCTTTCTTTCGCAACAGCAATGTGTGTTCAGCATGACCTTGTCAGAAAATTTCATGAACCAAATTCTTGGCAAGGTTCTTTTATGGCCCACACTCCTGCTGACTGCCCACGCAAACTATCAGAAAGTTAAAGGGAGGTTCTTGCAAGTTAAAACTTGTAACTTTGCATGGTGAGGATGATAAGTAAGACTAATTGCGGTGACACCATGTGGAATCTCAATTGAGTAGTAATTAGTTCTGAAAAGAACTGGAGGTACAACTCGATGTTTCGATCAGTATGCTCTGATCGTCCTCATTCTCCTGAGGACGATCAGAGCATACTGATCGAAACGTCGAGTTGTACCTCCAGTTCTTTTCAGAACTAATTACTACTCAATTGAGATTCCACATGGTGTCACCGCAATTAGTCTTTCTTGCAAGTTACTACAAACGCCACCTGCCTATGCTAAATTCATTCCCTGAGTTTTGTAGGAAAAGTTTGTTGTACACAGCATTTATGACACATCCTGTGATAATCACTAAAAGCCCTTTTTACACTACAGAGCCAATTCCCGGGAAAAATATTCCTGGGAAATTCCCGGGAGTTTTTAACCCCGCCAACACCCCAGCGACCGTTCACACTATCTGGTCACTCCTGGGAACATTATTTCCCGGGAATATGCACGGTCGTTTCACACTCGCAATCAAATCCCGGGAAATGCGCTAAATTTAAATTGAATCGGCCCATGCGGAAGTTGAAAATATTGTGGGCGGAAGTCCAATCCCAGAATGCCATGTGCTCAAGCACCCACCGGCACCACGGCTGGGTTGTTGTGACCGTTTCCCATGCAACGCGTCGCGACCAAAATGGCTCCTGCAAACGTGTCATCACATCATTTTCGCATGCTATATATTATTATACCAATATATTATATTACAAATAATATTTATATTATAATTATAATTATGAGTTAACGGAATGCTACCGAAGACATGTGATGCTACCACACGCACGCCGCTAGCGCTTGAGAAAAGGGAGACTGGTACCTAACCATGCGGACGTTATAAATACATGTAAATGAGACATAGCCTTGTCCGCGACAATTCTTTTATTCAATTCTAAAACCATTTATTTGGTCACATTCTATAAAACTAAATATATCGCGTTATTTACAGATTTAGATATTTATATTTTAAGAAGGAAAGTTTCAAAAGTACTGAAATACAACACGAGATATTACCGCGCGAATTATTTGGTGCGCTATTTGTGACCTCGCTGACCTTTCAAGACATGTTGATGTCCCAACATCCGCGATGCAAAAGTGGGGTAAGTTATACCCGCTTTCGTTTCACACTAGTTGCTATTTCCCGGGAAAAACACTTTTCCCGGGAAAAACTCGCTTTTTTAAAACCCTACTCCCGAGCAGGGGTAATTATTTCCCGGGAATAAGCTACTTCCCGGGAATTTCCCGAGAGTAGCTTTTGAAGTGTGAACAGACCGACCAGAATTTCCCAGGAATTTCCCGGGAAATACGTCTAGTGTGAAAGGGGCTTTGAGAGTCACAGGGTTTATTACACATCCAAGTGGAAGGGTTTTATGAGGCCAATTTTGCCATGACTAAGAAATGGGACTGACCACTTACAATAGAAAAAAAAACTGTGATCCTCGGTGTTTAAAAGGGCTGTGTATTTATTATCTATGCAAATACATGTAAGATTAATTTATATGAGTCTTAATTACAAGTTGTGTACATACTGCATGGGGTTCATACATTGTATAACTTGTTTGACTACACGTACATGTAGGACTGGTACATGTAGATGTACATGTGTAATAATTACGTTATTGCTTACAATATTATTTTCAGCAACACAAATCTTGTATTGGTAAAAAACATCTGCTGGAGCAATAACATTATTCATAAATTCTCAAGGGTTTTAATTCCTTAAGTAATGATAAAAAGAGAGTCCCTGTACATTGTGTTTTTATTAGGTCAGAATTACATGTAGGTCATTTTTAATATCTGGGTAAATCATTTGCCAATTTCCCAAAAGAAAGGATGAATTTCATTTGATTCAAATGCAATCATGCAAGCCTAATCTGCTGAACTACTGACATTCCATTGTAAATATCAAGGGGATTATTGCAGTTGATTTTATTTTATTTCCCCCCTGACGTAATGTACTGGAAGGTTTTATGGTGCAATAGTGTACAAGTTTGTGGTCTACCCTTCTTTTATGTACCCATTTTCAGTGCCTCCCCTTCCCCCTCCCTCCCTCCCCTTCCCTCCCCTTCCCTCCCCTTCCCTCCCCTTCCCTCCCCCTCCCTCCCCCAAAACCTTTCAAGTTTGCTGTACTGAAGGGTTTTGAAAGGTGAGAAAACTGTCTGACAAAAGGGACCTATGAAAGGTTTCGAAAGGTGTAACAACTCTCTGAACAAACTGGTGTTGAAATGTTTCAATACCTTTCAAAGGTGTTCAGTAGCAACAAATTCTGGAGGGTTTTAAAGGGTTCATAATTATTGATAGCCATTTTGGCCCGTAAGCAGATTTTGAAAGGTTTTGAAAGGTCAAACCATAGGAGGGTTAAAAGTGATTGATGATATACAGGACACGGTCTCAGCTTTTGCTTCCACTTTGTTGGTTTAATTAAAAAAATCTATTGAGATAGGAAACCTTTCTTAAGGCAGAGACAAAAATAAAATAAAAATCCAAAGGTTATCACTTGTATAAAAAAATTATCATGACTTGGGTAGCAAAAAAATCGTAGTCTGCAGAAAAGACACCCGATGTATTTCCCATTTGCTTTATATAAACCCCCTTGTAAATCCTGAAGGAACACTTTTTCAAATCTATGCATACCATTTTAAGATGGATATTAAATTATTATACAATATGTATCATTTCAATCATCATTTATGTCTTTCACATCTTTGTCTTTAACGCAAATTTGCCCTAAACTTGCCTTTACCTTCCTATGGCTTTCTACACTTCGTTAACGTCGTCTGCTTCGTTTTACCTACCTACCGCGTGATGGCGCCCTTCCCCATGTACCAATTTTGCTGAGTCATACCGTTACATCGGCTGCCGTGCAAAACGGCACTAGTGTCCTATCTTCCTTTTGTAGTATCTTTGGTTGCACCATGTACTCTTTCAAGAAGACTGTTCCTCCCAATTATCACCAATTATTCTTCAACCACAACATCCTGTTTGACACAAAGATTTCCAGTTTCCAACCATCAGCTGTCCTTGTTCATGTGTCGCATATCAAAATTGTAAATGTTGGGTTGTGCAGATTTTTTGTTCAGGAGTTCACTACATGTTACACGTAAATTTAGTAAATTTTTCAAGTTTTGCTTTGCAACTTCTCAATTTGTGATGAATAGCAGTGGTCACTTTAGATGGATATTGAAGTAGTACACAGTAAACAATTGCACTTGTATCATATAACAAAATGATACACAAAATTAACAATTTGTCAATCTAAATTCAAGATTTGCTATTCAAAAGGAGTATAACATACAAATTACACTAAAAAACTATATATTTCCGCCTAAAAATGTTGCTAAGGAAAATTAATGAACAAAAATTTTCCCATTGATTATCAACACCCTGTTTGATTTGAAGGTGTTCTCAAAGTGTTACACTGAGTGAAATAACACTTGTTACAGTCTTAGCTGTACATGTATGTTCCTTCCTCATTTCAAGGACTACATTGTACTTCTGGCTTTCCTCAAGATGCCCCATGTCTGCATCACCAGGGTCCTCATATACAAACATTTGCCATGTTTCTTCATATTTTCTTCAAGGATGGTTAGCAAAGGGCCCTTCTCTCATGTAACAAAATCAGTTTACTATGGCAAAATACTTTGGCTAACTGGGTCTGGCTCTGAGACTAGTCACTTCTGTTATCGGTGATTAATTTTATAACATTCTGTAAAAAATTCTGTAAAAATAGCTTCAATATGTAATTCTCTACATGTAGATTCGGATGGTTATGAAGCCTTCAAATCCATAGTATTAACACTGACCATGGGGGGGGGGGGGTCGGTCAACAAGCCAAGCAAGCCATATGATGAACGCATGCTGTGGTATGTCTTTCGTTTCTGATACCCTGTCATTTAGGATAAAAAAAATTGCAGGATGTCTAATCAATGGTACAGTGTTTGTCAGCAATGTCCAAATCACAATATATAGTAACACACCATTACTTTTAGTATTAAAACTGTAACCAGAGATTTATAAAAATTTACAAAATAATGGTCATTAATTAAAGACAAATCCATGCTTAAATTAGTATGTTGAGATAGACTATAGCACAAATACAGTAATTCATCAGGGTTAATTGAGGTCAATAAATGGTGTACATGTATGTTCACCTGGAAGTGTCTGATTTCCTGTCATGGAAAGGGGGTATGTTTGCTTCAAGGATTTCTTTGGTGCTTGTGGTTCCAATGCAAGGGGTGATTTATACAATTGGTAACTACCTTCACCTGAATACACAAAAGTCTAGCCTTTGTGAACAAGGTTCATGTACACAACATGGATGTTTTCATAATGATCTGCATTTAGAAATGGTTTATCCACTAAATCCACGTATAATGCACGTAAAGTGGATTGTCTTGCGGTCTAGCGCACTGAACTCAAGTTCTGGTGTTGCCAGCAGCAGAGTGTGGGTTCGAGCCCCGGCCGTGACACCTGTGTCCTTGAGCAAGACACTTAACCATAATTGCTTCTCTCCACCCAGGGGTTAAATGGGTACCTGTGAAGGCAGAGATGGTTTGCTCTATATGCGCTAGAAATGGCAGCAATTGAGCTGTATACTCCCCAGGGAGCTGAGATGGTTTCAGGAATGATTTATGAGCCTTATGAGCCTTATGAGCAGGGATAATAATATAATGCGCCTTGAGCGCCACTTAGTTGGTGGATACGTGCGCTATATAAATCTATACATTATTATTATTATTATTATTAACAATTATTTCATTAGATTACTATTTTATTCACTTTACAAGTTTATAACCAACTGGTTTTCATTTAACTACAATGAGTAATTTATTAACCCTAAAATGGATAAATGTCTTTTTATTAACACATATCCACTTTTGTATTCACTTTTACTCCATAACGTTTACTCTTTCTTTGCGACATTTAGTATTATTAGTTGAAAAGTAGAAAACTAAATCATTGTGGTGTGTATCCTGTACAACAGATACATGTAGCACAGAAATGATAATAAAGAACTGCCTCAAACCAGAGGGAATGACAAAAACATATTGAACAAAATATGTGCAGTTAAAACAATTTCATGTTTCATGTTCTTCAAACATAAATTCAATGTGGTTGGACTTCCTGACCCCATGTGACCCCAGTGACCTAAAGTCATGATGTGGTTTTTGGTTTAACATGGAGCCACTTATAAATAATTTATTCTCAGTGGGTTGTATACTTATTTCAGTATCATTGCTATAATTTTGGAATTGTGGTAACAATCTTTGGTTTGCTCAGGTGTATTTATAGCCACAAGCCATAGTGTATTGGATAGGCTAGGTTTGCTGAACTTTTTGTATATTGTTCCTTTAAAATTTGACTGGATGTTATCAGAGAATGGCCTTTAGGATAAAACAAATCAACATTTGTTAGTTGTTTGATGTCAAGGATATATACATGCTAGTTCAGGACCATGATGTACATGTATAGTGTTATTATACTGTCAAACCCAAGCAAAACTAATTAATATGACATATGACAGTGATCATAACTGGCTGATGACCCCCACCCCCCTCCCCAACAAATAATTTAAAAAAATATATAAGTAACACTAATTGCGGTGACACCATGTGAAATTCTCAATTGAGTAGTAATTAGTTCTGAAAAGAACTGGAGGTACAGTTCTTTTCAGAACTAATTACTCAATTGAGAATTTCACATGGTGTCACCTCAATTAGTCTTACAAATCCTCCTCACCATGCAAAGCTACAAGTTTTACCTAAAAAATATATTAACAGAGCATTAAAAATGCATGTAATTTCAATTAATGTGATCAAACACAAATTCCAAAGAAAAGTTTCTTTTTTACTGATCTTGTTTCTGATGATTTTTTTGGCCTTCTTTTTTGGAAATGTGTCATTTGTTTTCTTTCTTCCAGGACTATGGCAATTGATTGTGTTTTTTAACTATGAAATGTGTACCCATCCTTTAAACTTTTAAAAGAAGGCCATTGTGGATTTGCTTGGAGGCTGTGCTTGGTATGAACTGAGTGATGATTATGAACAGACTCGATGTGCCCTTGGATTGGATTAAGGAATTATATATGCAGACAGACAGATGTGTAACAAATACCCTGACAATCTTTGTGAACTACTGAGCAAACTCATGCCTTCCTCCAGAAAAATCTAGATTGAGCATACATGTACATGGACGTCTTCTTTAATTAACCCTCCTACACATGGAGGCCACTTCGATCCACAAAATTCTGGTCTCGAGCAACCTTCAGTACATACCATACATGTACAAGCCTGCTGTCCTTTCCAAGTAATCTTACAAAATCAACTGTGTGCCACCCAAGGCCACTGTAAATGTTTGAACATATTAGTATGGCCTGCAATGTATCAATGGGAGATCACCTTAACCTGCAATCTCAGTGGTGTGACGGTGCACAGAAGGGTAACCATAGGAGGCCACTGGCAACAGCTAATGGCTTGGAGTGGCCTGAATGGGTTGTTTCAAAAATTGCACTAATTGTAGGAGGGTTAAAACCTTTGTACATGTAGTTTGATCCCTCAAAACCATAGATGACAGATGAAGGGTTTTGAGAATATAGTAGGGTGAAGGATTTATTCCCAAGATGACTTTAGACAGAATCAAAATCACAACCATACAGACATAAAGTAGGTTGCTTTCTTCGTACAATTCCCACACTGATATTTTTAGTCATTACAAATCAGGTGTACCTGATCAAGAAGACTGGCATTAGAATCCAGATTACTTATTCTTTACTCACTAAATTCAATGTTGAAGGGTACGATGCATCATGTGTTTGAATTTCCCCCACCCCAGCTCAAAACTATTTAAGCAGTTCTTAGAGCAAGGATTAGACCTCCCCATTCGAAGTTAGTCACTGTGTGATCATGGCCTGTATACACACCTGTGTACATGTCAGGCCCATCTAGGATTGGGGGTGTGGGGGAGGGGATGGGTTTCGGTTGGGTGCATGTTTTGTTTGGGTGCATAAATTATTAATTCTTACACAGACAGTGTGCAAGATACCAATTAAAGATAAATAGAGGAATAAGTTTGACAAATTTGTTAACTTCCCTGAGTCACTGTAACCATATTTTGACACACCATCACTATGCCACCATCACCCTGAACTGCTATACATGTTTACTCCTGTACATTCTGTATTCAGCTTGGAGCTCAGATAAATAGAGTATGCTTGTTCCCTCCTAGAGCTGCTCTCAACTCAACAACTTATTTTATTATAAATCTGGGACACTTAAAAGACTTGATACATGTACTGTACAGTACTCCCTACTTGACAGCTTACTGAATCTGATCACAGTTTTTACCCAAAGGATAAAACTATCCTGGATTTACCAAGGATCTGTGATGTGATTTCACTGTTTGGGTCAAATGTCTCCCATGTGGGTTCCTTATTTTCTTGTGGGCAGCAGTTATTTTCAGAATGACCTTGGAATAGCTTAGAAAGCTGGTAATGTTGTTTGAGCAACAATTGAATTAATGAAGTAAAAAATATCCTAGAATTGCCTTTATAATTTAGAAAATACCATGTACATGTACGTAGGTGGGCTTGAGGGGTGTGTGGTGCTTTATTAAGACTACATTAATTTCTGGTAAAAATTTGTTTTACGAGTGTTTTTTGGACCATGGAGCTTATAATAGGAAGACAAAATTGGTGTTTGGTAAAGGACATCTACGTGTACAATATGTGCATTACGGGTACATGTGTGTTCATTTCATTCATCTAGTTTCAAGAAATATCTTAAAACTAACCTGTGACAGTTTCATTACAATATGATTTTTAGATAACAGTTTGTTAATTTGATTAACTGGTTTTTACCATTGTTGTAATGTACCTTCCCTTTAAGTGTCTAACCATTGTACACTGCTAGCCAGGCTATTGAGCCATAAACTTAATTAACAGCTTTGACTCATTCATATAGACAGGTAATATTTGGTCAATGAGAATATCCTCATGAGTAGGAGCAGTGAAGTTTGTTGTCTTTAGAAGGGGTACTATGCCAATATAAAGTACATGTACATATGTACAGGTAGTCAGGGTCAGTTCGCAACATTTTTTCAAGGACAGGTTATCAAATAACCTTTAAATTTTTATATTTCCCTAATTATATATAAGCTTGACACTTATCAACTTTCAAAGCTCCAAATCTTTTTCATAATCAAAATAAATTCTAGAGAAAAAACAAATTCAATCTATGCCATTAGAAAGCCTTGAGTGGAAGTCGGAATATTTCAGCTACAGTATAAGATCAAGGTTGGCAGAACTATTCCATCAAGTCCCAACTCTGTGAACTGGTTGTGCTTCACTGCAGTTTAATTGTATGAAAGGATATTCATCCTTTATTATTGTTAAACATTTTGCAAGAGTTAAAACTTATTATTGATTCTCTTGTGATGAAATTTTACATATATTGTACAGTAGTGCATGTACAGTGGGAATATATGTGCATCATTTTGGTATTTTTGTCAACTATCACAAAGTGAAGTACATGTACAGGGTTCTGAAAAGAACTTTTTCGGGCAACTCATTTCTCAACTGTCACTAAGTAAAATTATGGTTCAGGGGAGAACCAATATCGAGCAACTTGTTTCTCAATTATCACTACATGTAAGTGAGAACATGTTTCAGGGAAAGTTCATGTAATGAGGAAGAAAGAAAACATGCAGATAATCATAACATCAGAGCTTCATGGAAATATGGGGACAAAACTCACTGCAGTAGACCCCCCCCCCCCAATCATTTTTTCAACATTGTTTCAGTCACCTACTGTAAATACATGTATCAGTGCTGCTTCATTGTGTTCATTGGAACTGGTAATGTGTATGTAATAGCATAGAGGAAAACACAAGAGAGAAAATGTATCTTGAATTGGTTCCCCCATCATACAATGTGTTTGAATCTTGAAAGTCTGATAAATTCGTGTTAGTTTTAAAGAATATCGAAAACAGATGGCAGCCTATTAGCAGATGTCAAAAGGCTACATTTACCTGTTGTTTCTCAAGAATAGTACCCAATAAGTGATCACAAAGAGTTCCTAAACTGATACATGGCCCAGGGTATCCCCAAATAAATCCAGACTTTGGCAATTAGGATGCATGATGTCTAGGGAATGTGATCATAGAGATTTGATCACTTGGTTTAAGATATAACTGTACATGTAACAGCTGGACTGAAGGGTACAGTCAGTGCCTCATCACTACAAAATATGACACCATCAAGCAAAAAAAAAACCACCTGTGCCTTTTATTCATCATTTGCCTCCTTTTTTCTGGTGATTGACCTAAACAATTATGTTATAAATGTAACAAAATATTTGTTGCACTACTTTCAGTTCAACTTTGTTTATGGAATACAGTTCCTTTATTCCCGTAAGACAATCAGACATCCAACATCAATCAACAAAATTCTTATTATTACATGTATTTTGTTTATTTGGTTCATTGCCTGTATTAAAAATAACACAAAAATCATTCAGTTATTTACATCTTACAATATATCCAAAGATTTTTATTCAAATTTTTGAATTTATCAGTACATTCAACTGGTACATGTGCCCCCAGTCAAGACAAATTAAAATTTATACATGTACATTTGTACATGTACAGACACTTTTAGAACCTTTTTGGGATCTTATTGCTTACATCTGCTCTTGAAATGAATTAACTTGCCCTGAAACCTTACTTTCTAAGAGACTATTTTCTCTGCACTGATAGATGGATATGCCCTATGGTGCACACTAGGAGCAGAAGTGATGACATTGCAACACACTTATATCATCATGGAGTCATTTATTGGCTATAGTTGCTAGACAGGTCACTATAAGGTCAAACCAAGTTAATGTCCATGTGTGACAAGGAATGGATGGTCTGAGGACTGAGCTAGTGTATGTATACTCTGTACAGTACATGTATGTACTGTGTACAGTGTATATTGTACAATTTGTGTTGGATTTATATTAATTAGTGTGCAACAAAAGTACAGTACAGTTTAATGAGTTTCATCCTACATGTACATGTAGTTGCAATATGTATGTAAATATCTATTGGTGAAATATCCCAGGGAGGATGGGCTGTTTCCTTGGTCTTTGCTGTACATGGGTTTGTTGAGTTTCTGTAGTGTATGCATGAAGTTGAAATAATGTGTATTCAACCATGACCAGAAACATGGAATAAGTAAATGTGGAAACAAGATGAGAGGTACATGTACAGAGTTGAGAGTATTCAAATTATATATTTGAATTTTGCAGAACAGCAATACATTACATGTACTTGTCTATAGGGTGCAGTGCACCAGCTGTTAGTATTCACATAACTGCATTGTCAGCTGATTCTTGCCAAGATGTATGGCATCTCCAGTATTGGAACTAGCTCCTTCCCCTGCCTCATGCCTTTGTTAGGATATAAATTTACACATTTCCCTACATAACAACATAGCTCCTTCCCCTGCCTCATGCCTGTGTTAGAATATTTACACATTTCCCTACATAACAATGTAGCTTTTATTTGGACAGTTCACTTTGACAGTTTGATATAAGTTGTTTTTCATGTAAATGTACAATGTACTATAAGGTCATAGTATTGCAAATCTGGCCAGCTGTACATGTAAGAGCTGATATACATGTATGTATGGTTGAGAGATGAAACATGGTCTACAGAAAATGGCTAAAAGATGGATGACCAATGGGTTGTGTACACTTTTTTATCATACAACACTAAGAATTGTGTATAGTTTGTCTACCTTTTGTATGGGGGTGTGCACTGAAAATGATGGAAAAGTTGACAACCTTGAAATTAAACAATCCTCAAAATATACAGATTTGTTGTTCATCTTCCATAAAAGTAAGTCTTAGTTTGTGTCTAGCATAAAATGTTTATTTCATTCATCATATTAGGCTACAACTTTGTAAAATGAAACGCATGACTAGCATGTATTCTTGTATGCATGCTGGCAATTCCTGAAATGTCCAGTCAGAGTTTTTGGCTGCTGTCCCATTCTACATTTAGCAGTGAAATGTAATCGTCTGGTAATACTTTTATCTTATTACCAGAACTGACAATCATTACGGCCTGTCAATCACAGTGAAGTACATGTAAATTTGTCTAAAGAAAGTACAATATCAGGGTTTTATTCAGTGTTAGCTGGGAGAGAAGAGCCAAATCAAAATTGTAAGGTACACACACATGGTAAGACATGGTTTTAAGCAGCCTTACACATACATGTACATGTATCTTGGAATATCTCTTGCATGTAAATTAAACAAATCATTGATATAACCAGGAAATATTGTATTTTCAGAAGTGGAATGCAGCTTACTGAGTGCTAGTTTGTTCGTCAGTAGGCAGATTTACACATAAATCATCTGTAGTATATGACTGTGCATCCATGGTACATGTATGCCACAGTCATCCACATATCTCCTGGCGAGTGTAGGCATCTCAAGATGTTAGTATCAAGCTGAGATACTAGTTAATCCATAACCTTATCGCCAGTGTCCCACAACTGTCTAGGGGTTAAAAATGGAGGTATGTTAAAAGAATTCCTCTAGGTCTAGAAATGTAAGGGTCCACTTTAATGTTCCATATTTATGCTCTTTCTCATACAATTTGTGTAAATGGGGAAGTAATAAAACAGGCATGCATCTTTATGTGTGGTACATTCACAGTGATTTATTTTGATAGTACTTTTAACAAATTGCATATATAATACAATTGGAATTTGGTTTCACTACATTTTTGTGGGAATTTTGTACAGACACATGGGTCCACTTATACATGTACATTCTAGCCCTTAGAGTATTTTGTGAGATTTATATTAAGCTTGCACAATATTGTCAGAAACAGTTGTAATGTAGGTACACGTACATGTACCAAACAAAGGTGAAATTGAAGTCTGGCATTTACTTTTCATCCCAATATGAAATCAATGCACAACTGACAGATTGATTGAAATAAAAAGATGCATTTTTGTAGAATGTACTCATACCATGGGGTCAGGTAGAGTGGGAGGGGGGTTCAGTTGTTTTGCAGAGGCGGATAGTTGATAGTTGAAGCACATTGGGCCATAATGGACCATAAGGAGGGTAGACATTTGGGACATATTTAGCACCTGCCCCTCCCACAGTCTTCATCTCTGTGCCACCTTGTTGTTTGAATAAGGATTGATACTTGTTCCAACTTAACATCAAGTAAGGTTTGATTAAATACTTTGTTGATTTCATAATCTGGTAATTACTAATGTTGTACAGGACTTCGCTTTAACTTTGATCTGCACAAGGAAATTATTCCTGGAAGTATTTTTGTTGAATGGAAACCTAATCGAAACATAATTCCTGGCACATTACTAGACACATGAGAACAGCCGATACCTGATGTTTTGCAGATGGTAAATTTGATCAGAGATTACGTACATAACGTCTTAATGTCTTTCTTCTACTTCAACTATAATAATAATAATAATAATAATAATAATAATAATAATAATGATGAGTGTACTTTTTGCTGTGCAATATTTTATGTACCTTGTATGTACATGTACCTGACTGATTTCTTTTTTAGATTCATTTTTCATCTGGTTCATACTGTTTACTTAATTTTAATTTGTATGTATTCTTTATATTTTTAATGTAAACTGTTTTGTAATTCAGCCGGTAGGCTGCAATGAGCAGATTTTTTAATAAACCATAATAATAATAACTAGTACATTGTACACACGTGAACCTTCTTTAACCAGGGTAATGCTGACAGACTAACCCAATTTCACCATGTTAACTCCTTCCTCCATGCCCAAACAAACTCCATGATGGTCACCCAATTTTGAGAGATGGATAACACTGCTGACTTCTCATAATTTAACAAATTTATTAGATCATCAAGCACTGTCTGAATTTGTGAACATTTATAACCACCTCATGCAGCGTATACACGTGTATGTCAAAGGCAATTGATGTAGACCTGTCTATGGTCAGTACTGACCCAGCTTCCCCTCTTGACACTTCCAGCTCATACCCTGCAATTAGTTGGACATCCAGCAGTCTATACAAATATTTTGTTGTTGTTGCAGTATTTGGTGATTTTCATTCTTTAGTTGTTGCATTCATGTTCATTGGTCCAAATGCTGTGTTCCAGTACCAAGTTAAATTATGCTTCAATGTATGATGGAGGCAGTGCATAAATACAAGTATGTTCAGCCAAGGGGTGCTGGTCTATCCTTCATCAATCCTACAAATGTTTTGATGAAATAAAATAGTTTACTTCTCTACATCTTAAATCATATGAAAGAGATTACTCAGAGGAAAATGAAGGGGAAAAAAAACTGTATCCTTTGTCTCAAGAATAGAGCAGATCTATGTCAGTGGTCAGACACATCCTTGGTCAGACACATCATTAACTTGCCTCTCAGACAGCCCCCTTGCCAAATGTTTGTCCATCCCCCATGGGCCATGGTATTGAATCAAGACATGCCTCTCTTATGAGTAATACACATGTGTACAGCTACTGTCATGCTACATGTGTGTACAGTGTACATCAAAAGATTTGAGGGTGTTACAGTATCTAAACAAAATATCACACCAAATATAAACTACCATACCACCACCCAGTGGTTTACTTTGTATGTTTGTTTTCATAGGTTGTATAAAGGTTAAATACTATTGAACAGCTTTAAATATGAAATACTTTAAGTACTCAACAAGCAGTATTTTTAAAGTTTTTTCCTTTGCCAAAGAGTTTAATGCTTTTTCTATGAGTGTTTTGGGATACAAGTACATACATGTATGTACAAACTTGGCAAATCTGGCAATTTGTTTTAAAAAAAATAATCAAAGCTTTCACAAGTTAGTTTTACTAGATATTTCTGCAAACTAAACGTTTCAAGAAGAGGGTCCGTGGTTGAAATGAAAGTGGTAAAGTCATGGGGGGGGGGGGGGGGTTATAAAACCAGTATGTTTTGTTCACTCAGGAAAAAGTGACAAAACCGAAGAAAAAAGCTTTGAAGATTATTTTGAAGATTTGAGATTGATTAGGTGTTCATTTTGAAATAAGAGCTCCAATGATTCATAGTCCCCTGAGCTATGAGAGTTGGGTTGAATGTCTTAAAACTGCAACAAAATGGTCAACAAAGGCCAGTGCTGTTGTTTCAGCTCTCTAGAGGCTTGGGGGCAACTATTGGAAGAAAAATATCAATCCAATGATGTCATGACAAAGGTCAAGTAAAAATGGAAATTAGGAAGAAAGCATTAGAGGAAATGCATGAATTGTAGCTTTTTTCTATATGAGCAGGCTCCTCTGTGTGTTAGATTGCTCCAAAATGTACATGTGTGAATACATTCCTCCTTTAAAATTCTCAAACCCATCGTCTGTCATAGGGTTTTGAGTGATCAAACTGTACAAGGGATTTTAGTGACATATGTAGGGGGCCGTTGTGATAGGCAACTGAAAGGTGTATGAAAGGTTTGGTGCATGACACATACACATAGGACACAGTGAAACCTCTCAAAAATGTGTCTCCAGTAAATCAGCTCTGTGTCCTGGATTAGGGTGAGGTCCCATGAGTGTAATATAGTCCAGTCAATGTTATTTGTAGGGATAACCACAAACCTTGTGCAAACATAAACAATCCAGATCAAATGGCACACTTGAAAACCAATTTAAGGCCTGCTTGCTTATCAGCAGGTTTCAGAAATATTGTCTTGGCAATCCTTCTCTCCTGGAAAACCATGATATACCTGGATTGTTTATTATAACATGGAAAGTATTAATTCGGTTTAATTCCTGGAAAATGTTTTTAAAAAATCATTATTGTTCCATGTGTTAAGATCAATTGCAGCACAAGTGAATGTGTACCATCTACATGTATGGTACATTGTACTTCAGAATCAGCCAATGATCACTTGGAGAAATAGTTCATACAACTACAATTTTGTTTTTGTAGATCTGTACATCAAAACTGAGATCCTGATGGGCAGCAAATTCATACTGTATAATTTCTACCACAGTCTGTCACATGTCAAAGTCAGTATTATGTTTCTGGAAGAAAATATTCATTTTCAGACCTAGTATGTGAAGCATTTGAGGTAATTTGCAGTGACATTTAAGTTAAATGCATTTATCCTTAATCTCAGTCCACACCACCCACATTCCACCTCCACCCCAAACCCCCCACCCCCCAGAGAATAATCTACAAATTTATCACAAAATGTCCACCTATGGTGTTACATGTACCTTATTACCCTGCAATGGCTAGGACAAATGGGATTTTTCAGTCCCCCTCCCCCACTGACACATAATATTATATTCATGTGTATCTAGGTAGACTGGATTTTGACTGTACTGTATGACATGATAGCCATGACTGGTACCAGAAGAGGCATGAATGTTGGCTGTTTTGATAACATGAAATCATGAACAGTGGTGTCGCCATGGTGCCATTGCAATGGTGTGCTAGTGCAACTGTAAGTTTCCTCAATACAATGTTCAAATAATATTTATTCACTGTGGGCTATATATACATGTCCATGTAGGAGAACAGTGGGACTGTGGGAACATACATACATACACAATGTAAATAATTTCCACAGAAGTACACATGTGGTACTATTCATTCATCATGGGCTTAAAACGTAACCCTGAAGAACAATTTTGCCAACAATTGTAAGGCGCCATCTACCAGTGGTTGTTTGACTTGTGGTTGAACTTATATGTATGTAAGACAAGTTTTCATCAGGATGGAATGACTGATGATATGTGAAGTTTAAGCCTGAAGCAGTCTCCATGAACTCTAACCAAAGGATTTGATTGATAGTACCCTGAATGATTTGATTCTTCTGTAAACCCACCTAGATAACTATTTTAAACTGCCCACTTTTGCTACTTTTATACTGTGTACCAGGGAAAGCTGTATTTGTGTACCTGTAGTTTGACCCAAACATCTGATGAGTTATAGACCTGTGTTGATCAATAGCATTTACAGTTAGTTATTTGTGTCCTTTTGGTTCATCAAATTGCTTAAAATGGTTGCTTTAGAAAGGATGGTCTCACATTGTACGTAGTTCATACTCATTAGTTATGTGCTTCTTTATTATTAATTGTTATTATATTTTAGCAGTGAACTTGTCTGGTAGGAGGAACACTTTGTTTTGTTTAAACAAATGGTTTGTTGTGGGTGGGTAAAGATGCAGGGAAGCTCTACAGTATTTGCAATGGGAAGGGTTGTGATTAGTGTCATGCCAAGACCACCCAAATGTTAGCTACACAATACCATGCTTTAAAAACACAAGTTGGAAAGATTTGATATTTGTGTTCATCTGATCAAATAATGGTAGACAGTCATAAAAGCTAGCCACTGCACAATAAATCAAGGAGGACAGCATACATGTAAGCTGGGATAATCTCATTCATTCACAAAGTTATATCATGGAGGAAGGAAAATCTGTTTTCCTTCCTCCATGGTTATATGAAGCAGTTTCACAAGTTCTGTTTCAACCCCTGAAGGTACATTGCAGACTTGTTGTACATCAATTACTCAACTCCCTGGAATGATCATCAACATTCAAGGTCATGAGGTAATAAGTCTGCCTAAAACCCCAAAATGTTCACATTCACTGTATATGTGACATGTAACATAGACAAAAATGTAGGATTTGAAACCTGATGCTACATGTATTATGTACTGCACAGGACATTGTAATTGCAAGGACCCCCAAAACAAAGAAACTATTCTGTGATGCACCAGATGCTTGAGACACGTACTGTACAGTACTGTACATATACATACGTACTTGTTATCCATTCCTCTCTCTCAAGGTGCTTCAACCCATAGATCTACACACCCATAATGTTTAATGTGATGGACCCTCTAGAGATGGGTCTGTACTTCACACAACCTGCCTTCAAAGCACCTTCTTAATAATTATCTTCCTAAAGGGAAGGTACACCATTAGTTTCAAATATCTAAAAGCTTGCTTGATGCAAATTTGGTCTCTGAATGTATCATTCATCCTGAGGAATTATTGGCCACAAGAGAGGAATTGTGTGAAATTTCATAAAGTTGGTATGTTTTTTTTTAAACATAAAACATAAAAAACCTTGATTAAATGTTTTGTTGTCAGTTTTTTTCAAACTATTTAATGAATTTTTCACAGTTAAGACTGAAGGGTTGAAGTGAACATGTGTTTTCAATTTCAAATACCATTGAAGGTTCTTCCCTTTAATACAATGTTATTTTATCCTTCTGGAAATATGACTCCCCATCCATTCTCACCACATCAACGGATGTTATTCTTCTGGCAGACAACAATAGAGGGCTTTATTTGGGTGCTCTATTCATACAATGTACCACAGTTGTGGGAATATAAACCACAGTTTACATCCAGGTCTCCTGTGGATTAGTAGAGGGTATTAATGTTAATGGAAAGCAGACTAAATTAAGATGTATGTACAAACAGGTGGACACTTTCAATACCACTATGCTACAGGTACATGTATGTTCATCAGTGTAAAGTACATTGCTCTGATGATCATAGATATATACATGTATAGTTATCCAAGAAAGAGCTCACTTTGAACATAGAGCAAGCACATGCTTTGAACAATCTTGTAAAAAAGTAGAATAATTTTAATTCAATAGAAATTAGCAAGAATCATGATAAATGACATTTGTTTGTATTATGTTACTAGTATTGCTCTTTTCTGTTTGACAGTATGTGTTGGGGGTGCCAAAATAGTAACTTATTCAGGTTTGTTTAATTGTTTTATTGTGATGGAAACTTACATTTTCATACATGTACGTACATTTACTTGCATAAGATATTGTTTGGGAATGTTCATTATAACACTGTACTTGCAGTATGGGCTATCTCAGTACAGGCAAGTACATATATGTAAAAGAACAATTTAATTATCATTTTTCTTGTTAGTACATGTAGTGATATGTTTGGTTCACCTTTATTTATTTCAAAGATCAAGATAAGTTGTTACCATGTCCTGAATAATGAGTGAATAATGAGAACACACAATAGACACTTCATTCAAGTACCAAACAAACGAGATGCTATGCTACTAAAGCTCTTGTTCACTCTGCAAAAATAAGGGTTTGGTATGGCAATGCATGTTTGCATCATTTGGCATGATTAAGGTTTTGTTTGGCAAAATCCGCAATTTATCTGAAATTTGTGATTAATTTTAAACAGTTGTATAGCTGTTCATGCAATTGAGTGATATTATTGTAACAGAAAGCTCATAATTTTTTACTTTATTATATTCAGTTAAGAATAAGAGTGTGATGAGACCTGAGAGGGATTCAGAAAGGACTTTCCATCAATGTTCAAATATTTAGGGCAAAATTACGAAAATACACCTGTAATACAACGGCAGTATTGACATTTAAGTGAATATAAAAGGAATCAAACATTAGTGTACACTGACGGCACTAATAAACATAACATGTTGTATTAAGTGTAAACAATCTGGACTATAAGGTCGGCTTATATTTGTACTTGAACAAGTCAAAATTCCAAGTACTTTTTTAAATACCAGGCAAACTGAGTGCTTTTACATGCAAAGTTCAATGACAGCATGGCCATGGACAGAATAAAGCAAACTAGTTGAAGGAAACTGGGTCACACCTCCCCCCCTTCCCCCATCACTCAGATGTGAAAAGTGCTCCACAGCATAAAGAAAATATTGATAGAGCAAGCTTAACCATTGTGCAAGCTGACCAATTCAATTTCAAGGGAGAAAATGTTTGATTTAATTTTGCCCTACACAGACGTGTGTATATAATGTTTGTTACACATACACATGTGTAACACTTTTATGATGACCAGTAGTTGTGCATTCTTCTTTGCAATTTGTATGCTTTATTGCTATCAGTAGCTTCTATCCTGTCTCCATTGTGTCAACCACAGAGATGAGCTGAGATGAGATTAGCAATTATGTCCAAAGAAGCATTAACATATTATTCATCAAGCTAAGTCATTCTGGGTAAAACTTGTAGCTTTGCATGGTGAGGAGGATATAAGTAAGATTAATTGCGGTGACACCATGTGAAATTCTCAATTGAGTAGTAATTAGTTCTGAAAAGAACTGGAGGTACAACTGGACGTTTCGATCAGTGTGCTCTGATCGTCCTCAGGACGAGATGACTCCATGTAAGATTAGAAAAGACTAATCCTGGAAAGTCCATGTAGCATGCTAAGAGGGGCTCAAGGTCAAATTCAGTTTTGTGATGCACTCATTTTCTAATAGAATAAGATACATGTCCTTAAATGAAAGTGGAAAAAATAGGGTTGTTCTTAAACCCCTCGACCCCCACAACCCACGACTCCTCAACCCCTCACATTAAATCGGTGTATAATGCCATTGTATTTGATACCCTTTCAGTGCGAAATTTGTTAACATCCAAAAACATCCAATGACGTCACATTTCAAATATATAGGTCTGTACATTTTTGTACAGGGAATTTTTAGTTTATTCCTGAATCTCCATGATTTTCAATCAAAACGGCGTTGAATTTGACTTTTTGACGAACGAAAAATTCCTGTATGGAATGTACCTGGACTCATTTATTGTTGACATCCAATGACACGTACATCATGTTTCAAATTTCGCACTGAAAGAGTATCAAATAAAATGACATTTTACACATTTTTAACGTGAGCTTAGAGGCTTTCATAAGGACTCTATCTATTGGAAAATGAGTGCAGCACAAAACTGAATTTGACCAGAGCCCCTGTTTAAACTCGAGGTTAAGCTTTTGACGAAAACACTGACATGGGTTTCAGATGTACATCATGTATTGATAATATTGATGTCCCAAGTTCTTTGTTTAGTGTTAAGAAAGTTATGATATATTGAAATAAGCTGAAAATGCTCATTAAATGTAGTCATTGTATACAAAAGTTGCATTGTGTGTTCCTTAGGCGTCCAAGTGGTAGTAACTCGTCCAAACGTAATTTTAGGCAAGACCCAATCGACAGGACGGAACGTGGTAGATGAGACTGAGTGGGAGTTTTTTTGGGACAGTGGGTGGCGGGAGACTGATGCTTGTTATTGTTCGAAATGCAATGGGCACTATGCTCAGAAGTAAATAAGCAATGGAAAAAAAATCGTAGCTCGAATTTCCCATGTCGAGTTGTCACAAGGCTCGACATTTTTTCACCCCCAGCGTTACACTAAACTGTGAATAAAATGATATTTATTGATGCAATTTTGACGTTATTCATTTTAGAAACTAAGTCACATTACGGGCTTTCATATATCATGCATGTTTTGTATTTTTGTGAAAATTTTAGGTCGAGTTTTGCGTAGGTCGAGTTGTCACCAGGCTCGAACGCTGTCGTAGATCCTAGTTGTTCGTGTCGAGTCGTCCCAAGGGTCAAGATGTCTTACCCCCACAGCGTCACACTAAAATGTGAATAACATGATATTTACTGACGTTATGATGACGTACTTTGTTTTAGACACTAATTCACATCACAGGCTTTCATATAGTGCATGTTTTGTATTGATGTGACGATGCTTAGTATGACATCATCCATCGACAACTTTCACGTGTTAAACCTATGGGGTTTTGGCAGAAACAAGAAGAAAAATAACCCGGTGAACAAAAGCAATAGGGTTCCGGCGACCAGGCCGAAACCCTAAAAATCTGGTCTTGCATGACAGACCCATCTTTCTTGCATGACAGACCCATCTTTCTTGCATGACAGACCCATCTTTCTTGCATGACAGACGGGATCGGACTTGTACAACTACAGTATGACAGACAGGACAACAATGGATTAAACTACACTGTATGTATGACAGGCTTGACCTCGCTTGATCAACTACAATGTACAAAAACATGCAGTGTATATTTACAGTATAGTATTAATTCCAAATTTTAAGGGAAAAAACACTATTCAAGTAGACAAACTCATTGTATTCTGAATTGACATGTATACATTGATTGATAGACTTCATTAACAGTCTTAAATGTATATAAGTTGGTGAAATTCTTGCGGGAGATAAACAATTGATTTAAAAAAATCAAGTCTTAAATGTACTTTCCTCAAGAAAACGACATTCCTTGTTCTGTGAAAACTACTGGAAAAGGGATTGACATTGTGAAAAGTGTGATAGATGAATCATGGAGGTAGAATTAGAATAAGTATACACATACCTGGAAATCTTATACCATATCAATCATTCAATTAGATTTGTTATATTGGGTATACAGGAATGTACCAACAGCAATCCCAAATGGCAAAACCATGAATAAAATACATTGATAGTAAAGCCAGCCCAGGCCAATCTTTATTTTTTTTTTAAATGTACATGTATCTGGAATGCTGTTCTCTGAATGTACATGTGTAATGTGCATGCACGTCGGTGCTTTTTTGTGCAGAATGCTTTAAATTTGAGTTTCATTTGTAAAATCAGTAGTTGAATTGTTTTAAATCATTGTAAAATAATGTGCTTAGATCCACATTTTACTTTTGTGTAACCTTGCTTAGATGTTTTTGTGTCAACAGAAGTAGATCCAAATGTTAGACTAGCATTAATTATGTAGTATTGTGGGTTCCAAAAATACAAAATCTATAAATTATTATTATTATTATTATTATTATTATTTTTTTTTTTTTTTTTTTTTTTTTTTTTTTAATGTGTCCTCAACCAGAAACCAGCTGTTCAAGTAAAGATTTCTCTGCTAGACATTTATTTAGTTTTTAAATATATTAGTCAATTAATTTTATCTTGGATACTGAAACTACACCATCAATTGTCAACAAACTGAAACTGAAAACTGAAGGTAAACAAACTAAAATCTTGGAATGGTAAACAAACTAAATGGTTACAGCTGTTATAAATAAAGATATACAGCCTAAGGGTCAGTTGAAAATTGTAAATAAAGGAAGCATCTTTAGGAGCAAAGCATGTCGTGGAATTTGAAGAAGCTGAACTTGTCAAAACACAGAAAATATACAGCATCCCAGAAAAATCTTTTGAGTACAGTAATTGGACAGATTGATAAGGTGAGTGGATGGAGAAATACACTAAGTACAGTACAGTAGGCCATTTCTTAAATTCTTTTAGTTTTAGGGTTATGGAATACAATGTACACGTACATACAGTACTACAGAATGTCCTGTGACATGTAGTTGGTGTTCTTCTTGATACTGAGAATGTAATATCATTGCTCTGTACAGAACAGGCATTGCACAATGCAAACACATTTCCCCCAATAAACATTTTTACTAAAAGCAGCATTGCTGCACATTTAATAATCAGAGGGTGGACTGGGGTAGCTGAAAATATTATGTAGGACAAGAATGGTCAATTAGGTCAATTTATATGCATGATGATAAAATAGGGGGCACCTCCACCCATTGCACCCTCCCCCCTTGCACCCTCTCCCCTTGCACCCTCTCCCCTTGCACCCTCTCCCCTTGCATCCTCTCCCCTTGCACTCTCTCCCCCTTGCACTCTCCCCCCTTGCACTCTCCCCCCTTGCACCCTCCCCCCTTGCACCCTCCCCCCTTGCACCCTCCCCCCTTGCACCCTCCCCCCTTGCACCCTCCCCCACCACTGGACCCATCAATGCATGAATTAATATAATACTATAATAAATGGTACATCTACCGTACAACTTCCCAATGAGTTAAAGATGTGGAAGGTAATGCTTGTAATAACTTATTCTAGGGAGTTACAGGAAATGGTTTGTAATTGGGTAAATAATGTGTATGAAATGAAACTTACACTGCCTAATCATGCATGCATCATGAAATCTTTACTGGCTGATTTGTCTTGTTTCCTGGCCAAGTATACAAATTGTTGTAATAGTGAATTATTTTGTCTGTTTATTTATTTGTTTGTCTGCCTGTGTGTGCCTAGGGTTACATCCAGCGATCTGTAAGACAGTACCAATGACTAAAACACCTTACAATGTAAGTCATTAAACATCATATTCAGGCAAGTTGCCACCCATGACAATTCCAATTCCATGTGAGAATAATGAGGATTGGTGGATTTTTAAAAATTAAAAAGATGTCTCAATATGGAATTAAAAATGTCTCAATGTGCACAATTCAAAAGATTCCTGTACATTGTATTAATCTGAGCAAACCTTTACGTTGTGACAGGCCCATATACATGTACGTGTAATTAATAAAAGTATTTTAGACTTGGTACATGTACCTACATGTACATGTATCTTCATGGTAATATCTTACATCAAAATGTTAAATAAAAAGGTAAGAAACTGCAAGGGACTATGTTACATCTCACCTTACTAAATTGGAAACAAATGCCGCAACCACAAAGCTAGTAAAAAGGTCAGCCCCCCCATGGGCACCCCCCATAGGCACCCCCATAACCCCCTCCCATACCCTATCTGACCCCATGTGTCTATAGTGTCAGTTTCACTTCCAAGATTCTTTCCAGAAAGTGACAAGTGCCAAATGTTTTATTGATAATAATGTACAAACATGTAGGGTGAATTATTTCCTAGGTCATAGTGAGTTGACTGAGGGTGTGTTAGAAAGCTTGCTGAGCAATTAGTTTTTGGTGAATATAGGAGTGGAATTTGTGTGTGTGTGTGTGTGTGTGTGTGTGTGCGCGTGCGTGCGTGTGTGTGCGTGCATGTAGTCCCAGTGATTAGCTGTCTTGGATGTAAATGTACTCGACTGTGACACTGAATGTGATGCTCACATATCCATGTGTATCATAATCATGCACATGGATAGGATTAATATGTAATTACTAATTATTAATAAATCGCAATGTGTCGGAATATATTAGTCATAAAACAAGCAAAAATGTTTGCACAGTCACTTGAACATTGGAGGTAATCTTTGAACCTTTAGAGTGGCATAAGATAACCTTTATTGCCCCTCTCAGCATGTACATCTGTAGGCACTGCTGGAGTGTAGTTAGGTCCAGCTTCTTTGGAATCTCTTTCATGTATCAGTTGGTTTCTGTAAAGCTTGATCAAAGCTTGACCAACTAATACCAAGAGTTTAAATTATGAAGAGTGGACTTCGGTGAAAGCATGTGCACTTACAAACTACATCTAGAAACATTTAAAACATTAGGTAATGATTTAAAAAAAGAATATTGATATTGAATTAGTCTTGCATTATTAACCAGTTCGCGTCGGAGGCCATGTATACACGCAATTTTTTTTTTGCACCACGGATCGGAGAACATCTATACACGCCAGAGGAAACTCCGGAATATTTGTATGCATGCTCGGTTGACGTGGCAACGAGCCGAGTGTACAGTGACATGCTCGGTAGACATGGTCACGTGCTGTGGAAGCTTCCATTAACGTGTTTGTGTGGGGAAAAGAAACCCGCACAGGGGCCCAGAAAAACTTTTTTATTCCCGACGCGAACTGGTTAAAGATCTATTGAAAAGAAAAGTCATTCAGTTTCAGTCAGAAACCAAATGTTTAAAGATTATTTTGTTTATTGAATTGGGATAGGGTTGATTGCAGTGACAGTGCTGTTCTCCAACAGCTTTCCCAAACATATTTGTTGGCGTATGCCCCTTTCCCTCCTCCAGAGAGTGGACCAGGAGATCACGTGGGTTACCCCCATGATCCATTGATGTTGTTTTTCTCTAGATGTAGAGTTATTCGACATTTGCCTTAACAACATCGCAGTTGTATCCTTTCAAATGATATTTTTCAAGTGCCTGTTCCAATTACGCTTCACTAACAACTGCCTACATGTACATGTACATTATCCTAACTTTTAACAGGTGTTCACCATTTGTTTTGTTTTCTTTTATTTGATGGACAGCTACAACAAATATATTACATTTACAGTGTACATGTGGCCAAAGTTAAATCTCTTTTAAAAGGTTTTCAAGTCATTGCACATTTATGCCAAGTCTATTTTCTGGGTTTTTTACTTTAAAAATGTCATACACAGGTGTTCACAAAATATCTTCAGGGTATACAAGTCAATTTTCTTTGATCTTTTTCAGCTTCCTGTTTGTATTTGTATCTTTGTCTTTCCTTTTCTTTTATCGTCATCTGGGGTCCATATCCATAATAACCAATGATTGGAGAAATACTTTTGTGATAACAAAATTCAGGTTGGGCGCTATCGAGTAGGCCAGGTCATGGTACTGGATGACAAGAAGAGGATCCATGGTTGGATAAGGATGATTACTAATAAATTTTTTAAATACCTAATTAATGCTCTTTTTTTTCTTCTTTAACAGGGGCTTCCATGTACCAGACATTAGATCTCTTGACCGTGATTGGGTACCCACTCCCAGATGGGGTTAGCTTCATTGAAGGTCTCCATGGTAGACCTGCTTATCACTTAGACAGTAAAACCAACATAGGACGTCTTGCCTTTGTCATATTCCCGCCTGATTTTTCAGAGAGCTTCTCTGATTTCACCATCTTAGTGACTTTGAAGCCAGAGTCGGACAATGTTGGACCTTTGCTAGTCGTTACAGAACATCAGCAAATAACAATTATATTGGGGTTAAATATATCTCGGGAAGGAACCGATAGACATCGGATAACGCTATATATGAGGGACCTATCAGACATGACTGCAAACCATGAAGCGGCTTCATTTGTAGTACCATCATTAACAAATCGCTGGTCGCAGTTCTCATTGAGTGTTATTGATGACATGGCAACACTATTCTTTAACTGTAGTACCTACACAAGCCAATCTCTGAGGAGACCACCAGGATGGAAGCTGACTATTCCTAATGGTGCAGCAGTCTTTGTAGGAAGTCAGGGATTTGGACTGGAAGAGACGATGAACTTTATGGTATTCCAATCTATTTATTATTGAGAGGAGTTTTGTGTCTGTGAAATAACATTGTTTCAATTAAAACAAAGGTATATCATGAAAGGGCAGAGCCTACATGTACATGTATAACAGACAAAAGGAAGGGGCACGGTAAAAGTAATCATGTATTGGTAGACCAACCATTTATTGCATGTACTCTAAATAAGAAATATATATAAACCAATAGCAATACGAGTTGTACCATGTCAGCCACAAATCTTCAAGCTAAATAATTTATGCTTGATGAGAGATATCTTTAACAGTTGTGGTTAACTGCATTGTGTAATTATTGTTTGGTTGCAGGGTTCCATTCAAACCTTGGAGATATCTAATGAACCCCATGAAGCTGAGTTACGATGTGATGATGATGGGGATGGTGAGGTACATTGACAGACTTGTCTTTTCTTTCTCTTCTGTTCTGTTCTTTAGTCAATAAATTAAGGTCTTTTCCAGTGCATTGAAACTCCCATTGCTTCCCTCCCCTTTGACAGCTGAAGTTACAAAACTTAATGGTTTGGTATCCAGTTTAAACTAAGAAAATGACTTTCCAAACAAATTTGCAAAAGCTTGTTTTGAAGAAGCAGTTTAAGATGAGATTGAGAAATTTGAAAAACAAAGGAGAGTGCAATAAGGAGAAGATGACACAAGTAAAAAAAAAATGATTTAGGAGTGGAAGTAGACAAAGAGACATGTAGAGGAAAGGGCTTTAGCAATCCACAAAGCTGAACTGAGTCAAAATGGCAAGTGTTAAAATACAATTCATTTTAATTAGTAATTGAAAGATGCAACTCATATTTGATCTGTGATTTGACCTGTTGCGCTCATTTCAAATCATCATAGGTGTGCATGAACCGACTGATTATTTGATCCTCTGAGAAACTTCCTATCAGTTTGGATGAGCTAGATGATGATTAAACACAAGCGCCGGTCAGTGTTTCAAATACCAGTTGATATATTTCATGTACATCTACATAAGCTCATGAAACACACAATGAGAGTGCATCATCATGCTGGTGAAGGGGGAAAATATCAATGGTCCCATAATTATAGTTAAATAGAGACTGATAAAGAGAAAAATAATTATGTTTGCTAAAGGAAGGTAGGAGTTAAAAAAGGGAAAATTCAGAAATTATTCTGAGAAAAGCAAATCATTAGGCTTTGAATCATAAAATATTAACTATTTCATACTATCCCATAACATGTATGTAATCACTTTGCAGCAACTCTTTCCAAGTACTTTTTCCCATTTTTCCTAACTTTCCCTGGGCTCTTTGACAGTCTTTCAAGCGAATCATCGTCAAACGAGACACGTCCTCGGATGCTTTAATAACAAACAAAGACAACCCAACTCCAACCTCATCAAATGCTAAGCTTAATGAAGCCATGGTCAGTATTATGGTTGCTTGTTTATCAAGCATGTATTGCACCATCATTAGACATCATTCTGCATCATGCATCCTCATGTTAAATCTTGTTCATCCTCATGTTCATTCTTAAAGGGGCAATTGTGTCACTCAATCTACTTTTGTTTTCCCGGCAGAAAACAATGATTATCTGGCAATAGTAGACTGACCCCTTTAAATATGAACCATGCTCACAACGTTCATTTTCATTTCAAAAAGCTCATTTTCAAATCTTTGTCTTTTCTTTTAAGTATTTGTTGTTTTGAGAATGAATCTCGAAAGTTAATAATTGTTTCTTTTTCAAGTAAGTTTTCTAATAAAGTAAATAATGCAGTGCTGCATAGATCATACTGAATGTACTCAACTAAATGACTAAATTTCATACTTTGCACAGTATGTGAATAATTCAATGCACCCATGTTTCAACATATTAAATAACTTTGTTTTTATACTAGTAGGCCAACATCATAAAGTCATTGAATATACACTTTTTATTATGGGATATGAAACTTAATTGTTCAAAGAGGTTAACAAACCCCATCACCTTGTTAATGTGCAAACAATAATACCTGCTTGCTTTTACATGTTGCACTCCAACTCCCTGATCCCTGCTGCTGTTGCTGATTATCCATGATGGTCTGTTTCTATGGAATGTTGCCATGGCATGTTACTATGCAGTTTTCAGGAAGTGGATCTGGTTATGGAGAAGTAGAGGTAAACTGTTATGTTAGTTACATGTATGTTACTCTTGTTTAACATATATTTATATTGAATCTCTTTTGTTTTAGCTTGATGGGACTGATACTCATTTCAGAGAGACAAGGGCAAAGCTCATCTGTTTTGTAGGGTTTGTTTCAGCTCTCTAGGGGTTGTACATATTTCTTGAAAGAGTCATAAATGAACCTACTTGATGGAGAGGGATATGAAATTTGCTTAAACAATTCCCACATCTCCATTTATTGGCCATACTTATTTCGGTTTCAAATTGAAAAATTTCATGAAAACTTGAATGAGCTGCAAACATTTTTTTGACTAACACTTTTGCCCTAAAGTCATATGATAAGAAGCATACTGTTCTAACAAATTCACAAATATAGTACACGTACCTAGTCACCAAATAAGGGACTAAAAAATGTATCTTGTGGAGTGAGGTACAATTTTACATATTTCTTTATTGTACAAATCATTGCATGATAGATAACTTGCAGCCTACATGTACATAGTAAACGTTGAAGCAATAATCAGCACTTATCAATGCGTTCATGACACAAACCTGTTTGTAAATGCCTTTGTAATGCTAACTATTGCAAAACCCTGAACAAATAAGATAACATGCACTGCCTGAAGATTTCACATTCAGTGCAGTTATCTAACCAATTAATTGGAATTATCTACCAGATGTTTATATTTTTTAATTCTTTGCAAGGAGACCAAAAGTAGACCTTCCGCTTTTTAATGTCATGTATAACCATGGCCTATGACATTATATACACAATGTACATTGTATTTCAGTTTGGAAGCACTGATGGAGGTAGTGGTGACATAACGACAACACAGCACAGCATATCATTCAATGAAACATCAGCATACCCCACTCTCCCATTCACACAGACAACAACACCTGCACAATCAACTAAAATCAAGGACGGTATACCGAAGGCAGGACAAGGATTCCCAACGACAGATTCCCCCGATGGAATGGCAACAGCTACCAAGGCACACTCTGGAATGGGAACAATGTTCACACCTTCATTAGGATTGGAAACAATGGCCAAAACACCCTCTGGAATGGATAAATCCACCAGTGCACCCTCTGGAATGGAAACAACAAAAGCACACTCTGGAATGGAAACAAATAAAGCACCCTCTGGAATGAGAACAACATCAACATCTTCCTCTGGAATGGAAACAACTAAAGCACCCTCTGGAATGGAAACAACCAAAGCACCCTCTGGAATGAGAACAACATCAACATCTTCCTCTGGAATGGAAACAACTAAGGCTCCCTCTGGAATGGAAACAACATCAAGGACTGATCCACCTGTAATGGATGCCACTTCCACTAAATCATCTGAAATGGATACAATCTCTATGTCTTCCCGTACAATACAAATATCCTCTGCCAGACCTTCTGGAATGGAAACAATCTCTAAAGCTCCATCTGTAATTGAGACAACATTAATATCTTCATCAAGAAACACTGCATCACCTAATACAGAATCTACATTACCAGTATCAATGACAGATTCCACAAAGACATTACCAATAAGTACAACATCGACAATGACAACATCTGCACCAGAGGAATCACAAACCATAACTGTAACAGCCTCATCAACCCAAACAGTTCCACCCCCTGGAATGGTAACAGATGTGAGTAATTTAGTAATGTATTGTCTGAAATATATTTATTTTTCTAAGGGCAATAATTGTTTTATTTAAAGCATTGAGTTTTCAATTTTGTGGTTTCCAATAATTTATAATAAAAGTTGAGTAACAGGAGTTTTTGAGTCTGCAAAGCAACAAACCAACATGATTAAGAATAATGGCTAGTAGTAATTCAAAGTTTTTATCATCCTTCCAGGGTCAAGACATGAAAACAGTGTCCTCCACCACACACCTTGTCAGAGTAATGTCTACCACCAACAAACCGTTTAAGATATCATCTACTCCCATTGTCAAGATAATAAGTGGTTCACCAGGAGTACCTGGTGTTAGTGGTGAGCCCGGTCCAAAAGGTGATGATGGGGAAGATGGTATCCCAGGTATCCCAGGATTAGATGGTGATGCAGGACCTCCGGGTTTAGCAGGTATTGTTGGTTAACTGCTTCTTGTATTGACAAATCTGTAATTGTTTCGGGGAAATCATCATTGTTACTAATTTTCAGAATTCGTCACAATTCTTTGACAATATTTATTCTGGTGAAATTGTTAATTCCCTATCTCTTTCAAAGGTAGAATTAATCCTAAGATCATTTTTTTTAAATTTGGGGCGGGGAATTATATTTTTTTTTTACAAAGACTTAAAAGAATTGTTTTTAAATAATGTTCTTGTGAGAAACATTTTTTTTTGGTACTGTATGTCTGTCTGAGATTTTGATGAGCAAGATCAAAGTACATGTACATGCATGTTCCAATCAATGTATTTCCTAATGTTTTGTAACCCGTAACACTTGTCCTGTACACAAACCAAACTTTTTCAAGAAGTTCTTGTATTCAAAAACTTGCCATGTGAAAAGGCAGGAACATTCCCCTTGAAATACTTGACAGACCTTTTGTATAAATTGTGTGCTCATTAATTACTTGTGTTGCAGCACAGCTTGTTACATGTATGCTAAATGCTGTGATTTTGGTTGTAACCAAAGCAGTAAAATGTTAAATTTGTTAACTACATGTGTCCCTCAAAGCTTAAACAACTGTACAGTCTTCCAAAACCCAAAAGTAGTTGCTGATTCTTTTTCCTTTATTTCCCTTCAAATATAATATACATGTAGTAAGCCTAATTAGGTAGTTGTATTTTTCTTAACATATTTGTAAATTATAATGCATATATAAGCATCCTTGATCAAAATATTGCTTTTTTAAGCAAGTAGAAATTGTGTAAATCCAGAATTGCTGTAGTGAGTTGTACCCAGCTTAGTTTGTGCATTGCATGGCTTTATTTGTTTGTCTCTAAGGTGAAAACGGAGAAAAAGGAATGACAGGAGAACCAGGGCTTCCTGGACAAAAAGGTGAGTATCACAACTAACAATAACTATGGCCATCTTGTCTGGTAACCAACCCACCATCAACAAGTTTATTAATATAATAAACTGCACCAGTAGTATAAAGTAGTAATCACAGACAGAATAAGCCAAAAAAGGCCTTACTAAATTTGACACAAAGTTACTTTTGTAAGTTTCAATATGATCATTTAAAAACTGGTAAAAGAATTGGAAAGGCTACACAGCAGTATTAATAGTTTTTATGTTCTTCTAACTTAAACACATTTTTTGAAGCATCATATCTGTTTAGAGACAAAAACAATTTAAGGCAGCGTATGACTCATTTTGACTCATTCTAGGCAAATCGCATTAGTTATATACATGTAGATACTGGCTAATGACAACATTGTACAAAATCTTTACTTTGTAGATCTCTCCGTTTCTTCTAGTGTCTGCTACATTTGTTAGGGAACTGTTGTCACTGTTGGACTCCTCAGTAGTAACAGCATTTGTATTAAATCCTGCTTGTTTTTATGAGATAGAATGCATGTTATCCCAGCCTAACTAATGTACTGTGCATTGCATAATGTTCACCCTCCAAACCCTGGTTGACTGTATAATTCATTTCATTTGCATATATTCTATCATAAGTTGGAATGGGCAAAATGATGTGTTCACAAGTCTTTCTCATGTAGTGCAATGTACATGTACACATGCAAATTGTCACCATGCACAGCTACAAATATTACTTAATTAATGTTACACATATTTAACATTTACATGATTATTTTGTCCTTATAGGTCATCTTGCCTTTATTGATCAATGATCATTCCTTCTCCCCTTACCCATTCTGGATTCACCTATGTTAATGAGTGTGTTTGTACGTACTTGTGTGTTTTTCACTGTCACCAACTAACGTGGTTTGTAGATTCATTGAATATATTCACACAAAATCACAGCATCTATTTTCGAAATTGTCATACCATCGTCTTCTTATTCTGTATATTGTAAATGTTTTCAGTTACAATATAAGTTCAGCTTATTCTAAATGTTTTAACTGTAAAATTATGTGTTTTGCAAGCCTAGTGCATTAACTCAACCAGTATGACTAAAATGCTAATAATTATAAGAATCTTTTAATCAAATTTTCACATAAATTTCATTTTAAATTTGTTTTTGTTTGTATGCTTGTTTTATGAGTCATGTTCATTACATCTTTAAGTTAGTCATACCTCAGGGTTCGCTGTGCTTGTTGATTCATGTTCTATTTTTAAGCAAGAAGCAAGGATGTCTGTTTTCCTGCTACAGTCTTAGGAAGGAAGGAAGGAACTTATGGAAAATAAACATGATAATAGATTTCTTTTGTTCAAGTATACTGAACAGCAAAAGAAACGCAAGTCGGAGGACAGCAAAAGAAACGCAAGTCCGAGGTCTTGTCAAGTTTTCAAACAGAAGACAAACCATTTTGATTCTAATCACTCATTTAATGAAAAATGCTTTCAATTTGTGAGCTGAAAGTGACTGTTGAAATTGCATTGCAAGATTTTCACATTCAACAGTCACTTTCAGCTCACAAATTGACAGCATTTTTCATTAAATGAGTGATTAGAATCAAAATGGTTTGTCTTCTGTTTGAAAACTTGACAAGACCTCGGACTTGTGTTTCTTTTGCTGTCCTTGGACTTGCGTTTCTTTTGCTGTTCAGTATATCTTAAAGTTCCAAGATACCTTTTCCCACTTTCTATCAACCATTTAAAAAAAATTAATATAATGTAAGTGTCACACATATACTTAATGTTGTTTCTGGGTAATGATATTTATACCATGGGAAAAAGTGATGATAACACAGAAAAATATTGAAGTACATGTACTTCCTTCAGATATTACTTTCAGTGATTTACTTGTTTTGATGTAATGTTAGCATGGTTAGTTATTGCATGTACTCTATGATGAATACACAAATCTAAGAAATATAACTAAAATGATATTTTGAAATATTTGATAAATTTAGGAGACATGAAAGTAAATGCAATCTTTTTTGTTCAGTATACCAGAAGGACATAGGATAAATGAACAATCAGTTGTTCAAAGAAAAACGTTTTCATAAATAATAAATGTGAATAAGAATGATGAAACTGTATTTTTGTACAAAATGTTATTCAACTGCAAAATAGTTTTTTAGTAATAAAAAGCATTCAAAATGTATTTTGTTTTTGAACAAGATATTAGTAATGTTTTATTTTATTTTTGTTCATCAGGTGAGTTTGGTGATCCAGGTTTGACTGGGCTTGTGGGTCCAGAGGGGTTGCCAGGTGCAGCCGGACCACCTGGTGATCAAGGATTACCTGGGGCAGATGGACCCATTGGACCTATAGGACCTATAGGACAAAAGGTTTGTGTACACATGGATAACTATAACAACCAAATCAAGATAATCCGAGCCTATTGGATTGAAGGCAGTGGTTGTATTGGAAGGTCTTTCGTTAACAACAATATCCAATAAATGACACATCCATCCAGTGGTACATGTATGTAAAAAAAATTACCTTTTTCGTAACCTGAATGAACATAAAACATTATTACTATGAAGGGTACTGGCAATCCAACTTTATCATGGAACAGCTGTTCATGCTTGATTTTCTGACTTCTGTTCTGAGACATAAGTAGAGGTCATGTGAAGTATTTTGGTTTGACCTCAGCATCAAACCATCTTCAATAGTTGTGATAGGCAAGACAAATTCAATGGGAATGAAATTACCAGTAAATGAAATTTAGAGGGATGAAATATGAAATAAGGAAATAGAAAAAAAAATATCTTGAGTCCATGTTTTCAAACTCTTTCACCACTCCCCTGACCACTGCTAAAAACCCACAAAATAAATGTTTATGTCCACTTTTGATTTCCTCAGGGAGAGGCAGGCATAGGATTACCAGGTCCGGCTGGATCTTTTGTAACTCCGGATCCAGAAAGGATTCGTGGACCCAAAGGAGACAAGGTTAGTTATGGTTCTTGATTGGAATGAAACATCTACAGAAATTTGTGATCACCACCAGAACCTTAAAGGGACAGTATCATCACGATTAACAGGGCATGGAATTGGAATGCTAGTTTTAGATTAACTCAGTGACTGCCATAATATCCCACATGATAAGGTCTTATTACCGTTGCTGCTGCATAAATGAACCAGTAATTTCCAGTCACTGGGTTAATCTTAAACTAGGACATCGATTCCATGTCCAGTTGAAAGTCTGCTCTGATCGTGGTGATACTGCCCCTTTAATATCAAAATATGTTTTGGAAGAACCTGATTTGAGGGGGATGGTACTTTTAATGTACAGTTGGTTCAATGTCAGTATGTGTATACATGTACATACATACATGTACTTATTAGCCAGGTTAGTGGAAGACAACGACCCAATCACTTGTAAGCAATTAAACCTCTTTCTTCCTCCATGATTAAACCTAATCACCCAATCACCCAATCACCAATCAAAACAGATACTACACGTACTAATGTTTAGAATATATCATATTAATGTACATGTAGGTTCTTATGGGATTGTTATCACAGCCTGTCCATGTTTATTAATAATATGATTTACACAAAAATTTAGGTTTAACTTGAAACATCAGGCTTTTGTTTCCTAAACTTAGTAATTTACGTTTATTTATTTAAATGTTATCACTTTCAGGGTGAAATGGGAATTCAAGGAGCACAGGGTATGCAGGTAAGAATAGTTGTAGATTTACTTTCCCACTTACATGTAAACTAAAAACAAGTAAACTGACCTACACATACATGTACATAAACTGACCTACACATACATGTACATGTACATAAACTGACCTACACATACATGTACATAAACTGACCTACACATACATGTACATAAACTGACCTACACATACATGTACATAAACTGACCTACACATACATGTACATAAACTGACCTACACATACATGTACATAAACTGACCTACACATACATGTACATGTACATAAACTGACCTACACATACATGTACATAAACTGACCTACACATGTACATGTACATAAACTGACCTACACATGTACATGTACATAAACTGACCTACACATACATGTACATAAACTGACCTACACATACATGTACATAAACTGAAAATGCAAGTAGACTTATTAATTGTAAAATCAATTACATATATGAATAAATCTTATTTAATTTGTATTTGCAGGGTGATCAAGGTAATGATGGACCAGTTGGACCTCAAGGTGAACCTGGAGAAAAGGGAGAGAAGGTATTCAAATGATATACAAATTATATTCAAATATGATATCACTTATATCCAAAACTATGAAGTAAACATCTACAATGTACCACTAGTCCTGTGATGACCTTGCACACTCTGTGTATCTTAGGCATCTTGTCTCTGATGTCATAATTTATATGTACATGTATAGTTCATTGGAAATTAATTTGACCAATCAAAACCGTAGAGGTGAAACAACTATGTAAATCATTGAATATGAGGGAGTTGTTTCAATTGATTTTACTTTGCCCTACACCGATGTGTGTACAGCAACTGTATACTCGGTGCTTTTCGAGTGCCTGTGGAAAATACTTCACAGGCGACTCGGGCGGGATTCAAACCCACGACCTCCAGCTTACTAGTGCAGACGTCTTAACCTCTTGACCACCGAGCTTGCCCGATGACAATTGGCTGGCTAGAATCCTATATAGCAGCAGGTGCCGCGATATTTATAGTTTGATGAAATTCTTGCGTCGGGTGATAAACAATTGATTTAACTTTGCCCTACACCGACGTGTGTATAGCAACAGTTGTTTCAGTTCTGCATGTCTATGACTGGTCAAATAGCTGTCCACTAAACCATGTACATCAAAGTTTCAAATATAAGTGATATGAGAGACTCATAAAGAATGTAATGTCCCACAAATACAATAGTGCAGTGTTTCAGATAAAGAGCTTATCAAAGAAATGACAACCTTATCATGATGAATATCATCTCTTAAACTCAAGAGCACACACTTAAAAGTTCTGACTTCAGTACTGTGGAACATGCAGTTATCATCAAATAAAATACCAACCTGTCACATCAAGAAGCAGTATACATAAGCTTCTACATGCAAGTGTATCCCAGTATTGGTTAGTTACATGTAGTTTATCTGTTTCCAATCTCCAACTTGTCATAGTGCTTCCACATGTTATAGAGAACACCATGAAAATGTTTTTATACATTTCCATAATGTTGTCTCAACTTCCTTTTTTCAAGGGCAGTATGCACATGTGGTTAAACTATCATCTCTATGTTAGTCTCTATGCTAGCCTATATATTATTCTCTGTTAGTCTCTGTGCTAGTTTATATGTTATTCTCTATGCTAGTCTCTATGCTAGTCTATATGTTATTCTCTATGCTAGTCTCTATGTTGATCTCTATGTTAGTCTATATATTATTTTCTATGTTAGTCTCTGTGCTAGTTTATATGTTATTCTCTACGCTAGTCTCTATGTTGATCTCTATGTTGATCTCTATGTTGATCTCTATGTTGATCTCTATGTTGATCTCTATGTTGATCTCTGTGTAAATTGTTGTAACTGTAGAGAAGGAACATAAACTACCATTAAATACCCAGAAATTAAAATCTGAAAGAAAAAAGGCTTTTAAATGTATCTTTTATAAATTTATGTTGAAGTTAGATTAATTCTAAAATGTTGTATGGTTTATTTGTTGTTGTTTACAGGGTAACCCTGGTGAAGGTTTGCCTGGTCCACAAGGGCCAATAGGACCTATGGGATCACAAGGACTGCAGGGTGAAATGGGACCAACGGTTCAGATACCGGTGAGAAAATATCAGATAAATATCAATGCTTTCAGATGTACACAAGGTTTTAAAAAGTAGATGTACTTCAAAGTAATGATTCTATACCATGTGACATGCAAACTGTTTGAATTCATCAGTTTCACTCAGAATTAAGTAAGTAAAATTTCACATTGTATGTCAAATGTACCCCGTACAAAATTTTTGTTTCATTTCAACTAATCTCTTGTTTAAAAAACTTTTTGTTTAAAAAAATTTTCTTAGGAGATATTCCAATTCTTTGATGAAGGTTCAGGATACGCTGATTTAGTGGTGAGTTTACAGTATGTATGGATCATAATGCAAAGTGACAATTAGTAAGTATGCAGAATGATATTAAAGTCCAGGTACATTGTTAGTAAAATGTTTGTGTGTAATATTTTCCAATAAAATTCATTATTTTTTTTATAACTCTTAATATTTGCAAAATTTCAGCAACCTGTATCTAATGCGGTATTTTTGAGATATACACCAGACAGCTAGTACAACAGATTCGTGATGTGCCATTCTTATATTTTCCTTAATTTAATTCTCAATTCTTCTTATTCATTTATTGTAAGGTTTTGAAAATAAATAATTTTGTAATTCTTCAGGGAAAACGAGGTAAAAAGGGTGAAGATGGTGAGCCAGGCCTATTGGGGCTTTCTGGTCACCCAGGCCCAATGGGTCCAGTAGGTCCTTCAGGTAGCCCTGGTCTACAAGGAGTTCCTGGTCCACCAGGAATACCTGGTATACCAGGAACACCAGGACGACCAGGTATTGTTGCTAGTAACTACACAGTGATTGAAGGACCAAGCGGAAGGGATGGATTTAATGGAAGTCAGGGACCACCGGGAATACAAGTAAGTCTTGAATTCATAAACAAATGTAATATATATAATTGTTATGCATTTCAATAGTTGTTATTTCCTTGTTAAATTTGTATATTTTTAGATGTGTCTTTTAGGGGCATTAATATGTCTTAATGCCAATGTTATAAAAAAAATACAATGTACACACACTTAAAAGTACTGTTTAATGCCAGAATTCAAAAGCAAAAATGTTTACAAACATTTTTCTTCAACCAGGGCCCACCTGGACCTACAGGACCTGCTGGGCAGGATGGACTCCATGGAAAACCTGGACATAAAGTAAGTTAAGCTTCAACTTTTGTTGAAATTGAATTCTAGCTTAATTTTCTATATAATGCTGTAGTACTCGGAAATTATATATTTTAAAAAGTAGTGATAAATGTTTTTTTTTTTTTTTAAGGGGATAGCAGGTGAACCAGGAATGGATGGACATCCAGGCATGAAGGTAATGATTAATCTCAATCATAATTATTTATAAAATATAATTATTTGTGATTAATAATTATCTATGCATATTTACATTGAACTAAAAAGGGCAACACTCAGATTGTTTACCAGCTTGTAAATAAAGTGACTTTCGTCCAATTGGTTATTGGTGTCTTTTTGTTATTATTATGAGTTTTGTTTTGTTTCAGGGAGATCCTGGAATGCCTGGGCAACCTGGCCCACCAGGTCCACCAGGAAAAGTCTACATCATGCCAACAGAAATGGGTCCTACTTCACCATCACTACCATTTACAGTAAGTAAAAGGAGTTGACAAAGTAATATTCTATAAATTGTCAAAGAAATATTTGCTTTACTCTCTACACATCTACAATCCCATTAGAGTCTAAACAACTTTGTAAACATTACAATTGATTTTAACACATAATGACTGTCAAACATACTTTGACAATTATGTAGGATTGATTTTATAGATGATTTTGAACCAGTATTTAGCTTCCTTTTAACAAGAGGAAACACGTCAAATGCAATTTAATAAGAAAGAAGAAATAAAAGAAACACATTATCGGTTTGTCTTGTTGTAATTAAAACAATTATTAACAACAAATTTATTCTTGTGATCTTTTATCAAGGAGAAATAGAAATGTTTTTAAATAATACAAATTGCATGTAAAATAGTTGAAATATGGGTGATTTATCTTGCAATTAAGACTTTAAGACTTTATATTAAGACTTTAATTGGTTGTATTGTTTTTTAATTAATATTTAGGATAGCGACATGATGACTGGAAGTGGTAACATGCCCTTCACTACATCACCTTTTAAAAATGTTGTAAGTTATTGCTTAAATTTAGTGTATCAAGATTTAATTTTGTTTCAGTTTTGTTGTTTAACTAAGTAAAAAAAACAAATCATAGTTTTAATGTCATTTAACAGAAATGTCATAGTCATCGTAATCTAATGTAATCAGTCCGTAATTTTTGCCTTGTTATTCATGTATTTGCTTCTTATTTGCTTCTTTTCTCGTCTTTGTTTTGTTAACTTGTTTGATATTTCATCAGAATGGTAGTGATACTCAATGTTAAATCATAGATAATGACTCCAGTTGTATTTTCCCAAACAGGATGGAGATGCAGTTATCCCTGGGGAAATAGGTCCCCCTGGGCCTGTGGGTCTACCTGGAGGTCGTGGTGAACGTGGTGAACGTGGTCTCACAGGACCACGAGGAGAAAGGGGACCAAAAGGTGATATGGGACCCATTGGTCCGATGGGAGAACAGGTAAGAACAATGTCAAATTCCTGAAATCCAATTATATAAATGAAATTATACAAATTTAAAAAGAAAATACAAAAACTGCTAATGATAAATTTTTAAAGTCATGAAATATAGCTGCACTGTGAAATTGAATGATTTTATTTTGTTTGTGTACTGATGATCAATGTGATCTGTTTATCCTATCATATTTATCAGGGCCCTGCAGGTGAACCTGGACCAGAAGGATCACCGGTAATATAAAATACTTATATTTAATATTTAAAATTATTTTGATGTATACAATTTAAGAATTCATGTTTTAATTCACTTTCATGTATGTTATTGCAGTCTTTTAATGTTATATAGTATGAATGTTATATGTATAAGTTAATGTTCTTATTGCATGGATGGTGTATAACCTTTTTATAATTATGATGAATTAAGATTGAATATTGATTAATTAATGAAAGCTCATTATGGCCTTACGAAAAACAAAATCTGAGCATTACTTCTGATATGCAAGGAAATATTTAGGGATAAAGAATATATTCAAAAAATGAGAATATTGTAGATGTTTGAAATAAATTGAGGTTTTTTATTTGTTTATTTTTCAAAATTATCATTTCAATACCAATGGTACTTTTTTGTTTGCAGGGTAAGAATGGCAAAGACGGAGCCATAGGCCCACAGGGGAAGCAGGTATGATATATGAGCTTGTCTTAACATTTTTTAAAGAATAGATTGATCTAGATTTAGCCATAGTTCCTACCCATCTTAAGCAATTCTGAGAACTGTCAGTCATGCCAACCCCACAGCCATTAAACATTACAAAGTCTTTTACATAATGATGTATTTGCATATGTTATGTTTTTACTTCTTGCTCCTATTGGATTTATGTCATGTGCAACTTGCCCACTAGGCTATGAATTGTGATTGTAATGAAATAAACAAACATTTGATCATATTGGTTAATCTGTGTCGATTGACTTACCAGCTAGATCAGTCTGTACCAGAAATTGCAGGGAGCAAAACCTCTCCCCCTCCTCTCCAGATAACATATTTAGATATTATGTTTGATACATAATAACAAACTGTGTAAACAGTAGCAACAATTGATATTTCTATATTATTATTAGCTAAAAGACATCACAAGTATTAGAACATCAGTTTTAACAATGAATATATTCTTGTAACTTTGACCTTAAACAGGGATTGAAAGGTGAACAAGGTGTTGGTTTAGAAGGACCTCCAGGTGAGGTTGGACCACAAGGATTGCCAGGGATGCCAGGACAGCAGGGTATTCAGGGACCACCAGGCCCACCTGGAGAAATGATTGTAAGTATCCAACTGATGACAATTCACATATAAATTTATAAATATGTAGAAAGATAATTATTTGATGAACAGATGAATAACTTTAGAAAATAGTTTCATTGCCCTGACTTTCTAATTATTTCCAATTTTAATTGAATAATGACCAAAATGTTTGATATTTTTCTTGGCAGATTGATGTTGATGGCTCTATGGCAGAGAAGGGAGAGAGAGGAGCTCTCGGTCCGGAAGGACCTATGGGACCAAGAGGAACTAAGGTATTCTTAATCTATCTTTAAGAAGAAATGATATTACACGAATTCTAACATTCTCAACTGATATTGTTAACAGTTCTTGCATACATAGACTTGATTGGTCGGGTATATTAATCCCTGAAGTTTCATTATTTCATTTTGTAATCATACACCTTTATTTTGTCGGTTTCAAGGGTGAGGCTGGTTTGAATGGTATTCCTGGTTTCCATGGTGATAAGGGTGATGCAGGACCTCCTGGGCCAATAGGACCCATGGGAGTTCAGGGACCTTCAGGAGAAAAGGTAGATACAAAGGAATATCATTAATAGGCAGTGGATATGGGCAGCTTCTTTTTATTGCTGTCATTTGAGGATTTGGAAATATTGGCAAGTACACATATTTTACCTCTCATAAAGAATTCAGAGACACACTGTTTATGAAAACCATTTAAGTTTGTTACATTTAATTGACAGACAAACATTGTATCAATTAAAGGAGTTTTTAACGCTTCATTTGTTGTTTTCAGGGAGATAATGGTGAGCAGGGAGCTCCAGGCTTCCATGGGATAGATGGTTTAGATGGATTACCAGGACCAAGAGGACCTCAAGTAAGTCTAGACACGACTCAAATCTTATTAATTCAGTAGTGAAAAACAGAAGAAAATTTGTACTTTATTGTAGTGGGTTGTTCAATTTCATTTATTTTCCAACAATTTATAGGAGGAAATAATGTTTTTAATGAAGAAAAGATATTAAATGAAACATTGTACTATCAGACAATCTATTTTATCCTAGTATGATTTTTCTTATGAATGTTGCTATTGCAAAAAGGTATTTATATATAAAAACAGTTGGCCCTCATTACAATTGTAGCTTACTATTATTCAAGCTTAGTACTTCCTATCAATGAAACATTTAAAATTGAAATGTAATAAAGGAAATATTCTTATATTTGGTGAAATCTATTGGTGAAACATGTAGTTATAGTTTGTTATTGATGTATTGTATTAGGGTTTGAAGGGTGAGCCTTATGTACCCGATGATACAGAACTAATTCTCTACAAGGGTGAGCGTGGGCCAAGAGGAGGAAGAGGACCAAAGGGCCACTTTGGTATACCTGGAAGACCGGTATGTATATTTGTACATTTAGTTTAATTGGAATTTATATTAAATCTGAATCAATTTTTTGTCACTTAAATGTTTTTTTATATTTTATTTGATTTAGTTTTAATTAGAAAATGAAATATTTGATTTAAGAAAAATATATATTTATTTTGTTTTGGCTGATGGCAAGGCAGAGATGAACAAAGATAATATACCGATACTCTTCATTTGACTAAGTACATGTAGTCTGTGTACATTGTACATTCACTGATCAAGTTACCTATACATGTGTGCAGTTGCTTAAATAACTGATAGTATTTTAAACATGTTTTCATTCCTATTTTTCTGTCATAACTGCTGTCCAAGATGACAGTTATAACATAGGAAATATTCTTTAACATTGTTCTTTGATTGTTTTTATGTAGGGTGACCATGGTGGTATAGGACCACCAGGGTTGTCCGGACCACCAGGAATTGATGGACGACCTGTAAGTTCATATGATGTTCCCATATATTTTTCTTGATATACAGCATAATTAAAACAAAAATCTATTTTCTTTTATCTTGATTTTTCTTCCCATTGTATAAACATTTTTGTCACATTTCTAATTGCCGGTCTTTCCCACCAATAAATAATTTGTACACCTCTTCTAAAATCACCTTTTTTCCCTTGTTTTTTTTCAGGGAATCGGACTACAAGGTGAAAAGGTAAATAAATATAAATATTTTATTTATTTCAAATTCCATCCACTTTACCCAAAAGGCTCATATTTGAAGGAAATGTTTTGGTTGACACTGAATATTGTTTTTTTATTGACAGGGAGATCATGGTGCTAAAGGGGAGAAAGGAGACTCGGCTGTTGGTGATATTGGTGAAGAGGTAAGTTCAAGAAATATTATTCAACATCACTTTCTTTTATCAGCAAGATCTTTATCCTCTGTTTTTTGAAAGATGAAAGTGTACAATTTGAGAAATAAGTATTCCAAGTCAATTACAAAATAATATTTTTACCTTACATGAAATATTTGTGATGTAATTATTTGTTTAGGTGAAGGGTGAAAAAGGAGACATTGGTGAACCAGGACCTTCTGGTAAAAGAGGATTAGATGGGGCACAAGGACAACCAGGTAACCATGGTTACACATTCATTGCCATAACATTAGTAGAGGCTTATTCAATAATTTAAGTGTTTAACATATTAGGACAATAGAGGTTGTGTTTAACACAGATATTGATCTCCACTTAGGACAATAGAGGGTGTGTTTAACCTTGATATTGATCTCCAGTTAGGACAATAGAAGTTGTCCATTGTTTCACAGGATGACGTATGGTTGTAATTTTGTGTACTTTGTCTAGGATTCCCAGGTGTGAATGGTTTGACAGGATCTAAAGGAGAACATGGTGTACAAGGGCCAGAAGGCAGACCTGGTGCTCTGGTTAGTATACTGTACATTCCATCATTCATTTGGTCAACTGACAATTAATACCCCTTTATTGAATAATCACATTTGTTACATAGCTATCATGCTTAATAAGCTCACAATACACAAAACAGTTATTACTAACAAGCTTGCTAGCGCTGAAGGGGTCATTGCCACCTTGGGTACTCCCCAATGGTACCCAGGCAATCTCAATCCTATATGTACATTAGTAATGCAGAAGGGGTCATTGTCACCTAGGGTACTCCCTAATGCTACCCAGGCAATCTCAATCCTAGGTACACTTATGATTGCCTTGGTACCATTGGGGAGTACCCGAGGTGACAATGACCCCTTCAGCATTATAAGCACACATGGTTAATTATACATGTTTTATGTACACCCACATTGGCTTTGATGAAAAGTGTGTTCCTCTGTGTCCGAGTATAAGGTGATTGGAACTGATCTAAATTTCTGAAGCTCTGTGTATAATATGATACTGTGTATCACAGATTGGCATAACTGCCAGAGAAAATCATAACTATTCATTATTTTGTTCCTTGTTAAGGGTTTCCCAGGAGTCGATGGTGTGCCTGGCGGGGAAGGACCTCAAGGACCAAAGGGAGAAAAGGTAAAAGTACAAAGAATGTAAATGGTTATTGCAACAAAAAGGTGATAAAATGTTTGTAAGAAGTATTTATTGTATAGATGATACATTATATGATGTTTTGAGCAATGTATACTATTGAATACTTTCTTGTGTAAGGCTGAAATAATATTTAACAAACTCGGAAACAAAATTTGAATTCCACGTTTTTTAAATTGAATCCTATATAGAAAATATGAGGAAAAGTATGGTATTATGTATACATAAGACATTATAATCATACAGGTGTATTGCTATAATTGGTTATACTGATACGACCATGACTGATTTGTAACATTTATCTTTAGGGAGATACTGGACAGTTTGATGGTGAATACTACATTGGACCTCCTGGTATTCCTGGTCAACCTGTAAGACATTTATAACAATACTAGTATAATCATTATATTGAGCATTTTAATTATTATTAATGATGACATTAAAAATTACTTTCTTAAGGACATGAGCATCATAAACCTTGTCTGGGATTTACACCCATATTCTGATGTCATCACAATACAAATCTGGAAACCTCTCAGCCATGGCACTCACCATGTTCAACAATGGTATATATTTTAGTTGAAGTGGATGACGACACTATAATTGATGAAACTGAACATATGGGTTGTCTATTTTTATACTTTTTGTCATTTGAAACTATTTTTAAAGACTTATTGGGGGAGATTGTCTGACCCATGCATACAGTTTAAGAAGATACAAATATTATTGTAACTTTGTTGTTGTTTCCTGTCAACAGGGACCTCCTGGTGAGAGTATTAAGGGTGAACCAGGTCGTGATGGAGCGCCAGGTGTTCCTGGTTTTGGTGTTCCTGGAGAAGAAGGACCTGTTGGGCCACAGGGACCCCATGGTCCCCCAGGCCCCCCTGGAATACCAGGTAAGAAGTAAAAGTAAAAGAAGAAAGTATCTATTGGGATCCTGCAAATAACACAAAATGGAAAAAAGGAACAAAGCCACTTCTCAAAGCAAACATAATTAGCAATTGAAGATTGGTTGTAGCTGACTGTTATGTAGTTTATTGATATATTAAAATGCTCATTACATTTGACATCTGCTCAATTTATTCAAATATTTATCATTGTAAAATACCTACATTGAAAACTCCTCGCCCATTCATTGTTCTCCTCAGCACAAGATTCCAATTTCCCGACAGATGGAACTGTCATCCCAATAGAGGGACCCCCAGGACCAACAGGTGCCCCTGGTCAATCAGGAAGGAGTGGTGTACCAGGAAGATCTGGTCCTCAAGGACCCATAGGTGATAGAGGACCTAGAGGATTCCCAGGTACCTCTGGAGACGGAAGTGTAAGTAAATCATCTTCCACAGCACAAAGCAAGTATGATTTGCAGTGGAAATCTTGGAAAAACATGTTTGTTTTATAAGTGGGTTAAACTTTTGAAATGTTTAAATTAGAAAAGGAACAGGACACATTTCTTATACGTAGATATATTTTCTAGACACTTAATATTATTTGTTACAATTGGTGACTTGTCTATAGAAAGGTCACAAGAAAATATGTTGATTAAAAAACCAATAAGGGAAATATTGTTTTAATCCATGAATATTATCTTATGTTTTTGTAGTTGCAGGCTTTTGATTCTATCAATGACATGATTAGACATGCTGCTAGTCTCTCACCAGGCACTATTGCATTTGTCTCTGATGTACAAGAGCTGTATTTAAGAAAAAATGATGGCATGACTCAAATATTGGTATGTTTCTGATCATCAAATTCACTCTATGACATTGTTGTGAAAAAAACGCGGAAAAATGCTGTGACCCTGCTTCAGATCTAACCCTAGTCATTATGTCCTCATTAGTCCTCATCTGACTAGGTTTGCTCAAGATTCCCTGGACTTTTCATGCCACTTATAAAACTGAGAATATATTCAGCTTCTGTAAAATAAAACTAAAAGTATCAAAGAGTACCCCAAAGTTGAGCTTATAATGTCATTTTTTTTGTTAAACAATTTTTGCTTTAATGTATTCCATGTATATAATAATGTCAAGACATTAATTACAGGAATCATCAGCTATCTAGACTCAATCTTGCCCTTATATATCAATGAGTTCATAATGCTTGACTTTCATATCATGACTCAAACCAAGTTAATCATCCAATAGCATCCATTTTCATATGAGTAATAGAGGAAGTGGCCATATCATATGTGGATTTTTACTATTATGTTTTATCAAATGTAGTCAAATCATTTATTACATTTGAATTTGTTTAATGTTGAAATATTCCTGTTTCTTATCATTCACAAATTCATGTAGTGATATAAATGTTGTAGTTAATATAAGTATGTAGTTAAACATTTTTCTTTTCTCAACCATATAAATGTCTATTTGATAATGTTTGATATTTGAATGCATACAGTTCATCATTTGAATGTCATCCAATGTCTGTATTTTGCAGTTAGACTGCCCAACATTTGAATGCACATTTTTGACAATTCAATTTTTGCTTTGAAGATGTTTGAATGCTCTTTTCAACAAAATGCAATGTCTACATATGCCAATATTTCTAGTTCTCCAGACACATTAATGTTTACATTTCCACAATGCCTGATGATCATGTAGATTAATCCATTTCCTTTTCTATTTAGCTTGGAGCTACCTTTAACCTAGACCCTGTGATACCTACTACCACTTCACAAACTCCCCCCACTGTAAGTTGCATTTCTTTTCAGGTTGATCTTTCAACAAAATACGGTTGCAAAATAAAATCTGTGAGTGCGTTTATGCAGTCATGATTAACTGGATATATAAGCAAACTTTTACTGGGCATATCCTGGATATGCAATTTTGAAATCTGAACAGAATTTTTGTACATAAATCAAATGTTAAATTTTCCATCCTTTTTTCCCAAATTACAAAACAACCGATAACTTCTATGTTTTGTGTTGTTAATGATTCTACATGAACTTTCAGACGGAGAGAAAAGTTACCATTCCACCAACAAAACCATCTCTTCCTGGACCTGATCTAAGCCTTGGTGATCAACCAATGGTAAGATTTTATTATAGAAGCCAAAGATTAGACATAAGATAATTGAGTTATGATAGATTCATTAACCGATTTGTGTAAAAGGCTAGACACTAGGTGACACCTGACCTGACTAAATGATGCCAAAACAAATTCTCAGTCAAAACCTTCAAAGATTTAAGTCTTCAAAATATGCAGCAGAATACAAAAACACAAACTTTCATAAAACTGTCTGATGCATGGAGATACCAAAATAATAATAATGTGATAATTAATCATGATTTTGGACACTAAAACTATATGTTTAATTCTCAGTTATACGTGTACGCCTTGAATCAACCAATGTCAGGGTACGCTTACGGCGATGACAGTCTAAGAGGTCTGAGGGGGGCTGACTTACATTGCTATCGACAAGCACAGGAACAACAATTAAAGGGGACATTCCGTGCTTTCCTGTCATCCAGAGTACAGGATGTTAAATCAGTAGTCAATAAGGATTTCCATCATTTACCTGTAGCCAACGCAAAGGTGAAGTGTTCTCTTTTTTCATGTTAATTGTTCAATTAAAGATTTCATTTCTTACGTAACATATTTTTATGTATAAGAATTGGTTAAGTACATCAGGTGTGTTCTACTGGTTGAATCCTTAGAATGTGTGGTTCAAAGTCTGGCCATTATTTTTTACCTGAGAAAAACTCTAATTATACATGTGGTTGTGTTCTATAATCAGATAAGTGACTCATATGGCTGTGAGAGCTTAACCCTAACTTTCCCAAATCCTCCAAAATCCTCTTTGCCAAAGTGAAGGATTTTGAAGGATTGAGGTTATGTGGAAATTGCAGTGGTGAAGGATTTTGAAGGATTTTGAAGGATTGAGGGCAGATGTGATTATTTGCTTGGTGGATTATGGAGTATTGAGGTTATCAGGCTATATTTGACACTGGATGAAAATGGAGGATTGAGGTTACACGGTACATGCATGGTCTGTCCAAAAAATGATTTTGGAGGATTGAGGTTATTAGGCATACTTACCTTCCTTCCGCCATGGTACATGGTGATTGCAAGGTCAGTGATTGGGCCAGTGGACACTGTTTATTGCTCCATGCATGCAGGGAGGGTGCCTGGCCCTGGACCATGTACATATCACACATGTGTGCATACATGTTATCTGCATACAATGGTAGTGGTCATTATGCTTGCTTTACTACTGAAGGATTTTGGAGGATTCAGATTATGTGTAAGCAAATGGGCCAAGGGAGTTAGGGTTAATGTACTTTCCATGTAGGTAAATTACATTTGGTACCATGCTTGATGACAAATGATACTAGTGATGTGCAACACATTGATGCTTGTTTAGGCTAATGATCATAAGGGCTATAGAAATAAAAATATCCCCAATGATATCCTATAAGTATTACCTAAATGTCTCCAAAGGAAGTCCAGATATCAAACCTCCCTGTAATTGTGTATGAAGTGTAAGTTATTTGGTAAGATACTTTATTCAGAAACAGTTATAACACAAGATAACAAGCTTTCATTGATTTGTTTTATTCCACTATAGAATGAAGTCATGTTCACCTCCTGGTTAGAGATCTTTAACGGGACAGAAGCACCGTTTGATACTGATAAACACATTTTCTCTTTTGACGGCAAAGATGTGATGACAAATAAAGAATGGTAAGAATTAACTTCTAATTTTATCATCCAAAAATCTCTTAATCTTGAATAAATGTCAGTGATTTTTCCAAACTAAACTATTTTAATTATTCTCGGTGTTTAATTTCATGAAAATATAATGCTATTGAGTATCTGTGCCTGATTAGAATTAACAAGGGGTTGTGAATTGTGATCATTCCTTTATAGGAATTTGTATTGAAAACAAATGCTGCTAATGAACGTTCAATAAATTATTTTCTGTTTTGAATCTTAGGGACATGAAGTATGTATGGCATGGCTCATACACTGACGGTGCCAGAATGACCAATAGCTATTGTGGAGAATGGCGTACTGTAGACCAGGAAGCCAGTGGTCAAGCCAGTCCATTGGTCGATCATAAACTCTTAGGTCAAGAAACACAGCTATGCAGTGAATCTTTAGCAGTATTATGTGTACAAATATCACCAGGAAACTAATACTTATTATTAGAGGGTATCTTTAGTCACACTCAGTATGATATTAATAGTGCATTAGATTGTTAAGTCTCTCAAAATAAGATGTATGTTCCATCAAACCAGGGTGTCAACGCATTGTCTTTCAGACACGAATATATTAAAGTATGACTTGTACCTAGATCTCAAGAGAACAAACCCTCACAAAATAACAGTCAAATCAAACAACTCAAAACAAGTTTGATTGCTTGTGGATGTGGTTCTATGTTTTGGAGGTTTTCATATATATAGAAATACATTTATTGCCATACTAAAATCTTGTCAATATGGAACTGTGGTTTAACTGGCTTTAAATGTATATTGTTTTTATAACAAAATCCTTGCAATCATTTTGGGTGCTACAAATGACCAAGTTAACCACGGTTTGTCCTGACATTTTACTTATAAGTGCCTGTAGTACATTTAAATTAAAATGTTGTTTGTACATTATTATTATTATACATGTAATATTAAGCAAAGGCTTGTTTTAATTGTTCTGCTTTTGTGAAAATTAGATTTGGAAAAGCTCAGTGACAATCTTAAACCTTAGATTTATGTTTTTAACATCTGTATAGTGTCCTTAAATTATATTTATAAACTCTAAAGCAGACTTTTTGTCAAAGTTACTTATTACTAATGCTTTTTTAACTTAATCATTAACGTCGTCAGTGTCTTTAAAATACAACTTTTCTGTTTGAATGCATCATTGCATGATTGAAACATTAGAGTAGACTCAGTTTAATTTCTACCTCAAGTTTTACTTTTATCATTATTTGTCACAACCAGTCATTTCATTTGTTTTTTTAGTTGATTCCAACGCAAAGTCACAATGGACATTGATATAGTTTGTCCTTATATATCATAAATGAACAATCAGTAGTCTTTTTTAGGTAAATAAATCATGTTCGTTTAATTTTCGATTTTGTAGATGCACACCGCCAAAATCTTCCATTAACTCAAGTTCAACTGCCAAATTATTTGATACAAATCTTGTCAGGGTTTCATCTTGTCAATGCAACAAAATCATAGCTTGCATGGTGGGCCAAATTGAGATACAGTAATACATTGAAAAAAGGTATTTTACCACAATGATATAGCAAATTAAATAATCAACTTTTTCATTATTACAACACCTGACGCAAAGGGCAACAATGTTGCAAGTGCATTCTATGCAAAACTGTTTGCAGTCACTATTTTTTTTACAATAATTCTTATTTTCAAGTAAAATAGTTCAGTTTTTAATTATTAAATGCTCAAACCTCAAAATCACTGATGCAACGATTTTTTAATGTCTCCTCTCTATTACTATTTATCAAAAAAGAAACTATTTTTGGATGTACATACCACAAACAGTGCCTTTTTCTCTTACTCTTCTTGAGGTCACGAATTTGTTCTTAATATCTTATGGTTTTTAGTGTTTTTAAAGCTTTATATATATATATATATATCTTTTTAGACATCCATTTGTAAACATTAGAACAGCAGTTAATATTTTACCCAAACACTTGGTGCTAATTTAATTAATAATTGTTTAAAGGGTAATAATTAAAATCATGTTGCTTGTGAAATAGGAGATAATGAATGATATGTGGTGCATTTTATAGTACAAATTTGAAACAATAAATATTCTATGCTTCAGCATGCTATGGATTCTAGTGTATTATGATAGCCAACTTTTCTATAAGCTTGTATTACATCACAATTTGCTCACAGTTGTAGTTATTGATTTTTTTTTGGTAATGTTTAATTGTTTTAATGAACTACATTTGTTGATGGCTACTGATTTAGTTCCATTTTTTCAGAGCAGCTTTGGACAAACGAAAAGATTGAAGTAATAAACCATTTTATTTAAAACCGAAAGAGTGGAGACGATTCTTTGAAGGGTTAACCTGGTGCCATGTCAAATCAAACAAAATCCCGGATCAGAGATGGTCAGTAGTATTGGAAATATCAAAATGGTTGACATGTGTATTTACAGTTTACAACACTGCCTTACCATCACTACCATTTTCCTGTTTTTATCCGACAAAGTCTTGAAAGCTAAATAACGTGAACTTGGACCAAATAAACTCAATAAGCAAAATGTAAATTTAAAGTTTGATCAAATAAATTTATTTGGAATTGAAATTGTTGAACTATTGTTTTTAGACATGCACATAACTTCTTAAAAAATGTATATATGTTGACCTTCAAATAGACCATCTGTTCTTTTTCTGCATAACAAATACAAAGACTCAAAGTATATATTTTTTTCACACAGCAACAATCATGGTTTTAAAGGGGCAGTATCATCACAATCAACAGGACATGGAATCAGAGTGCTTATTTTAGATTAACTCAGTGACTGAAAATAATTTCCCACAAGATAAGGTCATATTACCAATGCTGCTGCATAAGTGAGCCACTAATTTTTAGTCATTGCGTTCATCTTAAATTAGGACATTGATTCCATGCCTTGAAAGTCTGCTCTGATCGTGATGATACTGTCCCTTTAATACACACAATGAGACTTATATGAGGCATTATGACCAAAGTAGGTTGGTGCTTCTGATGTTGTAAACCTCATAGCTATCCCCATCATGGTTTCTGGAAACCTAAACAGACAGCATGGTCTCAATCAGTGCACATTAACCCTCCTATGCCCAGGCTGAAATTTGGCCCAGTAAGCACCGCACCCACAGTCACTTGAGTATTTTTGGTTGCATTGCCAATTGTTCACACGTGTATTTTTCTCTAAGAGTGCTGGAGATAGTGGCAAAGTCAAACACTTGTGTATGTCCTACATAAGTTATATGCAGAGTCGCACAGAGCTGTGTATGTACTGCATAAGTTAGCAGCAGACTCGTATACAAATGAGTGGTTTTGGTTTGACCTACCAAAGCCACATGTCCTTGCATTTATTTGAGTGCACTGCACAAAGTCAATGGGTTGGGAGTGACATACAAATTTTGAGTGTCTTTGATTGTTAAACCTATAGGAGGGTTAATGTTGACTACATGTAAATTCATGTGCAAGACATTTTCATTTTAGTCCTAATGGTTTCCATCCAGTTTATAAATCATACAAGTTTAACTTCATTTACTCCTACACACGTCTATGAACATGAGACTCGTGTCCAATATAGACTAGTGCCTTTTTAAGTGTTGTATTTGGGCAATAACAGGCAAACTGTGTGATAATGACCTATAATGCCATGTGAAAACTTGTTTTTAAATGTGTTGACTGTTCAGTGTTTTATACAAGAAGGAATTTAAAAATCTGCTGCTTGGTCTGTTGTTCATGAAGAAATCCTGCCACACAATTCCTGCATTCTGGATACCTGATGGGTTTCTATCCATCGACATGTTTTCTGTTGAACCCATCAGTCACCCAATCAGTTTGTTGTATTCTTGTTTAGCAAATTATCAATCTATTTAACTCTGCACACACATTGTAAGTATCAAGCACAAAAGGGCTGGTTCAGTCATTTAGCACAATGGAATGTCTAGATAAGATGTCTAAATCTCTCTAGTGTCATGCAATGCATACCAATATATAAGTAACTAATAAGTGACTGAATAAGCTCTTTAAGAACATCACTTCAGCAAACAAGTCCCATCCAGAGACAACTAGAAGATGACTTCAATGATGCTCACTTCCATGGTCATGGCTTTCCTCTTTCCATAGTAGCTTCTCAATACCAACAGCAACAACAAATGCAGCTGCACCCCAACCTAATCCTCTGAAGAATACAGTGTACCACGGTGCTGCACGCATGTAATGCTGGTATCGCCAAACTTCATTCCTGGTAAGAATGGGGGTTGGAAAGAAATAAGTTTAATACTCTATTCTGAAAACATTCCAAAGTCTGTTTTAATTCTGATAACAAATAATGTATAAGTAAGATTTGTAGCTTTGCATGGTGAAAAGGATATGTAAAGGCTGTTTGCGGTAACAACATGTAGAAATTTTGAATGTCAATTGTAAAATAAATGTTATTTGCCTTACATTTCGAACCTGGCAGGTTCTTTCTCAAAGGAAAAGTGTCAATTGTTTTAGAGAACATCATTTATTTAAAAAATGTGACTAAAAAAAATCAATAATAAACCTAGTAAATATCTTTGACTTTCAAATTTGTGGTGTAGGACTAACAAACTCATTTGTATTAATGTTACAGTTAAAAATACAGTGGGAAGACAGTTGACCTCTTTTAGCCGTTTGGTTCCCAATTAAGTTGCTAATATTATACTTGTGACTAACATTAGTTGAGGACTGATTATATGGATTATCTCAATATGAATACTACATTTATATAGGCCTACATACATATACGTTAGCCTTACACGATCACTGGACACTGTATGGCCGAGCATTAAGTTACGTTCGTTAAGCATCATCAGGTCATAACTTATAAGTTGTTAAGGTTATTTTTAAATGGGAAATGAGGTCCAAAAGTATTTAAAAACTTGCTTGAAATGTGCCACTATTTTTGTTTTAAAGATGGCGCGGTTTGGAAGCTGAACGATTACACAAAACTGTATCCAAAATAACAGTCTTAACGTTACTGTCCGGAAACTAGGCTTTGTAATATATGTACAAAATTCCCTTTTCATGCATGTTAAATTATTTAGCAATTTACCTCAACCAAGGGTCTCTGAGGCCCTTTCTAGCGAGCCTGTCCTGGACCTGTTTGAGCTCGGGAACATCTTCTACCTTCCACTTATTCCAGTCAGGAATTTCGTACGGCAATTTCCCCATTTTGTAGGTCTAAAACTCAAACCAAATCTAGTCGAGTTCTCCACCCCATCGCAAAGTGAGATAAAGACTGTGAAGTGAGTTTTTTCGAGACGTTGAGGGCGGTAGATATTATTTTACATTCTCTGATATGGTCAGTGTGTACATGTACATGTACACGCGCACACACCCCGGACAAAAGTTTTTAAAACTTCAATTAGGCTAAAGGGGCAATATCGTCACGATCAACAGGGCATGGAATCGGAGTGCTAGTTTTAGATTAACTCAGTGACTGAAAATAATACCCATATGATATGGTCATATTAGCGTTGCTGCTGCATAAACGAGCCAGTAATTTCCAGTCATTGTGTTCAGTTTAAAATAGTACACCAATTCCACAATAGGGCATGGAATCGGAGTGCTCGTTTTAGATGTGACGAAAATAATACCCACATGATAAGGTCATATTACCGTTGCTGCTGCATAAATGAGCCAGTAATTTTTAGTCACTGTGTTCATCCTTTAACGTTAACGTAGACACCGATTCCCTGCCCTGTTGAAAGTCAGCTCTGATCATGACGATACTGTCCCTTTAACTGTCTCACCAGGACAAAGTTTTCAAATTTTACCATACTTTGATCCGCTTTTGCTTATTTTTTGTAAATGTGTAAGTTCATAAAAAATATCGTAAGGGTCCAAATGTACAAAAACGTTGAACTTTTGTCAAAAGGTCTTGGATTAATATTTTTCGTTATTGAACATGCCTTCTCTCCATCATCATCATCGACGCTGTTCGTCTTTCGACATGGCGCCCTCAATAATTGTGTTCCAATGGTCACGGTTTATCGCCTTTTCTTGAGCCGATGCTAAGGTTTCATTCAAGTCTCTGAGTTCCTTTAGTATCAGAGATACCCATGTTGCTTTTGGTTTTCCTTTGGTTTTTTTTGGTTTTTTTGGTGTTTTTTTTTACATATCTGACCCGGGTATTCTTGTAAGGCTTTCCGAGCTGGTGTGTCTTCAGGTAGTCTCAAAAGGTGACCTAGCCCACAAGATAATCGCTTTTTTTAAATCTTCTGTCTCCATCGGATTTCTTTTGTCTTTGTGTACAAGTCTTCATTTGATATCTTTTTGGGGCCATCTTATGTCTAGAACTTTGCACAGCAGGGACCTCTGGAAGGAGTCGATTTTTTGTTCGAGGTTTTTTGTGATTGTCCATAGTTCGCTGTTTATAGAAATATGCTGGATACATACATGTACATTGAATGTCTTGACCTTATTTCGATGGAAACTCTTTTGTTTTTGAATATATTGTTTAGCTTATTGAAGGAAGCAATAGCACATCCTTTTCTTCTGTTGATATCGTTTGCTGTATCAAGTACAGTGTCTAGGTATTTGCAGGTCTTCCATTTGTCGTTTGTGTTTCTGCTTATTTTGTATTCTTCGGTCTTCTTTTCATTCACGTGAAGGTTGTATTTCTTCAGTTGTTCTGGAACGATGTTCCGGATATGATCTATCTTGTGCTGTGCTGTTGTGACCCAACTGATATCGTTGGCATATTGTTGATTTATTTCTAGTTGTGTATCGACATTTTTTGGCATAGCTGTGATCTTTTAGGTGATTTGGTAGTAATTCTTCTGTGATTCTTTGCTGTAGTTGTGATCGTGTGATATTTTATCTGAGTTTTCATAGCAGAAGCCAAGTCAATATGAAAATAACCGGGCTTAGGCAATCTCCTTGAGTTATGCCGATGTTGGTTACGATCTTTTCGCCAAAGTTGTTTCCGAGCCTGACCTGTAATTTGACGTCGTCATAAACTGTCAATCAATCAACGTCACTGTAATAATCTTCTCTTATTGGTGAGTCATCGTTAAGTCTTTCTTTGTTTTAAATATGAATAATTCATAAAGACAATTATGCATGTCATACATTGCCACACCCATATGCCGCGTAGCGAACTAGTATTGCAAGCAAGCTTATAATTATGCACACATGTGTTGGGGAAGCTTAAGGGCTACGGCGAATGTTTTTTTTTTTTCGTGGATAAATTTTTTTGAAATTTGATAGGCTTCAAATTTCTCTATAAATTGAACGAGTTATCTTTAAGAAGCGAGGGGGTCGCTGGTTTGTTCTTCAATTTTGGATTTTCAGATTGAAAAGAAATTAAAATGGCTCTCGTCACAGTTCTTCAAAAAACAGTTTGCGACACGAAACTGGAAAATTGGAGCTCTTTCCGTGAGTAAAATACAATGTATTACATTGCAGTCGGCAATTCCCAAAACCTATATATAGCACTAGGTTTGCCGACTGCACCCCGCCCCACCCCCCCCCCCCCCACCCCTGCCCGCTACGGCCCTGCCTAATGCATTAGATAAAACGATAGCTGATTTACTCATGACTTAAAATAGTTATTCAGAAAAAAATAACAATAGTTTCAATTAGCAAATAAGGAACGTTAGTTTAATTTAGCATACATAAACTATGCATTTTCATTTGTAATATTTGCCCAACCGGTCTACCTATAGGTCTATAGATTGATGAGATTCTTGCGTCCGGTGATAAGGGCAAAACAAATCAATTGTATAGATGTAGGTTTATTTGCAAAATATATTATATTTGTTCAATGAGTCACTGAAGAGTTTCTTAATCCCTTAACCTAGAAAAAAACTGTCCAATGTACATGACACTGCAGTGAGTACTTCTCCTTTGATAACATTATTTCAGTCAATAGTCCAATCAACGCCGCGCCGCAAGCTGCACTGACTGTACAAGTGGGCATTGGACCGTTATATGCTAATACCGCCCTCTGTGTACCAAGAGTGTTTTCTTTTAAAGGCAGACATGGCTGGTGTCATCATATAGTATCAATTGGTATAAAAGCAAAAAGTCTTATTTTTTGCAGGCCCAAACATTAAAAATAGCAAAAGTGAAACAAAATTATGTCGCTTAGGGCCTATCTCGTTTTGTCCAGGTTCAAAAGTTCACCCTCCCAAGTTTGTAAGTAATTGTGAAAATTCAAAGCAAATGTATTTTACTTTCAATCTCATTGGCCAGTAGCAACATTCGATTGAAGAGTAAAATATGATTTTCAAAATTAAGTTTACGTAAAATAATATTAATAAGTTCAATTGTAGCTTAAATTGTCTTGATATAAATGTAAAATGTATACTTCATATGAAAATAATATTGAAAATACTAATATATTATATTTATTAAGGATAAATGAATCATCAGAATTGACCAATCACAGTTGGCCTTCTGGAGATTTCGGCTTGATGATCAGGAGGGATATTTCCCGGCAGTATTTGCAAGCGCGCTGCATATCCATGCGTATGCACACATGTGTTGGGGAAGGGCTACGGCGAATGATTTTTTTCGTGGATAAATTTTGAGAATTTCTAGTCTTCAAATTTCTCCATAAATTGAACGAACTATCTTTAAGAAGCGAGGGGGTCGCTGGTTTGTTCTTCAATTTTGGATTTTCAGATTGAAAAGAAATTAAAATGGATCTCGTCACGATTCTTCAAAAAACAGTCTCACCCGGTAAGATTTGTAACGTTACTGTTTGTGTGTTTAGACTGTCTTGACTTGATTGACATTCTTGAGGTGTGAGGTAGAAATGCGAATAGTTAACATTACTAAGTACAAAAAGAGATTATCCGAAATGACATTAGGGGTCTCGGTAACAGTCGTAATGTTAAGCCATAGGTTTGATGAATTTAGGGTACATTTAACAATGAATAACATGAACAACTAACATGTTTAAAAAACTTTAAATTTTTCAAGCTAACATTACAACCATTGTCATTACAACCATTGTCATTACAACCATTGTCATTGTCATTATTGACATTAATGTAACCTGTAAATAAATAACCCGGGTAGAATGTCGTATCCAACCGCCCCTTTTTCTCATTCAATATAACCATGTAATCTTACCTACCCAGTAAGGTGGAGAACATATGGATGATGATGGACATATACTTCAAATTATTCCAGGATATTTATTTCATGAAAAATTAGGCATTTTTGGTTTACGATAACTTTATCAGTCATGTCACTCTGATCTTGTCAACTCCCTCATTAGCCCTAACTCCCTAGACAACAAAGGCAGTTGGAGGATTTTGAAGGATTTTTATTGTTCAGTAACAATGCTTAGCGAGTTAGGGTTAGTGACCAACAGTCATTGTACATGTGCAGTGGCAACTATAACAGGATCTTTCCATTTTCTGAAGGGGAAGATTTTTTTAGAAGTCCGAAAACCATCATAAAAGTGGATTTTAAAGATAGATTTCACTTTCTGTACCCCCAAAATTGGTTGCAAAAAATTCCAAAAAACCCCTTAAAAAGTGGCGGTTGGATACGATATTCTTTCCAGTGGAACTGAAACTTGGGGTAACCCCCAAAAATTTTCAATAACTAAAGTTAAGCCTAACTAATAAAACCTTTCACAGTAATATGCGCCATGTTTTTGACAGGGCAAAAACGGCAACGAGTGTTTGAAACAATTTTGTCCCGTTGAAAACATGCCACATATTACAGTGAAAGGGTTTATTGACAAAAGGTGCTCCATATATTTTCAAAAACTACAATTCCAATTTGGCCTTTTAGGCCTTCTACATGAACATTAGTTCATGAGTTGGAGGTTTCTTTATTTTAATTAAAATATTTTCTATACAAAATGATGTAGGCCTAATGTTAGTTGACATGGCAACACAAGTCATTGAAACACATTTCCTGTCATGATTGTTATGCTTCTCCCATAAACTGTTCATCATAACAATATGTAACATTAACCCTAACCACCTTCAAAGTCTTGTCAGTATTGTAATAATCAACATAGTCACTGGTGTTCATGATGAAAGTCATAACATATCTATGTACTATTCGTCCTTTATAGAAACACATGAATTGGAAGTTGCTCAGCAATATTTAGAGCAAGCATCTCAGAAAGACTTTGTAAGTAAATTGTATGCTTGAACATGAGAAAAATTGTCTGCATGATACAAATTCACATTCTGTACATCTAAAACCCTTTCTTTCAAAAGACCTTGCATAAATTGAAGGGACAAACATCCTCAGTCACATATTGTCATCAACCTTTTGCTTGGATTTTTATGCAATTAGTTGTCATAGGATGCTTTTAGATCAAGAACTTCACAAGAATTTAATTTACTTTCATGTGCAATAGATTTTTTATTGTATTTTCAATATGGTCAAAGAACTTTTTCATATGCTGCTACGACATTATGGAATAATCTACCACTTCACATTCGCAAAGCTGACAATGTAAACATTTTTAAATCAATGTTAAAGACTCATTTGTTTAAATCTACCTTCATCTGATTGTATTGTAAAGTTGGTTGCTCTTGTATAATTTCTTGTCATGTTAATATTCATCACTTTTGGTATCTTTCTTCTATGTAAGCGCTTAGAGGCACTTGCAATTTGCGCTATATAAATTTCTATTATTATTATATTATGTTATATTTATTTCCTTAAGATGCACAAAGTTTGACCGATTTAACTATTGAACATCATCTGGACATTTTAGTTTTAAATCACATAATCTTATATTTTATATTGCTGATACACACGAGACTGAGATACTGAGGTACAGTTTTTAATTAGGAGTATTGACCTCTGAATGACCTTATATTGTCCTCTGAATGACCTTATATTGACCTCTGAATGACCTTATGTTATTTAATCTCCATCCAGCCAATCTATCTGCTGGAACTAGCTAAGGTTTTGGCCAATCCCAACCATGACCCTGTACCTCGCATGGCTGCTGGCCTTCAGCTGAAAAATGCACTCACCTCAAAGTCACCAGAAATAAGACTTCAGTACCAGCAACGATGGCTTCAGCTTGATTCAGTCTTACGACAAAATATTAAGGATCTGGTAAGTGTTATTATGTATAATTACTTATTTGTTAGTTTGTTTTCCGTGCATATTAATTGACAATGTATTGTGTCTGCCCAAACATGTGTGATGCAATCAATTGTTGATAACATGTGTTGGACTGTTGGTAGTGAAGTGTTTTTCTGTTATTGTTTATAGGTTCTGCAGTCACTTGGAACTGAATCTCAAAGACCAAGCTCTGCTGCCCAGGTGAGTTTGAATCTGATTCTCTGTACAAGGAAAAAGTGTCCAAAGTGCTCCACCAACTGAGCACTGTAAGGCTTTTTTCAGGCATCACAGAATCGAATCCAACTTCAGTAATTTTATTAGCTTCACATTCTTAAAGTTAGCTTTCTTGCCTTGTTTCTTTCCAGTGTGTTGCTTGTATTGCATGTTCCGAGATCCCTACCCAGCAATGGCCAAATCTCATCAAACATCTTGTGATGAATGTCACAAAGACTACCAGTACAGAGGTACTCAAGGAGTCCACATTGGAAGCCATTGGATACATCTGCCAAGATATTGTACGTTTTATTTTAAAATGTTTTAAAAGTATCTTATGTATCAGGGATGATTTGCCTCTTGAAACTGGGTTGGCAGTGCCTCGTTTGTGATGCATTTATTGCCATCATGAAGCACTATTGAGGAAGAATAGGTATAATTCTTATTGTCATTACTATCATATATAGTTGGTAATGAAACCATGGCTCTGCTTCTTGTAACAATGCTGAACCATGTTGAGAGAAGGTGGGGAAAAATGTTTTAGTTTGGAGGAAAACCTGCGTAATCAAGTGGGGACTGAAAACCCAATTCATATGTCAGTTGTGATTCAAACCTTGGTCACAGAGACTAGGAAAATACCATTACCCCAATCTGACTCGTTAATGTGTCTTTCCTTGTAATAGGAGCCAGAACACTTGGAGTCTCAGTGTAATGAGATCCTTACAGCTATTGTACAGGGAATGAGAGTAGAGGAAGAAAGGTTAGTGTGGTATTCAGTCTGGTATTAATACTTGGGAGAGAGAAGGGACTGAGTGAAAACATGTATAATATTGATTGACATTTTTTATCTTCTCTTTACAGCTGTTATACAGGGAATGAGAGTTGGGAAAGAAGTGTTGGATACTGTGCAGAGGGGAAGAGGAGGGGTGGTAGCAGGCATAGGGGCAAAACCTGCTTGAGGATATTTTTCCAAAACTATGTGAATGATTTTAAGGGTCAAGGAGATTGTCAAGACATAAGATCTTGGGGGATAAGAAGTAGATGACCATGTCTAGGATGTTATTTGATAAGTGAATTATTAACACATTTTTGTCTCTTTCTAGCATTGGGGTCAAGTTAGCCGCCACAACTGCTCTGCTCAATTCACTAGAATTCACCAAAGCAAACTTTGAAAAAGAGGTAAGTCATCTTTTTAAAAGTAGTTAGAAGGGTGGAATATATCGGCAAATTTTTGATAAAAAATTAACCCTTTTTAATTATAAACATTTGTCCTGATTTTCCTTTATAGACAGAGCGGCATTTCATTATGCAAGTTGTTTGTGAAGCAACACAGTGCAAAGATGTCCACATACGAGTAGCTGCCCTTCAGTGTTTAGTCAAGATCATGTCACTCTACTATCAGTTCATGGAAGCCTACATGGGACCTGCACTTTTTGCTGTAAGACTGGACATTTTATAATGCTTGTGCTTTTGTTATTGCCTGCTATCTTAGTTTGATTCAAATCAAGTCTATTTATTTTAGGAATTGGTGCTTTGTCCAGCAATGGCTGCAATTGGAAACATTTTGTAGGCTACATGATTTGTGGAAAAATCCAATAAAGGGCCTTATACTTAACACTTTATCCCGATTCTCTTGCGACTAAATTAATTTAATTAAAATGTTGGCCTAATTTGTTTTGAAAACCTGCATGTTATTGTAATAGATCAGGTTGCATTTGATAACTTTTCTTTATTTTAATATATTGTTGAGTATTTTAATTTGTAATGTGATTTAGATCATTTAATGTATGTGACGCTTCATAAATTGATTATTAGCGGTTTTATTTTTAGATTTCATTTGAAAACTCGGTCGTTAAATAATTCTTATGAATATTTAATTTGTAGATTTCTGTTGAAGCAATGAGGAGTGATATTGATGACATAGCTCTTCAAGGAATAGAGTTCTGGTCTAACGTTTGTGATGAGGAGATGGATCTTGCCATTGAGGCATCTGAGGTGACCTTTATATCTAACCTTTATATACTGACCATCTCAAGGGCTAATCATGTGTCCAAATGAGATGTGACATGTGTTTGTACAGTATGTAAAATTATGCAATTGAATGAGTGTTCACATTAGACAGGTATCTTCAGTGGGACCAAGTAACAGCCCATAATGATTAAAATAATGGTTTGGTTTGGATGCCTGCAGCTGTGCTTGGTTCAAGATGGGAGTGGAAGTTGCTGAATAATCTGTTTGTTCGTCTCCTACAGGCTCAAGAACAAGGACGTGCTCCAGCAAATACCAGCAAGTTTTATGCTAAAGGGGCTTTGGAGTATCTTGTTCCGATCCTAACACACAAACTCACTAACCAGGTACGTTTATATGAAAAATTCACTGTGTTGTAAAACAATTGATTGTCCATCTGTGTATTTCTTCCTCACTACAGCCTATATAGTGCTTGCTCATAGCATTGTTATTTTTTCTGATGGATTCAGGACGAAGGTGATGATGATGATGAATGGAATCCATGTAAAGCTGCCGGGGTTTGTCTTATGCTGCTTGCAAACTGCTGTGAGAATGACATCATGAAGCACATTGTCCCATTCATCAATGAAAACTTTGAGAATGCTGATTGGAAAAAGAGAGATGCTGCTGTTATGAGCTTTGGTATGTAAAACCACTGGAGCCAGTACCAATAGCCTTAGCCAAAGAGGCTGAATTGGAAAACAACCTTATTTTGACGCCCTCTCTATTGAGTACTGATCATAGATGTTAATCAAGGAGCATGCCATCTTTGTTTTCTAGTACACAATCCTATTGTAATTCAAAGTGAGGCTAGTGTCCTTAGTTGGCTGGTGCTTTTCAAATTGAGATCTATGTTATGGTGTTTAATAATACTTAGTTTGGGAACCAGATTGATGCAGTATGAGGATATGTTGGTGCTATTGGTCTGTTTCCTATGGTTATACTTATGTAATGCGAATGCATGTGAACCATGTACATATTTATAGTGTCTCTATTGTGTGTCAGTTTAGAACAGTTTCCACTTCCCTCCAAGACATCCTGAACATTATTTGTCTTTCTACTTACAGGGTCTATATTAGAAGGACCAGATCCTGATCAACTGAAACCTCTTGTAACTGATGCTGCTGAGAAGCTCATTGCTCGTCTGTCTGATGAGAGTGTTGTTGTACGTGACACTGTGGCCTGGACATTAGGTCGTATCTGTGAGCTTTTACCAGAGGCTGTCCTGAATGATCAGAACTTTCCACCTCTGTTGGTAGCCTTAGTGAAGAGTTTAGATGCAGAGCCAAGAGTTGCTGCTAACATATGCTGGGTGAGTACATGATTGGTTGTGGTTGCTCAAATTGTTTGTCGAGGACAAATATTTGACTTTTTCATCAGTCAGTTATAACACACGAATCATTAAAATGTTACACATTGTACCAAACAAAACTATCAGAATTGATACTAGTGGTTGCTTTTATTCAACATTATCATTCAATCAAATACTGTGGATCAGTTTAAATGAATCTCTCATTTCTTGAATATCTCTATTTCTTGTATGTGTATGTAGGCTTTCTCTAGTTTGGCAGAGGCTGCTTATGAGACAGCTGTTAGTGTTTTACCAGACGGTGAAGAGCCAGAAACATACTGCCTCTCTGCTAACTTTGAAGTCATCGTTGATAAACTTCTTAAAACCACAGACAGGTAAGATATAACTTTAGCACACTTTTATAAATTGATTTAGATTTTTAAGAATATATTGTTAGGAAATATTTTGGTTAGCAATATTTAACAACCAGTCTATTTATTCTATTTATATATTTTTTTCTGCAGAACTGATGCACACCAGGCCAACCTGAGAAATGCAGCATATGAAGCCTTAATGGAATTAATGAAGAATAGTGCCCAGGTTGGTGAAATTAAATAATTAATTAAATCTCTACATAACTGTGACCTGTAAAAATCTCAATTATAAACCAGTCATGTACATTTTTCATATTATTATTGATTTATATTCATACAGGATTGTTATGCAACCGTTCAGAAGACAACCACCGTTGTCATGGAGAGAATTAGCATTATTCTTCAAATGGAGGCAAGTCATTGTTTTATAAAGTATATATTCAAAGTGTATTGTTATTTGTTTTCCCCAAGTGTTTCACTTAGTAAAGACCCAAAAATGTGCTGCACATATTTTAACAATATTGTGACATTTTATTATTTTTGTTCAGGCTCAAATACAGTCTGCTACTGATCGTATGCAATACAACGACCTACAGTCATTGCTATGTGCTACATTGCAGGTAAACTGACAAAAATGTGTACATTTCATTGGGTTAGAAGAAGTTCTTCAGAAAATTAAAATTGTGTAAATACTGAGCTATAGATCATATTTGATGGGTGTACCAGGGCTCTCAAAGTTTAGAGGAGTAGGAGGGTACAAGAAAGAAAGTAGGAGGGTGCAGACAAATGGGCAAAGCCCATTTGCCGAGTGGCGAATGCGCGAGGCGTTCCGGGAAAGGCGGGGTCCGGCGGCCCTCCCCTGGAAAAATTTGAAAATTGTACTCTCTGAGGTGCATATTTGCGGCCCACGTATACGTGACTGTGTACGTGTCAGAAGTACAGGTATGTGTGTGATCGGAGCGCATGCATATAGCAAGTTGACATGGACGTTCATGTCACAAAACACGTGTTGAAGAATGTCATTAGAAGAAGAAGATTGGTCGATCAAAGGCGATGTGGGCGGAACTAACTCGTTGTGCATGCCGCGCCCCTGCCTTCTAAATAAGGATATCCCATAAGTTATGTTGGATTTGGATAAGGACATGACTTTGCGTAGTAATTTTTTTTTTAATATTACGAAACTAACAAACTGCAAAATATTACGAATATAAAACCAGAACTTGAATGTTAATTTGTTTCTATCACAATGAACTTTAGTTAAATTTCAATAAACCTTGTTTCCTGAAAGAATGAATTTATAAGAGACCTAGCTAGGAATAATTAAAAGCAACAACTGCTACTACTAAACAACGATTTTAAGAATTAAGATTATTTTCAGAAATTGACAGCCACCAATGACATGATCATTACTGAACTCGACAATGACCGACTTAACACCTCCCTTTTTATGTATTTCTTTTGAAACAAACTGTCACCTTGTCGGCAAATTTATGTAATACACAAGAAAGCTTGGTATCGGTGGGTAAATAAATGTTAATGTTGACGATATGCTGAGGGATGGTCGGTGGCACATCAAAATAATTACACAACAAAACCAATTTCAACACCACTTTTTTATTAGGACAACAATTAATGTGGACATCCCCTATAAATAAAATACTCTATTTTGTACACATCGTGGTGCACACTCCAGTGCAGACATAAAGCAGCACTTAAGGTCCCACTAATCCAATTACTGTGAACAATAGGCAAACATTCCATCCTGAGCAGCTAGTTTGATACTTGTTTGTAGCATACGTGCCGCAGCCGGTCTATTTGAGTCTTTAATAATGAATGGATACAATGTATCACAAACAGTTTGACAAAAGTGTATGGAATCACAGTACAGGAAACATCGTTAACCAATCAGGATACAGCTTACACAAAGCGCAAGGGAGTGTATACATAATGGCTGCGGCCGTGTCGCTGAGAAAACTGACTAGTTTTGACGTGATTTCAGGTAAATAAAACTTCGTCTTGCACCACGTGCAAATCAGTTTTTTGCAGAGAAGTTCACAGAAAGGTGAAAAAAATATTTTTGGTCATCCGGTGAAAAGTAGCCGGCGGCAAAACCTGCCGCATGCGGCGATTTGCCGCCGGTGACCGGCTACTTTTGAGAGCCCTGGTGTACATGGTGTGGGTTGTTGAAATATGCTTTGGTAAGACATCAAAAATTTGGAGGGGAGAGGATCTTGAGAATAAGTCAGTAAAACTCTTAAATAATTGTTACCCCACACAGAGTGTTTTAAGAAAAATGAAACGTGAAGATGCCTTGATAATCTCTGACCAAGTGATGACATCATTGCTCCAGATGTTCAAGTCTAGTAACATGAGGGCTGGTGGTGTACAAGAAGATGCCTTGTTGGCTGTTGGAACTCTTGTGGAAGGTACCTATATTTACTTCTTAATCTAGTTGGAGGGATAATGTGTGAATACTATTTTGATTTTAAACCTGAATTTCACCCTTAAAATTCCTTACCTTAAATGTTATCAATTGTATAATTTATGTCGTCATCATCGTGTACTTAAATGTACATAAGAAAAAATCAACAAAAGCTGTGATATTCCAACAAAAAATACTTAGAAATCTCTGAAAATATATTTACATGAAAGTACTAATAAATAACTGTTGATTTGTTTATTTTCAGTTCTTGGCATGGATTTCTATAAATACCTAGAGGCTTTCAAAGTCCATCTATATATGGGTTTGGAAAACTTTGGGGATTATCAAGTCTGTTTAGCTGCTGTTGGTCTTGTTGGTGACATATGTCGAGCTATGAACACCGCCATTATGCCAATCTGCAATGATATCATGCAATATCTACTGACTAACTTACGGGTAAAACAAATTTCTTTTATTTGTGTAATAGCTCTGATTTCTACATTATATTTTATGTAAAACAAATTATTTTGAGAAATCATACCAAAAGGTGTGGCAGATTGTGATTGTGAAAACCTTTTGCAGTATGAAATCAAATTTACTTAACCCTTCATTCAGACATTCCTTAACTTGTATAAACTCTCTAAATGTTTTATTCCAGTTAACACGTGTTTGTTTTCTTTCTTATTATATTTTGGGGTTTGGAGAAAAGTGTCTTTTCTGAAGACAGTTTATTTGTTAACTTTTTATAGCCTGGCTTCTAAAAATGTTGTTAGTGCTTTGTAATATTGTTCATTTTTATTGTTAATTACTTTCTTGGGCTTTATTTTGTATGAATTTAACTAAACAAATATTATTTACTGATGTTTTAGAGACAGTTCAAGCTCTGGTGTTGTTTTTAATTGATTGTATTTTGTTCTTCCATAGAATGAGCAAGTTCATAGGTCAGTCAAGCCACAGATATTGTCTGTCTTTGGTGACATAGCTCTAGCCATTGGTCCAGATTTTAAGGTTTATCTTCCTTTAGTACTGGAAACACTACAACAAGCTTCACAAACACAAGTAGATAAGGTAATAGTTATATCTTATTACAAGTGAATGAAATATGAAATTATTATACATAAATTTTCTACAATGTCCTTGAAAGTAACATTAATTGACCCATAACATGGCCCAAAACAAAAAACAAAAACGTAGACTTTGATACCGTAACTTTCAACCAAATACCACATTGGTAAAAAAAATCACTGACAAGAAGGCACCATTTTGTTTTGGATTGAGACTGTTGATTCTGATAGTTTTGTTTTGGATTGAGACTGTTGATTCTGATAGTTTTGTTTTGGATTGAGACTGTTGATTCTGATAGTTTTGTTTTGGATTGAGATTGTTGATCTGAGAAGACTTATGCATTATGATATCAATGAATATGCAAACTTTAGTTTCATATTATCTTGATGACTATGCCTGCATGTGTATATTTGTTTCAGAGTGATTATGATATGGTTGATTGTTTAAATGAGTTACGAGAAGGATGCCTGGAGGCCTATACAGGCATTGTACAGGGTCTGAAAGGCGATGAAAACACTAGTAGTCGTAAGTACTTCCTTAGAGTTACACTTTGATGGTACACCTTGCTTCATAAGGACACATGGTTCAACATTTGGCTTATAAGCTGTATTCTACTGAACAAAGGAATTGGCTATTTGGATCAGCCACCTGTATTAGTGTAATCGTGTTGAAATAAAAACAAGACTTCATTCTCATGAAGAAAGTTAGAGCATACTGATCAAATTGTTAAGTTAACCCACAGTTTCATCACCACAAATTTATAAAACTCTATTTTATATTACATCGGTAAGATCTCTTGGCCCATTTAAGTTTAATCTGTGAACGCACTTTCTAGAGAGGATTGTTAAATGTGTTACTTTTGTTTCAGCTGAACTTGACTTGGTGTTTTCCCATGTGTCTTTCATCATCACCTTCATTGAACAAATTGCTGCTGATGAGGATCACACAGATGGAAATGTAGCTGCTTGTACTGGTCTTATTGGGTAAGATATCACAACTAGGACTTCAACCTCTTCCCCTAGTTCTACCAGGTACTACTAGGGCCTCAACCACTTCCCCTAGTTATGTCAGGTACTACTAGGGCTTCAACCCCACCCCTAGTTCTACCAGGTACTACTAGGGCCTCACCCCTTCCCCTAGTTATGTCAGGTACTACTAGGGCTTCAACCCCTCCCCTAGTTCTACCAGGTACTTCTAGGACTTCAACCTCTTTCCCTAGTTCTACCAGGTACTACTAGGGCCTCAACCACTTCCCCTAGTTATGTCAGGTACTACTAGGGCTTCAACCCCTCCCCTAGTTCTACCAGGTACTTCTAGGACTTCAACCTCTTCCCCTAGTTCTACCAGGTACTACTAGGGCCTCGCCCCTTTCCCTAGTTATGTCAGGTACTACTAGGGCTTCAACCCCTCCCCTAGTTCTACCAGGTACTTCTAGGACTTCAACCTCTTTCCCTAGTTCTACCAGGTACTACTAGGGCCTCACCCCTTCCCCTAGTTATGTCAGGTACTACTAGGGCTTCAACCCCTCCCCTAGTTCTACCAGGTACTTCTAGGACTTCAACCTCTTTCCCTAGTTCTACCAGGTACTACTAGGGCCTCGCCCCTTTCCCTAGTTATGTCAGGTACTACTAGGGCTTCAACCCCTCCCCTAGTTCTACCAGGTACTACTAGGGCCTCACCCCTTCCCCTAGTTATGTCAGGTACTACTAGGGCTTCAACCCCTCCCCTAGTTCTACCAGGTACTACTAGGGCCTCACCCCTTCCCCTAGTTATGTCAGGTACTACTAGGGCTTCAACCCCTCCCCTAGTTCTACCAGGTACTTCTAGGACTTCAACTTCTTTCCCTAGTTCTACCAGGTACTACTAGGGCTTCACCCCTTCCCCTAGTTCTGACTACTATCATTATAGCCACTTATTTAGTATGGAATCGAACTAAACGTCAGTGTCCAACAAAAGGCAGGTTCCTTTTACATTGGGGACAATTTTAAGAGTTTTTGCATACACAGTTTTTGCATATACAGTCGAGGAGCTAGACAATAATGGCAGCTGTTATAATAGGGTCAAGATTTGAAATTAGATATGGTGCTCTAATAATTAGTCTTGCTCAAGGTAACACTTGTCTAGGCTTGGGTGATATTGATTTTTTTTCATTCACGATATATCGTCAAACATATATCGCGATTTTCGATAATGTCGCATGAGTGCTTTAGAGCCGATAATAACAGGAATGTACCCATATACACGAGTCACAATAAATTGCCAGTGCTTACCGGAGAGACATGTGGAATCGTGCCATTCACGAGTGCACCATGGCCATTGGCAAATTCGTTTGCGTAATAATTATGTGGGACGGTTACTGCATCGTGCGTCCCATGTCATAGTATAAACACGTGACTAGGTTTATTCCTGCATAGGGTAGTACCGTGGAGAATATAACCGTGTGATTGTGACACGTCATTTGCACATGGAAAATGTGACCGATTTTGGATTGTACTCATACTATTTTAAATAAATGTCACGTGGTTTATCAAGAGTAGTGTATGTGTTATGTCACTAGACAAGAGTCCCAGTATAGTATAATAGAATAGTGTCCTAATCCTCCAACTTTGATCAAGTCGCTAGCCGCTGTTGATCCATGCTAGCCGCTGTTGATCCATGCTTTGATTTATTTCATGACTAATGTGAGCACAGAGCACCTGCAATTACTGCAAATGTTATTTTGTTGTTGATTTTTAAGGAAACGCCCATAATCTGCATATATTTAAATATGCATTATATAATGTACTCACACATGGTGCGCCAGCCAGAGTCACAGACCACCATGGATAGACAGTGAGACATAAACATTGTCTACACATTGCTGGATCAACTTAATACCCCATTCAATCCCAACACTTAATGCGTCTGAATAGATTTTCTTTGAGTGGCGGTGGATTTTAAATAACGCCCTGTCAGGTGGCTTCTTTGTGATATGACAGTCGGCTTACCACAGAAGTAGTCCAATTTTTTTTCTCATTTCCGAAAGCTGAAATGACTTCCCTAAGTTTTTTCCATGGAATTTTTGACCCGACTGACAATCGAGGATTTTTTTTAATCGCGATATATATATTTCATCGCGATTTGCCGATATCTCGCTAATTTGCAAAGTTCCCAATATCATAAACGAATAAAAAAAAATATCATGATATTTGATATTATCGTGTTATCGCCCAAGCCTACACTTGCCATCTGCATTGTACTATCACTCCAGATGGTCCCATCAAATTATGTGTGTGTAAACTTTGACAATGTAGATACTTCTCTACCATAAACATTGTTTAATCCACTGGTGTCCACTAAACACAGATTAGATTGAAACTATAAATATACTAGTTAAATGTATTTGTTAAATCTTATAGTGATCAATGTCGACTGTGTTCATCTCATCCGTAACAAATTGTTTCTCCTCAGTGACCTTTGCTCTACATTTAAAAATGGTGTCGTTGACCTCATGGACCGACAATTAATCCAAGAAATTCTGACAGAAGGTCGGAGGTCAAAGGTTTCAAAGACTAAGCAACTTGCACTGTGGGCCACCAGAGAGGTTCGAAAAGCCAAAAATCCACAGCAGTGAAAAAAATCAGGTATGATTGTTGTGAATGTTATTCCTTTTCATTTTATTCATGAGGATGCAATCATTCTTATCTTATAATGATTGATAAACAAAGCTTATAATACATTAATCAAATGTATATATTTTTATAAAGTAAGATTTTAACAATGTAAACATTAAAACTAAAGGATAACTCTGTATTTGGTTAAAATTTTAATGCACACTTAACATTACATTCATTATTTGTTTTTCAGTTGAATAATGTTGAAGTTGAAATGTTGAAGTTTAATACTGTAGATGTTGTGTGATTTATTGCAGTACATGCCACTAGATAATGTGATTGTAACCTACTGGTGGCTCTCCTGCTTAGGCATGAGACAGATGTGCCAAGCAATGGATAAGCCATGAAGACTGAGTAAAGATGGCAACAAACCCACGCAGTCAGTTGTATGATCAAGTGATATGTAGAATGAGTGAATGTGTGAGTAATGTGTGAAGAACTGATACTACAGTTTGTATGAGATCAGAATCATGTGAATGTAGTGAGGAGATGACCATTGGTTGGTTTACAGAACTTTTCAAATCTTATCGTCACCTTTTTTTCACAAATTAAGTGTATGATGACTTTGTCATTATCTTCCATTTGGGCCATTGGTTCGTTGGTGCATTGGCTTGAGAATAATAGAAGTACTGTATACTTGAATGAAGTACTTCATTCAATTTCATTTCTTTCATTTGTTATTTAAGAAGTGAGCAATTTGTCTTTATTCCTCTTGTTAGGGTGTGTGTATGTATGTATGTATGGATACAAATGAATGCAAAGCAGTTAAATGAACCAACTAAAGCTCATTAGGCTTTCTTTGCTATGCAAATACCATGTCATCAGGAAATGGTTTCACCAATGACCTTGTGGTATCTTCACAATCAAAACAATCATATATTTTGGTTCAGTGGTGAAAGAAATAATTCAAGTTGTTAGAACAACTCTTAATATATACATTTCCCCCAATCATGTGAAGGATTGTGTCCGTTTCAATGATGGTTCTTACATGCAAAGAATGTCCCATCAATCAGTAATGATCTAAAAACATACGCACAGAGAAAATAAATGCTGCAATGTCATAAGTACTTCTTAACCAAAACCTGGAATGTTATGATCACACTATTATCAGTGTTTGAGCACACCATTGGTCCATGAGTATGGTAAGCACTGAATTGAATCATGAGTAGATTGTCATGTTATGGTTATGGTTGTGGTTTTGTGCGAGTTGAAAGCTGGGTTAACCCCCTAAAAATCCAACTTGATACAGATTTCGAAAGAGTAAAATTTGTTGAAATAATCAAATCTGATCAGTATATGTTACATGACAAAGCAGTACATGTCAGAAGGTCATACACATCCTTTGGGAACTCTTGAGTGACTAGAAATGAGTAACGTGATGGTAAGAATTAAGATAAATGATAGATTTAAGTGAGGACACTACTTTTTTTGAATGGATTATAAGGTGAAAAGGAGAGTTGGTTATTAAATTCCTCCAGGTAATGGATCTATCACACTGTGGACCTTGTCAAGTTTCCACAGTAAAGAACACTATGAAGTGTGCCATAGCATTCAGGCACCAGCCTATTTTGTGAATAAGCCTCATTCTGAATCATTCAGGCTTGTTGAAAAACCTAAGATGGCCGCTGAATTTGATATCCATCATCAGACTACATGGAGAAAGGATATGTTATAGATGTTGTATCTCTTATACCTCTTAACCCTAACCCCCTAATGGTTTTGGCTAGAAACTTTCTTGAATCCACCAAAATCCAATACCATGCATGGGCTATACATTACTGAGTCCATCAAAATGCAACACAACCAGCTGTTGGCGTTTGATGGGTTTGGAGTGGTTAGGGTTAATATTCTTGAACTTAAAGTGTGTGCCTTTTGATATGTGTATGTATCCTATGTAACTGCAATAATGAAATGTGGATGAATATAACATTTTTTTGTTGAAGTAATTTTGATGGTAAAAATGAGTAATGCTCAGCTGGAGGTGGGTGAATAAAAATTAAACTTTGATATCAGAGATGAAAGATTGTGTATTGAACAATAATACACATATATATCACAGATTGGTGCTTAAAGAATAGTCATATATTGGGTCATTTGAAAATCCTAAATAGTGTGTTAATTGTATTTTGGACATTTCATAGCAGTTAGTCTTGGCATAACTTGCCTGACAGACATTAGTGGCTGTTAAAGGGAAGGTACATCATTGGAAATGTTGGCAAATCTGTTTCTTTGAGTATGCTTACTGTCTTTGAATCAAGATATACATTATACAACAAACCTTTTTTTGTTTAAAGTAATTCTAACACAGAACATAGGAAAGAGTACTCTTTTGAAAACAAAAACATGTCCTTGTCATGTTAATGCTTTGTTGTAAACATTGGTTTGTATAATGGCTGGTACATCACATGAATGTAAAAGCAAAGCGAAATACTGTGATGTTATCATTGAGAAAAATCACGCTATTTTACCATTGTTGCTTTTGCATTAATGTGAAATATGAATAGGCATTAAATCCATGACAGTGGCATCACAGTTCCATGCTTCCATTTCCAACTGCCTTAGTCTCTCTGTCTTAATGGAGAGGTGAGAGAGAGGGAGAGTCATAGTGTGAGAGTGTGACGGAGACAGTGACAGATGGTGAGGAAGATAGAGAAGAACAATTGTATGTTATGTGTGTTTTAATAAGGAGTTCAGAAATGAATATATGCAAGTTCTGGTTTAAGTTTTCTATGGTTATAACCTATATTTCTTATGAAAATTGAGCAAGTCTGATGTGTTATTTATCACCCATTGGGAGAGTTAGTGTAAAAATGAGAATATTGTGAATAAGAGAAGATTTATTGATAGTGATTTTGAAGTTTTCAGTGAGAGAATTTGGCGAGTTGTACACAGTGCAAAGAGTTTATTTGGAAAATGTAATGAAGGGGACATCTGGATTTGTTTACATTTTCATTAGTGTATACATCCTAAAGTTAGAATGATGGTGTTTGGTAACCGATAACCATTCAGAAATCATCTTCTAATTTTAATCCTGTGAAAATGCTACAAAAATGGAAGTGGATAGTGTGCAAGTAACGCACTCATGGTATGTCATTGGAAATGTTGATTTTTCTGGACTGTCCCTTTGTATTACATGTACTCAGAGTAATGAAGTGTACATTTTGTCCGAAAAAAGTCGAATGTCATCATTTAGAGGCAAAAAACGGACATTCAATTTTGTCAAAATTGCATTTAGTATTTTTGTTTTCTTCTAAAACAGTTGTATGTCAAAGTAGTGTATTGAAGTAATAACATTTAGGATTATAAAATAATAAACAATGCATTTATTAATGATCAGTTTCTCACATGGTTTCAGCATGGTGTAGATATTGATATATTACAGAATTTGCAAAATAAGATCTCGCATGTCGCGATTCTCAAATTGCCAACTACCAAAATGTGCAAATATCCACACACATGATCTTTGTGGTAAAGCCACTGAGTTACACATCATCAGAAATAGTTGTGTATTCAAGACAATTAGTTGGAGTCTCCACTTTTATTATTTTATAACCAATTTTTTACAGTTACAGAGTCAGAATGGATGTTAGTGTTTACAACAACACAACCAAGTTGTATATATGGAACCCATGATAAGAATTTGCTGTAACAAATAAGCCCTCTAAGAAATCATTTCACTGGCAATTAGGTTTTGAATTTGCCTGATGCCATTGGTGGCAGTACATATATAGTTGTCATGCAGCATATGTAGATTCATTAATATCAAGAATGTTTTCTAATTGTTGATATTATTAACAACAAATTGTCAATTTTGATGTGCTTTTTGATGAAATTTACTCTATACAGATTACGGATTTAATACAATACTTAAGATACAGTAAACTAGTTCACATACATTTATCATGCTGCGGCCATTTTTGTCTGGTTTCCTGTATGTTATTACAATTAAAACGCTGATTCTCCAAAGGGGCCAGACTATTTCCTTCCAACCTCGGTTTGGTCACAAGGATTTGTATAGAATTGATAAGCTGTATCTTGATAAAGGTTGGTTGATCTTTCCAATATCCTGTTTGCTCCGGTTCATCAAAGCATATCATGAATTCAAAGAAAAACACAGTTTTGATGAATAGTTTGAATCATTGCACCATCTTTGTGTAGGCTATGCTTTACTACGGTAACAAGAATGTACCGTGTTATATTTTCTTTTATTTCATTCTTAACTGAAATGATTTTCTGTAAAATGCAGTTATTATCCTTTTGTTGCAAACCACATTTTAAGAATTTTGTACTTCGTGACAGATTACACATTCATATTGTATAAATTGAGTTACGGATTTGTATTTGTTTTGTAAATCTTTGATCTGGGAGTGCTCACCTGGATATTTTCCTGTTTGTTTTAGGGTTGCATTTCGATTTCGTACGGCCAAGTTGATTTACTGTTCTGTTGAAAAAAAATACATGTCAATCTAATTCCTTTGAAATCCAAAGTAATGTTTTGGGATGAATTGTACAAATATTTTAGCGCATATGTTAAGAATGTAACTGCGACTGGGATAAAGGTTAAAAATCAAGTCAAACTCATGTAAATCACGAAATGTTCGTCAGGTTTTAACGAATGTATGGAATGCCAGATTGAACATCGAAATTTCTGATTGTCTTAAGTGTAGTTTGACAGATATCATTATACATAATGAGCAGTAATCCACAAATCGAAGAAACTTAAGTCAACTACATGATAGGCCTTTTATAAAAGAATTGTATCAACAATACTGGTGCATGTTTGAAAACAAAAATGGCTATTAAACACTTTCTCAAAAATGCCCTGTCCAGTATTGTAGAAGGTTCAAATAATAATTTATATTGAGGGATTAATTTCGGTAAAACTAAAAGCTGTGTTTTTGGCTTTTGTAAAACATTTTAATGACCTAGAACAACAGTTCAGAAAAAATGTAATAAATCATTTAAAAATGATCTCATTCATCTTCCGAGTAATAATTAATTTGTTCGTTGTAATATATATCTAACCAGCGATTTCTTGTGACGGAGGATAAAACGAGGTATTCATGATTACAAACCTGCCACGACTGAACAAGTTGATGATAGAACAAGTTTATTAAGTGCATCAATCTAAGGTCAAGATTGTACATGAAATTAATATTTTGTAAGCTTATACGCGTTGTCTGTGATTGTATTTTTACCATACAATGTTGTAAGGACACAATTATTTAATTGACTTCATCTTTACTTTGGCATTTCTGGTCTCGCAATGAGTGATTAAAATCCATCGGAAGGTGGTCACGATATACGCTTCAGAAGCAGAGAATTCATGATTTCGCAGAGGTCTAAGTATGTTCGGACATGCATGTTCACAGTTTGACTATATGTTTCATTGTATTTCACCCTTTTATTACTCATCAGCATCCAAACTCCGCTGGGAATTTAGGCTCTCCGCCTTTATTTTGCTTAGTAGACCTTGGTTGTAATTTTACCCAAATGTGACAAATATACTTCTAGAAATGATAAAGAAAATTGTTAACCATTGGGTCGAAATCGGGACGTTAGATATAGATTATGTGTTATACATTGGTAACGGATAACATGCAAAAATTAATGTCTGGTATGACGGGTCCAGGGGAGTGTCAGTTTAGTTGCTGTGCCACCCCCTCCCCCAGCACCGCTTTTGATCCACCCTTCCATACATATACTTTTAATATTAACAATATTAGAACAGTACCGGTACTATATTAGAACAGTATATTAGAAACAGTACCTACTCAGCAGCATGTCTCATGGTATTTAATTAGAATTATGATGTTTATTTTACCAGTAACTATAACAATATAACAGACCAATAACGTTATAAATAAGTAACAATAATGGTCACTTCTCATAAAGCGAAATGTTTTACAGGGGCCCTACATTCATAGAAGAATACAATCTATATACAATGCAGTATGATTTTAATGTCTTAAATTACTTTCTTTCAAATGAATTTAGGATACGTTTGGACAATCGATATGAAAAGTCATTTTGTTTTTCTTCTCATAATCAGTCAAACTTCTCAACAAGTATGAATATGATTTACATCATACGAATAGTGTACATGAAAATAGAAACGATCCACATTGGTATAATGCAAACATGTTTTCATCGCGTATGCCTACATAGTTTACTCATAATTAAATATTGTCTCCCTTTAGATGTAAGCTTAATTATTAGTAAGAAACGCATATAATCACAATTATAAATTCCTAATCAGCTGAACACAAATGAATGGTTATAATTATACGATAACGATGAATTATGGCGGCGGAGTATGGGGTAGTATGAGCCAACGTTTCTATTTACGGTTATTTGTCAGTTCATTTAGTATCCGCCTCATTGGTAAATAGCAGTGGCGCAAATGTTACCATTACACATGAACACATGGTATTTATGACTCATCAACAATAGGCCATATAGCTTCATGCATTTCCTATGTTTTATGGTAACTATTATTTGATTTCTGTGTTATAATTTTAAGCGAAAACCCATAGTTTTTTATCGATAAATATATAATATTTGGGTTGGTATAATAACAAATAATACCACGTAAAGTGTGTTACTGTATGTTATGTTACATATAAAGTTCAATGATGAAACAATATGCATGGCAATAAAATGTATATAATTAATACAGGTGAATGAAGCTGCAGGTGACGATTTACTGAGCATAATTGAAAATTATGAGCATTATTAAAGACACGATTAGGTTGTTATATCCCGTTTACAGGGTTTCCAATATATTGTGATCCTCCATACCGTCTTCTTACCGGTACTTCATCAGTTTCTATATGATAATAAGCTACTGTGTATAAACACTAGAAATCACTAAAACGTATTTTTACTAATACTTTCAAATAAAAAATATTGTCAATCCAACTGCAATGTTTATCATCAAAGTGAGCCAGAGTCAAACCAGCGCATTGTAGCTTATGCACCAGCTATTGATACCATGAGGATGTGAGTCGCATAAAAACACGTTTAGTTCTACAATTAACACAACGTCTGGATAACAACGAGCATTGTTCAGTGGGCCATTAAAAGTTAAACATTCACAGAAGTCAGGTTATAGTTTTACATGAAATGCTATCTGTCTAGGAGTGGATGTGTTACCATTGGGGTAAGAGGTCAATAGATATTGGTTTTGCTCTTGACTATAGAAAAATCCTGCATGCCGTAGTTATGTTACCACACAACTCGCTGGGCATAATTATTGTACTTTGATCCTTGTGAATAATGCAGTGGTGATAAAATAGCTTTGTATATATTTTTTCCAAGAGGAAATTCAACAGCTTCATCCTTTGCATCTCATTCACTTAAAAAACCGTGTCACGGGAAATCGAACGTGAATTTAGATTTTGTTATTTAAGACATGAGTTGTTAAGAAACGGTGCTCTGATTAATTATTCAGTATCGAAATCTGCAGCATAAATGTGCAGAATACATCGCTGAAACAGTTTTGAACTTTCCTGTATCTTGGAAGCTCAGAAGGAAGGATTCTTGTGTTTTTGTGAAGATGACAAAAGCTGGCGGGAAAGTCCTCTATTTGCTAGTTTGTGTGATTTGTGTGTTTGTTGTCACTGTAGCACAAGGTAAGCTTTAATTTCAATGTGTTATCCCACAGTAACAATGGAATAAGGTTTAGCCGACTATATAGCCGACAGCTTTACTGTAGTGGATCAAGTATTCAGTGAGCATAGCCTAATTGTGTTTTTAACCTGTAATCTGCTATTTTCAATTATTTGGGTATTTTCCATCTGCAGATGATGATGGCCTGATGCTTGTATGTCCAAATAACATTACACAGAGTATAATAGCAGGAGAAACTAATGCTACTGTCTACTGGGAGTGGATGAATGAAACAGTGGCCAACTGCACGAATGAAGAAGATGTGTATGTCACGTCCGGAGATGAGTTTCCATTGGGCCAGTCAATCATCACATGCAGGGCTTCAGACAACAGTTCTAGTGACACATGTGTGTTTTTCATCACTGTAACAGGTATGAATAATAACTATCAGTCATGATTATTGACTTTAATAACAATTTATCACATAATAGGTATATATTTCTGAAATGTTCAATATCTTTGGATATTTTTCTCCCAGATGATGACACTCAGACACTTGAATGCCCAAGAAACATAACAAAGAATATAATATCTGGAGAGACAAATGCTACTGTCTGCTGGCCACCCTGGGCAAATGATACTGTCAATAATCCAGTGTACATCATTTGTACAAATGAAGACAATGTGGTTGTTGAATCTGGAGATGAGTTTCCAGTGGGTGAGACAGTCATAACATGCAGGGCTTCAGACGACAGTCCAAATGAAGCAATGTGTGTGTTTTCAATCACTGTAATAGGTATGTTTAATAACTATTAGTGATAATAGACTACTAAATTTAAATGGAATGTACAATATTACTATTGGTAACTTATGTACATCTCAACCTCCAGTTTTCAATAATCATACTATAAAACTTACCCATGAAAATTTCATCACAATAATGTGCTCCCGTTTTTGAGACAATGAAAAAATGTTTCATGTTGTAGGCCTATTGGTTTTAGTATTTGTTTCCTAAATTACCGTCCGGCAACTTTTTGTAACTTCGACGTAACAAGTCCTGTTCTCTCTAAGATGAAAGAACTTTCAGACAAAATTACTTTTCAGGATGATTGATACGTCCACCATGTATTTTTAGACAATAATTCATTAATTTGATAATGTGTGGTCATCATTTTTTCCCCCAGATGATGTTCTGGTCATTGAATGTCCAACTAACATTACACAGAATATAATATCTGGAGAGACAAATGCTACTGTCTGCTGGCCACCCTGGGCAAATGATACTGTCAATAATCCAGTGTACATCATTTGTACAAATGAAGACAATGTGGTTGTTGAATCTGGAGATGAGTTTCCAGTGGGTGAGACAGTCATAACATGCAGGGCTTCAGACGACTGTCCAAATGAAGCAATGTGTGTGTTTTCAGTCACTGTAATAGGTATGTTTAATAACTATTAGTGATAATAGACTACTAAATTTAAATGGAATGTACAATATTACTATTGGTAACTTATGTACATCTCAACCTCCAGTTTTCAATAATCATACTATAAAACTTACCCATGAAAATTTCATCACAATAATGTGCTCCCGTTTTTGAGACAATGAAAAAATGTTTCATGTTGTAGGCCTATTGGTTTTAGTATTTGTTTCCTAAATTACCGTCCGGCAACTTTTTGTAACTTCGACGTAACAAGTCCTGTTCTCTCTAAGATGAAAGAACTTTCAGACAAAATTACTTTTCAGGATGATTGATACGTCCACCAGGTATTTTTAGACAATAATTCATTAATTTGATAATTTGTGGTCATCATTTTTTCCCCCAGATGATGTTCTGGTCATTGAATGTCCAACTAACATTACACAGAATATAATATCTGGAGAGACAAATGCTACTGTCTACTGGAATATAGTCGATGATATCATTTGCAAGAATGAAGACAATGTGGTTGTTGAATCTGGAGATGAGTTTCAATTAGGCGAGACAGTCATCACATGCAGGGCTTCAGACGACAGTCCAAATGAAGCAATGTGTGTGTTTTCAATCACTGTAATAGGTATGTTTAATAACTATGCTATTAGTGATAATAGACTACTAAATTTAAATGGAATGTACAATATTACTATTGGTAACTTATGTACATCTCAACCTCCAGTTTTGATTAATAAAACTTACCCATGAAAATTTCATCACAATAATGTGCTCCCGTTTTTGAGATAATGAAAAAATGTTTCATGTTGTATTGGTTTTAGTATTTGTTTCCTAAATTACTGTCCGGCAACTTTTTGTAACTTCGACGTAACAAGTCCTGTTCTCTCTAAGATGAAAGAACTTTCAGACAAAATTACTTTTCAGGATGATTGATACGTCCACCAGGTATTTTTAGACAATAATTCATTAATTTGATAATCTGTGGTCATCATTTTTTCCCCCAGATGATGTTCTGGTCATTGAATGTCCAACTAACATTAAACAGAATATAATATTTGGAGAGACAAATGCTACTGTCTACTGGAATACAGTCGATGATATCATTTGTAAGAATGAAGACAATGTGGTTGTTGAATCTGGAGATGAGTTTCAATTAGGCGAGACAGTCATCACATGCAGGGCTTCAGACGACAGTACAAATGAAGCAATGTGTGTGTTTTCAGTCACTGTAATAGGTATGTTTAACAACTATGCTATTAGTGATAATAGACTACTAAATTTAAAGGGAATGTACCCTGCTATCGGTAACTTATGTACATCTCAACCTCTGTTTTTCAAGAAACATACTGTTAGAAAAGAGTGTGGATAAGGATAGGTCGGTTTAAAAATAATATATCAATAATTATTTTCAAATTTCCACAGAATGTGAGGCGTGTGTGAATGGTGAAAATCAAAATGAAACCACTTGTGCGTGCGACTGCACTGAGTTATACCAAGGCGTACTATGTGATGGTAAGGATTATTTGCAAATTGACTTTAAAATGTATATAAATTCTCGTAAAATGTTTATGATGATCATGACGAAGGTGAGAAGAAGTTATACCAAGGCGTTTTATGTGATGGTAAGGATTATTTGAATATTCACTTTTATAATTGACTTTTTAGTCTGATTTATCTTGCCAAATTATGTGTATAAAATTTAATTAAAAAAAAAAAGAATAATGATGACGACAATTATATTATAACATTATTTGAAACAATGTGCTATTTGGTAACAAACGAAACAACGTTTTGTGGCTGCGAGTGTTCAGAGTTATTCGAGGCCGCTCATTGGTTGCAAAAATAGACACTGATTACAAAATAATCCAATAAAATCATCTGAAAGCTAATATTGATATGAAGTTAGTAAGAGTATATCTGGATTAAAATAAAGTAAATTTACATGAGCATTATGTTTACATATGCTCATGTAAGCAGTTTTGCCAACATTATCGATTATGTACCATCCCTTTAAAATAGATGGTAATTAGAAAATATATAGCAGTTAAGCCCCATAGATACAGATGTAATCATGATGATTTCTATGATTATGATATTTAATTATGATTATGATGATTCCTCTAGAATGTAAACCATGCGAAAAGGGTGGATCTTCTCAAAATACCTTTTCTTGTGAATGTGATTGTCCTGGCTTCTACACTGGTGCATTGTGTTCAGGTAAACTTGAAATATTCCACGTTTTGGTTATTAAAATTGGCCTAATTAACATTTAAAATGTATTTGCGTACAATTTTATATGCCCACAAAAATGAGTTCTTACTTCAGTTACCGGTATACAAAATGTCATGTTCAAGGTAATAATATTTCATAATTTATGTTTTGTTGTTAGTTTGCCAATCACGGTGGATAAGTTGCCTGAATGAAGGTACTAAGGACATGGTCAGCTGCTCTTGTAATTGCAAAGATGGTTGGAAAGGAAAAGATTGCTCAGGTAAGCCCACTTCATATACAATTCAAATAGGCCTGTATAACTGCCGCGATAAAGCCGTAATTATCTTCAGGGGATGGGCAAGGGATTTCCCCTTGGAAGGAAGAGGTGATCGCAAGTTTGTTTAAAGAACAGCAAACTGTTATAAAGGACTAGTAACTTGTTCAAAAGCTACAATTAAACGTGACAATTAAATGTGACAATTAAACGTGACAATTAAACGTGACAATTAAATGTGACAATTAAACGTGATACATATGCTGTAATAGAATCTCTTTTCTTTGTATTCCTGCAGAGGCGGTTCCCAGTATCCCTGATGATGAATATCCAGTGGTCGGTAGGTCTAATCGTCATCATGTCTGTTTCTTAAACAGATTATACAAAACAAAAAGACAAATAAAAGAACAAACGAACGAACGGAAGGGCAGGCTAAAGTGTAACTTATCTGTACACTGGATATTATCTGGATGTAATCTTTATAAAATATACACCATTTCCTACCATATAATTTAGCTGGGGATTTCACGGAAACGAGAACAGATAAAGATTATAAACAGATAAAGATTATACTTTATTAATTAACATACCAAAACAAGGGTGCGTGATGTCGGGTATGCTGGCCGGCTTTTCAGTCTACAAACATGAAACAACAGTCTCACTAAACTTCCTGACAGGCAACTTGGCCAACGTTTGTGACATTTATATAGTTTAATACTGGTTCTTATGCATTATACCAAATAATACAGTTCATTAATTGTGTTATGGGTTGTATACTCCCCAGTGAGCTGAGAACAATTATATCATTATTATTGTACATTTTGCTTTAGATGTTGAAAAGAAGGTTAAGATCGAGATAGCTGTAATTTCTTCAGAATGTAATCCCAGTAAAGATAAGGATTCAGAAGAATGCAGAAATCTGGTACAAAAATTCACAGAAGCGGTAAGTATACGCATAATAATTTGTATGCACATTTCTTGAATGAATTTAATGACGTTTTACCCAAAGTACACACGAGTTTTTTAAAGGCTCATTGTAGCAGTTTAAGAAATGAAAGTTTGATAACACTGATATTTACTATAGGTCTAAGCTATTACAGGTACATTGATAACATTGAGTACTATAGTAACACTGCTATTTACTATAGGTCTAAGCTATTACAGGTACATTGATAACATTGAGTACTATAGTACCGGTACTAAAGCTATTAGGTACATTGATCTTGAAATACTGAGCAATAAAGAACTGGTTATTCTGTCTTATGACGATTTTGGAGTGCCATGGTCGAGCGGTTTAGTGCATAGGATTTGTGTTCTGATGGCCGAGTCGTCAGAACGTGGGTTCGAATCCCAGCCGCGACCGGGGTGCTTGTGTCCTTGAGCAAGACATAATTGCTTCTCTCCACCCAGGGGTAAATGGGTACCTGTGAGGGCAGAGTTGGTTGTTGTGTTTGATTAGCCCATATGCGCTGAAATGTCAGCAATTGAGCTGTATACACCCCAGGGAGCTGAGATCGTTTCAGGAATGATTTATGAGCCTGATGAGCAGGGGTAATAATGTAATGCGCCTTGAGCACCAGTTTGGTGGATACGTGCGCCATATAAGTCCACATTATTATTATTATTATTATTATTATTATTATTATTATTATTATTATTATTATTATTATTATTATTATTTCGCGTTAGCACAGCATGAACAGAAAGATCTTGTTTTCCTTTCTGCCGGTTACACCTTGAGTCAAGCTACGTCCCGTAGCCTTAGATCTCGAGTGTCTTTCGCAGAATCCTTGCTGTCCCTAAGAGTGCCGCCTTCTGTAGTAATTCTACTCTAACAGATGTTCCTATCTCCTTGAGATGTTTCTCCAACGCCTTCGGGATTGTACCCAGTGCTCCCACTACCACAGGAATTACCTTTACCTTGACTTGCCACAGCTTGCGGAGTTCTCTCGCTAAATCCTGATATTTCTGTACCTTCTCCTTCTCCTTCGAAGCTACTCTACTATCACCCGGCACAGCTATATCAATAAGATGACACATCTTCTCATGCTTATCCAAGACAACAACATCCGGCCGTCTATGTTCTATAACATGATCTGTCTGGATGTTGAAGTCCCAGAGAATCTTGACATGCTCCGTTTCTTCAACCTTTTCCGGCACATGGTCGTACCACTTCGACTGCACCTTGACACCGTACTTCTTACACAGATCCCAATGGATCACCTTGGCCAACTTGTCGTGTCTGCCTTTGTACTCTGTCTGAGCATTCACTCTGCATTCGCTGATAATGTGAAATACAGTCTCTTCCGCCGCATTGCACATTCTGCACATAGAAGAGACATCTGACTTCTCGATCTTTGCCTTCATCACATTCGTCGGCAGAGACTGGTCTTGTGCTGCAGTAATCAGACCCTCAGTTTCTTTCTTTAGTTCTCCTCTCCTCAACCATTCCCAAGTCTTGCTACTTGCCACTTCTTCGGTACATCTCAGGAATCGGCCGTGAAGTGGCTTTTCCTGCCAATCTCGTGTTCTTTCTTCTCTTCTTTGATTCTTATACTCCTTTGGACCTAATTCGTGTGTCTTCATGTATTTCTGTGCAACCTTCAACAACTTTTCCCGAGTACTACTTACATGACACTGCAAGCTCCTTCTCTCGATGTTAACGCTGTCTGATACACTAAGTAATCCTCTTCCTCCCTCTGACCTCGGTAGATAGAGTCTGCTGACATTCGACCGTGGATGTAACATACCGTACATTGTCATCACTTTCCTCGTTTTCCTGTCAGCAACATCTAGGTCTGCCTTAGTCCACTCGACAATTCCTGCACTGTACCTCATCAGCGACACAGCCCAAGTGTTGATCGCCTTTATCATATTCCCTCCATTCAGCTTGGACTTCAAACACTTCTTCACTCGTCTTATATACTCTTTCTTAAGCCTCTCTTTTGATTCCTCATGCAGTATGTGATCCGCTTCAAGCACTCCAAGATACTTATAACTTATTATTATTATTATTATTATTATTATTATTATTATTATTATTATTATTATTATTATTATTATTATTATTATTATTATTATTATTATTATTATTATTATTATTATTATTATTATTATTATTATTATTATTATTATTATTATTATTATTATTATTTTTAGGAGAAGACAGGTATTAATTTCTTATCTTCCCACAGGTTGAAATAGAGTACAAGCTTTTGACAGGATTTAAAGAGGTTAAAGTAAATCAAAGTAATCTTAGGTAAGTCACGCACAAATCTCTATGCAAAAACATACAAATGGTCTCTGATGTTGCACTTAATTGTGTTTATTGATTTTGAAAGATTTTAGCACTCAACGTTCATATTGAAAGCCATATGTTTTGTGTCTCAAGATATTTTCAACATTCCTACTTTTTGTGTTTTGAATAGAGTAAAGTATTTAAGTATAAGAAGCCATCTTACCATTGAGCTCAGATTTAACCAATATCTACACAGTAATCTCGGACTGGTTGAGTCAGTAGGCATGGTATACCATATAATGATATGGATTTCACAGGTTCTAATCCATGACCAGTATAATTCAATAGTTAAACAAACGAGGCTGTGTTGTACATTTTTTATGTTAGGCATGGGAGTGTTATAGTTCCACATGACGTCATCTACAACTACGCTCAAATGAGCCCAGACACAAGAGGTTTATCAGCAGGCGCCCTCTACGAAGCTACAGTTGGGAAGGCTGTGTCAACGGGGAGCTTAGGAGATCTTAAAGTGTCAGCAAACTGCGAAGAGTGCTCAGCACCAGAAGGTAACACGAAGAATGATACCAACCATTGTACTTCATATTTGCCAGTGCTAAACACTTTTAAAGTTCAAGTTAATGTACTTTGGTTAAAATATCGTTATACACAATAAATACGTCTAATGAGTAAATTCTGGAAAATTTCATCTGAATTGGTCTCTAAATTTCTGAGACAAGTTGAAGAATTTTTTTTTATAATTAGTTGTAATAAGTTGTTCATACTGGTCAAAAAACCGATCCTGGTTATGGCATCATCCCTAAAAATGCCAGAGATATACACAAAACGCTTGACCGACGTAGCAACAATCATCATGGAAAAACGTAATCATATTGGTCAATCCGTACTGTAGACCGGATCGGTCTATATACAGATGTACACTACTGTTCTTTCCCAAAGTGGCCATTACTATTCAAAAGTTTGGCAACTGATGGGTAATGATGGGTACTGATGGGTACTGATGGGTACTGATGATCTAAAAACCTAAAGCACTTCAGACAGGATAATTTGTTTTCTGGTTTTTTCTTCTTCAGATAACACTTATATGTGTGACACCGAGAGACCAAAATGCCCTAAGGGTCTGAAAATTGATAAGATGAAAGACGGTAATTCATCATGCTATTACATATGTCAGTCACGGTGTAAAATCGAGATAGATTACTGCGGAGACGGAACTTGTAATCAAGAACCTGGAAAAGATGAAATTTTTTGCAGGTGAGAACTATTTTTTTCACTGATATTCAAGTTCATATCTCTCTGAAGATCTATTATTATATAAACTTACATTTTGAACGTTGACATGGTTTGAGTGGTGTAGAAACCAAATGAGGCCAAACTGTGAAGTGCATTCCCCCTATCCCCAATCAGCTTGCTGTCGCCCAAAATAATTTGGGCGCTAATTCTGAAATATCTGAAACATCTCTCCAAAAGGGAGACTTTGTATTAAGAGCTATATGTTGTCTGTTTTGATACTCTCAGCTGCAGCCAGACAGCAGAGGTGATATACATTGGAAGTAATTGCCAATTAAGAATCGATCTTTTATGGTTGTATATTGGCTGTGGAATTGGCGGTTCTATCCTACTTATTCTTATTGTCGTCTTGATTGTCTGCGTGATTCGGTGCAGTAAAGAAAACAAGAAACTTAAAAAGGAAGCCGGTGGAAAGAGATCAGGAAAGTATGACATTAACACTCACAATTTTGATAAATGTTCTTTATTTTTTACTTAACGATTTCCCCTATAGCTAACTGATCCTGATGCCTCAATAGCCTATATATCTAATAATTTATCAAGCAGCTATAACATTCTGGTATTCATCCAATTATAATTATTATCCCCAGCGAGGCCCTTGTGACCCAAATAGGCTGGTACTCTTGATGAAGTAAATAAGGATATTTTTGTGAGTGCTATTATCGTTGTCTTTGAATGCCCTTACGGAATCAGACAAGGATATTGAGATTCTTGTCATACACCACAAAATAAGTTTCACTCAAATTTGGGTTATTTTCCGAAGCTTCATTGATTGAAATACTACCTGGAAAAGTTTGTTTTGAAAACATTGCAAAAGATCCGAGGAATGAAATCATACTTATGTCGACCCTCTCGATCTAGAAAGAGATGTTGTGCTCGCAGGAAATTTTCATAAACCAACCCAAATTCCTTAGAACATCTCGTCATCATGTAAATCTGCTATGTCCACGTTTAATCCTCGTCTGAACTCTAAACAATCTTATACCCCTGTCTATGGAATCAGACTGAATAATATGTTATACCTGTTTTTTCATTTCGTAGTGAAATGAGAAATGATGTGGTTGCAGTAGATAACAATGGCTTCGTCGGAGATTCATCTGCTGCTAATCAACAGGGCAACTCGTCCTCACTTACCCGTGCCCGTCCATACTCATACATTCACGGCGCCAGTGAGCATGGTAACGGGGTCCCAGTCTCTCGTACCAACTCCAGTGCGACACAAAGGAACTCTAGGTATGAGACACAAGCGGATTACAGAGATCGGGATTATGATGACCAATCACGACATGATAATCAGCAGCGTAGCTCGTATTTCTGGGGTAATCTTAGTGACCCAGTCAAAGAGGACACCGAACTCATCCCGATGGTCAGTGGAGTTGATCCCAGTGAAATGGTACGTTCAATAATTAAATACATTTCCCCAATCCTGCAAACGCCTTAAACCAATTTTTAACACGCATTGCTAATTACTTTTTTCTCCAATACAGTACAAGATACAGCGCCCTCAAATATCATTGAACAAAACTGATGACTTACCGGTGAGTAACTAAACAACATTTTTGTCTGTTTAATTTGTTTGTTTGAAGTCAAAGACATACACAAAAGTTTTAAATTTTCTGAAATTTTATTTTAATTATGATACATAAAAATTCATGAAAATTTGTGTTGTGTAAAGGGGGTTGTTATGCATAATACTTCACCAAATATTATTTTGTCGAAGATTGACTGCGATTGAATTTTCACCATTTATTTTTAGAGCATTTCAATTCTTATTGATCTGATTATGTTAATTTATTAGTTTCTACTACGTTGCTTTTAATACTCATTATATATGAATGTTCACTGTTTGTTTATCCGTTTTACAGTGTGTAGGCCTATAATTAAACATATGTTTACATGCAGTGACTCATTTTTTAAAGATGTGCCTTTTGTTTCTGATCTTACCCATGATCTCTTTGTCTCTTCCCATTCTCAGGACAGAGATTATTTCTGAGGAGGTGACCTTTTCATCATCAAAGACAAGCCAGATATATAATACTAGTTAAATATTTTATCCAACACAGAAGAATATTATGAGTCAGAGACAACAAATTAATAAAGACAATTGACCAGTAACACGTGACAGCCTATACACATTGTATATACCGGTACTGATTTCTCACCTCACTAATCTCATATAATGCATAGATTTTAACACCTAATTGGTTAGAGTAAAAACAATCAGTAATTTTTATGGTTTGTCTGATTTATAGAAATATGTCTGTAAAAGGAGTTTGTGGAACAAAGCCTGGAAAAAATCGTTTATTATGAATTATTCCAGAATAATGAATGTATATTATAATAATTATTTTGGTTGTGCATAACAATTGAACAATAGGAGGTCCTCGGTTTACATTCAATAAAACTATCAATGCCTTTTAATCATAAACACAGGACCAGATTAATAAAACAAATTAAGCTGTCATTCTACAATTTGATTTTAGGCACTTTTATTTGTGGACAACATGTTGCGTCACCCTGCTGGAAAGATTACTGACATGTGATTAAACTTTGTATGCACTTTGCATAGTTTTTGTTATTATTGTTTACGAGTATTATGTTTTTAGATTGCACAGAATATACACTATAGATGTAGTTTCAGTACTCAAGTGTGCGTCACATCAATTTATTGATATAATATAATTCATCAATAAATAATTCACATTTCTGAACGCATGGCTTGATTTGGATAAAATAATTATGTAAACATAATAAATCATCTGGCCTTTGTATAAGTTATAGATTCAGCAGGAAATGAGGCAACAGTTTATAAAGATTTGAAGAAAAATTTACGAGTTTAACTCCGTTTGTATTGATTTAATATTGTTGCGTATTGTTCGTCTGATAAGCTAAGTAAACGGCCTTTTATATTTCCTTGTTTTTAATCATGTATATAATTGCACAATTTTATAATGTTCAAGTACTTCCTACATGGTTAAATATCTGTGTGTTAATATTGAATAATGTTCTTGACAGTATTACATGAAGAACAATTTATGAGTTAGCAGTGACGCATAGAAAGAGCTGAAACACATTTATGGCTCATCATAATTATACTCTCGTTTTACAAACCCACCAATTTTTGTTATAATATATTTGTTAATTTGTTTGTTTTGGGGAAATATTTTTTGAGTCCGTCCTATACATATATAACACCTTCCTCATAAATCAGTCATCGTGGTCTTATTCCCCGAAGTGAATCATTCAAATAATTTATTACATAAAGGGTATTAGTCTATTTGCATCACGATGTAAAAGGAAACAAGATTTGTGGTGGAGGTAAATATTCCTGGATCCTTCTCTGACGGTTGTCTTTCCCAATTATCCTATGTTGAAGATTTAGGCTACTTGTTATATTTCCATCTGTTTTGTTTGTGTTTGATGTGTGAATAAAATAGTAATATGCTTACACTATAGATTAATAAGTATAATTATGACCGTTTTTACTATTTTATGATCTATTATACAGAAAAAGTCTCCGGTTTCTGGTGATCGGTCGGCTTCAAAATCGGTGCGGTGACGCGCTTTTTTTTCTTCTGTTTTTCTGGGGTTTTTTCCTGTTTTTTTTTTCCCAACAGGGAAATAATTATGTGATACATATTGTATACGTGGGGACCAAATTTCCCCTATACCAAGTATGGTGGCTAAGAGAGGCCTCACAAACGTTCATACCTCCTATGGCAGAATTCCAATCGATCCAACAATTTTGGCTGCAATTGGACATCGTTTCATAGCCCAAAAAAATTAAAAATTAAATAAAATAAATAAAAATACCGACGCGCGGTTCTGAGGCGACGCGCTCGGAGACCAGAAACTGGAAGCTTTTTTTGTTTGGCCTAGTAGGTGAGCCAGGACCCCCATCTGACATACTACTGGCCTTTACTATCCAAATTCATAAAGCTGCTCAGCACAGAAAATTTGTTTTATGTGCAAAAAATAGGTAACCAGCCAAATTGTTATGTAATGATACAGCTTCTAACTGATTCTTAGTCAAATTTTGCTTTGCAGATAAATTTAAAAGGAATATGATACATTGGCTTTTGATGAACAGATTAATTATGATATAATATTTATTGCTGCGCGCGTTTATTTTTTAGGAACACAGTAAATTAACAAATGTACTTTTTATTCTAAATGTGCAGCATTTTTAGCCTTCTAATTTATTTTATTGAAACTTCTTAGAATAATACTATACGTGCCGATAACTATTGGAACCAATATTCCACGAACATATACATGTCTGATATTTATCAAATCATTTTGTAAGGGCAAAATCATATAAATTGATATTTGTCAATTTTATTTTGATCAAGGAAAATAACACTTTTTTGTAAAAAAAAAAAAAAAAAACCCTTGATGGCATAATTATGAAAGTGTAATTAGTCTTTATTTACATATTTGTTTCATATTTAAGGCTGACATTATGTCCACGAGCATGCAGTACTGAACCTTTTCTCTGTCCAGGGAAAATGCAACATTTGAGGGCGCCATTGAGAAGTAATCCACAGAGCCAATAATACGGCTCTGGTAATCCAGAGCACTCAATTGTGATTATTTAGTATGGTTACCGTCTCCTAGTAATGCATGATAAACAACAGGTGGGCTAGAGGCGAAAACTAGACTGCACCTGTCGAAAATGCTGAACCTTGACCCTACCTGCTCAGTTGCTCGGTTACGTCAAAACGAAAGCAGTGCAAGTAGGACATTAAGTTGGTTAAAAGGTGAGTGTTTTGTAACATTTTGTTGTAATTTGTAGCGTTTCAAACCCTGTCACTCGAGCTCCACCGGTTTTATTGTTTATGTAATATAACGTTAAAACAAATATTTATAAATCATATTTATTTATGGTTAGGCCTATGCTGTATGCATTATTTATTTCATATTTGTTATCGCATGGAACAATGCTTTTATTTTTATTTTATTTTATGTTTTGTAGTGTACATGATTTTGGAAAGAATGTCGTATCCAACCGCCACTTTTAAACGTTTTTTGTTTGTTTGTTTTTTGCAACCACTATAAAAGGCACTAACCAGTTAAAAAAATGATTCTCTCGATTTTTGGGGGTACAGAAGGCGAAAACTATCTTTAAAATCCACTTTTATGATGGTTTTCGGACTTTATTTCCCTTCTAAAAAAATCGTCCCCTTCAGAAAAATCCTATTATTGAAGTATATGTCCATCATCATCCATATGTATATCCATATGTATCACCATATGTATCACCATGAACTTGCAGTGCAAGTGAGAAAGGGATGAAATAATGTTCCCAGGTGAAAAGACGGATCAAGTAACAATGGAATAGTAATTAGTATTAGGCCTAAGTACGTATTTATTCTTAAACATTGTTCACCAACTTTTGGGCCACAAGAACTTCGCTAAAAGATAACAATAATAATGAAAACATTGAAATATATTAATGTTGAGCTTCTTTATAATACATTGTTGATTTGTTTGGCTAATTTTATTTTGATTACAGATCATAATGTACTTCTCATGGGACTTGTAATACACGGAAGTATCGGTATGGATGCAGCAACACAACAAGAAACCTTTGTGGGGGCAGAGACTGAAATAAATCCAAAAATTAGAGAAGGGACAACACAAGAGAGTGGTGTCTTCCAGGCAAGGTTTCATGTACAGAGTAATGGGAAGAGAGACGGAGATAGCCCTGTTGATGAAAAAGATGCCTTTATTACTCAAGAGCTAAATGAAACGCCAAACAATACTTCTCCTGTAGAGAAAGTCTCACAGAGAACTAGCCTTGATCCTTCATCAATGGAGATAGGTGAACAAAGCAAAGACAAGCAAGGCAATCTTAATCTGCTTCGAGCAGTACTTGAGAGTGCATCAATGGAGGATCTTAACAATCAGATATTTTTGAGTCCAAATGGAAAGTACTGTCTGGATTTAAGTGACCAGGCCATCACAGGAATCCCTCCTAATACATTTGAGCTGGATTACATTCACTGTCTTCTCTTAAACAACAACCAATTTAGTGAAATTCCAGCACAAATCAAGCAGATGACATCTCTGCAAGCCTTGGTTCTTCAGGGGTGTGGACTGACCAGCTTCCCTGTAGAGATTTGCCAGTTGCCAAGCTTGGACATTCTTGACCTGAGTGGTAATGATATTCAGGAGGTGCCAGTAGATGTTGAGAATTTGAGAACTCTCCGTCAGTTTCATATGAATGACAACCAGGTGTATGAATTACCAGATGAGTTCTGCACTTTGTCAGAACTCACAGTTGTCAATCTGAACCAAAACAAGCTACAAACACTTCCACTGAAATTCAACCAATTGCACTTTCTCAGGATTCTTGGACTAAATAACAATAATTTCAGAAAGTTTCCCAAGCACATATGTTTGTTGGACCAGCTAGTTCAGCTCAGCATGTGTGGTAATTACATGCAGACTCTCCCAGCTGATGTTGAGTACCTTTACAATCTCCAAGAACTTCATATTGAAAAGAATGCATTGAGGCTTCTTCCTGTGCAAATTTACTGGCTTCCTGAGCTTCAGGAGCTCAATGTCTCACACAATCTTATCACAGAGATATCCAGAGAAATAAAAAATCTTGACAAGTTGAAAATACTTGGACTAAACAGCAATCAGTTGGTTGAGATTCCTGGAGAAATCCAGCACTTAATCATCTTGGAGATTCTTGGTCTAGATTCCAACAAAATCACTAAGATTCCCACAGAAATCAGATATCTGAGCATCCTATCAAAACTCTATCTAGGGCAGAACTGCCTGGAGGAAATCCCTGATGATATGTGCCTTTTACAGAATTTGTGTGTCCTTGATCTCTCAGGGAATAAGTTGATGGACCTGCCTGTAGAAGTTGCCAACCTGAGGCATCTGAACCAACTTTTGCTTCAAAATAATAATTTTGAAGTACTTCCTGAGGGTGTTTGCTCCTTAGCTGAGCTTGAGCTCCTTAATCTTGACAAGAACAAGTTGACAGATCTTCCACAAGAGATTGAGAACCTGTTTTGTTTGCGACAGCTTACACTGAATGAAAATAACTTAGACAACTTCCCAGTTGAAGTATGTGAGGTTCAGATGTTGGAATTCATGAGTGTGTCCAAGAATTCCATTTCCACTCTCCCGGCTGAGATTTCCAACCTTGTAAATCTTCACCATCTTGATCTGAGCCACAATAACTTTAAGAATTTCCCAGAAGAGCTCTGCTCTTTGTCATGGCTTTGTAAGCTCATCATGTCTGATAACCAGTTGATAGACATGGCAGATGATGTGGAGAAGATAGAGCAATTGGAAGAGCTTAATTTATCCAATAATTGCTATGGAATGTTTCCACTCCAGCTCTGCGGCCTTCCTAATCTGAGAGTCCTTAACTTCTCTCAGCCAGAGGGTACAAAGATCACCTACCTACCATCGACAATCCAAGTACTCCAACATCTTGAAGAATTGGACGTCTCTCATAATGCCCTAGAGATCCTGCCCTCAACATTCTCTGAGCTTAAAAATCTAATCAAATTAAATGCGACGGACAATTGTTTGGTTGAACTTCCTGACTCCATCTGTGAGCTCAAGCACATTGAAGCACTTCACCTTGAGGGTAATAAGCTACACCAGCTTCCATTGGCCTTTGATTGCTTGAAGGATTTAAATGACCTGAGGCTACAGGAGAATCAGTTATCTCACCCACCAAGTGATGTCTGTGATGGTGGAGTAATGGAGCCAATAACACGATTCTTACAAGTAGCTGAAGAAAGAGAAGGTATGTACACTGTATTTAGGATCTTTAAAACAGCAAGACTTAACAGCAAGACTTAATAAAATATGGCAAAGTAGTAAAGGCTGTGAACTAAAACATTTATTTAAAAATTTGAAACAAGTTGAAACAAGTTGGATGGCAGCCAACCCAGTGGAAATGTTTTCTGCATGTTTTCTGCATGTTTTCTGCATGTTTTCTGCATCTTTTCTGCATCCTGCATCCCCGTCAGAAATTCAAACAGTGTTCTGTCCTTCAAAAAGGCTCTCAAGACCTATCTTTTCCCCAAATCATAGCTGGTTTGTCCCTCTTTCTTTTGTCTTCTTGGTCCCTCTCCTTTCTTTGTTATAGCGCCTTGTATCCTTTGGTAATTTGACGCTCTATAAATCCAGTTATTATTATTATTATTATTATTATTATTATTATTATTATTATTATTATTATTATTATTATTATTATTATTATTATTATTATTATTATTATTATTATTATTATTATTATTATTATTATTATTATTATTATTATTAGTAGTAGTATTATTATTAGTATTATTATTATTATTATTATTATTATTATTATTATTATTAGTATTAGTATTAGTATTATTATTATTATTAGTATTATTATTATTATCTAAAATGCACACAAGGCCACAATCTGGCATTTTCTTCTAGAATGTTGCTTTGATTGAACTTTAAAAACACATATATTCATAAGATTTGTACCATTTGAATGAACTACATGTACCCACATACTTGTTCAAAAACACATGAAAGTTAAATGTTCTTTATAAATGTTCATTCAGGAAATTTCTGATAAATGTTTTTGTTTTGTAGTGGCAATGATTGAAAAGATGTTCCAGTGTGTTGCTGCCAATGTCCGTCAGCGTGAGCTACATGACCTCATGCGTGTCTTCCACTTCAGTAAAGAAGAGATGTCACTCATTGAAAATACCTATAAGAATGACCCTCCTGATGTGATGGTCCTGGCTGCACTACGGAAATGGAGAGAGAGGAGGGGGCGGTCAGCAAATGGAGACGAGCTGGTGAGGTACTTGAAGTTAATTGATATGCCAGTGGTTGCGAGTAAAGTCAGTTGTATGAAGATTTACTCATTGGCTCATAGGTTATGATGTTTGCAAATCACAGATAATTATGCAAATAAATCTTAAGACAGTGTTTGGAGGACTGTTTTAAACTTGTTTTGAGTTCCGTATTTACCAGTCTTTTCTTTTTTAATGCTTGTATTTTGCCCATTTTGCTATTTCTTTGCAATGTTTTGTTCATATGCCCTGAAATTTATTACACAGGAAAGACTAATTTGCTATAGAAATGTAAAATGTAATGTTAAAGAGAGTACATGTACATATATTTTCATCACAAAGGCACAAACTATCATCAGTACACCTGTCAAATACCCCAGCCAGGGGTATTTGATCTAAAGGCCCTGTTCACAGGGAATGTGAATTTTCATCCTTGTTTGTGTTTTTTGTAAAATAAAGTTTAAAGAAATGACGCCAAAAAGTATAAGATCAGTACGATACATTTAAAACTGTTTACTTGTCACTATATTGTGGAAACTAGAAAGAAGGTTCTTTCTATAAGTATTTTTTGTCAGCATTGAACACCTTAATTAATTTTTTGTACCATATTAAGTAGTAATGACTAAAAAGTTATTTTGTTTACCAAAAATTTTAGATATGTCATAAATTTCCATTTTTATATACATTTTCTAAGAACAAAATTTGAAATTTTGTGATATTCAAAAGAATTAATATCGGCCTATATGAAGTCCGTAGGAAATAGAACTGTCCGAATTGATACTATTAAAAACTTGAAACTGAAAATACTGTCACAAGACAAACATATTGTTGTTAGTATTTTAAATAATAACTTTGGTGTATAAACTGATACTGTGATGTACATTTTTTTATGTTCCAACTGTATTTAGTTTAAACACTTCCACGGTAATTATTTGGGTTTTGTAATTTTCGTGCAAAGAAAATGCAAAGAAAGGGACAAAATAATAGGGACAAAATAATGATTAAAATGTTTGTCACTATTTTAATTCTCAGGTTTCAAGCAGACATGCAGGATTGAAGCCTGACCCTGATACTATTTATTTCATTTAGTCTTTGGACTTCCACCCTCCCCCAAGCATGAGTTTGGTACAGTACGTGTTTTGAAAATCATTGAAAAAAAGTTTAACTTAAAAGAAGTTTCAGTGACATCACATTATCTAATTGAAGCAGAATTCATATTGTAATGTTTCATTAGTCTTTCTCGTGTACAGTATTTTATGTTGATACTACTCTTGAATTTTATTTGTTTTATAAAATTATTATTTTTATCTTCTGATTTGTCAATGTAAATATTCTTTGAACGTGCAGAAAAGAGGTTTCACATCTTGAAAGAGGTATGGTCTATATGCTCAGCTGAGAAATACGAACAAGAAATTAAATTATTTTGTGTCTAGTCAATATTAGTCCCGCAAATCTTGCAATTTTGTCATTAAGAGGTGGGCATAGGCCCTACTCATCGCACGAGATAGTACTGGATACCTGGATTTATATAAACTTGATTTGATCAAGGAGCACTGTTTGTGTGTGGATACTTAAATACCGATTTGTAGTGAATGTTTGTTGACTTGATTAAATAAAGCAGAACAATCATTTGTTTCTGTATCATTCAGTTTCTAAGTTCTCTCCCGTCCGTTTTCTCCCAACCGGCTTTCACCCACTTTAAAACGGGAAGATTGTCTTATGGTTTTCCCCATGATTGTCATTTGCCATCACTTTACACAAAGGGGGCAACTCAGAATTTCATTGTGAGCATTGTATAACCCGCCCCTACTCCATCCGCCTCAAAGTATAAATAAAATGTCTTGCTATTTATTTGTTCTCCTTCAAAATGATAATTGATAAGCCTAAAACTAATGGCAGAACTCTAAACAAATTTTGAGGGGTATACAAAAAATATATACACTTCCCCATTGATTCTCTGTTTTCTGGTGTAGGCCTATAACACAATAGGGTTGTAGCGAAAGATAGGGGGCTCTGGTGGGGGACGGGATTACTCAGTCGGCTTTAAGGGCCTCAGTTTGGAATGTTAAGTTGGTAAAATTTGCTTCCACAATCCCCCCCCCCCCCCTCAAATAAATAAATAAACAAACACGGCTCTAGCGACGGGCGTCTCGGTATTTAATTTCTACATAATTATTATAACTAGGGTCCTATTATAAGTAAGTACATCTCAAACTAAATATGTCTGTTTCACCGTTGAGGGCGGCATTTACAACATGGCGCTGTCCTTATGACACAAAATCTGGAGCAATGTTCCTGATTTCCTCTAAAATGTTTTGATTTTTTTATCAACTCAATATGGCAATTTGGACTGCTTTCTTTGCCTGTGGATTTACATTTATATCAGCCACCTTTTGGTTATATTTGTTATCGATCAATTTGCCGTCACTGCCAAATAATGTAGGCCTACAACAAGGATCGAAAAACGAAAGGTAAGTTCATGAGTTAGGCCTAGGCCTAGGCCTATAATTATACTATTTTATTGTATAACGTCATGAACGTAGAATTTGGAAAGAATGTAGAATACAAATATGATAAATATCACAGATTTTCCTTGAAAATATGATAGATCATAGAGGACACACTTAAGTTAAGGAGAGGAAAGTGTAGTCAAGTGAGGATTGGAAACGATATTTTGGCAACACAGTGAGTGAGTCACTGAGTGACTGTCGGCAAATTAAAAAAAAAGTCAAACTTGTTGGTAGGCCCTAGGCCGGGTCCTACTAAAAACTGACAACTGACGACAACTCACAACAACACGTTCTAAATACACTGAAAACTCAAAAATAAAGTTAAAAATATGTTTGTAAGGGACAGTGGCATACATACAGGGTTTCAGTTTTGAAAATGTGGTTTTAATTAGCAATAAAAAATGATTTTCTTCGCTGCATGCAGTAGTATTGGCCACCATCTTGCTTGTGCAACGTAGATGACTGTACCATTATGTGAAAGGGTGAAAGTAAACCAGACTACAAAGCAGGTGACATCATAACGCGGGCTGTGTACGTGTGCCTGTGTCCCGCCGGCGCACAAAATTTATTTTCATGTACAATGGTTATAATTTTATAATGTTTGTAGTATATATTGTGTCCTGGTATTTATTTTGTAAAATATTAATATAAAGTGTACTGTATTGACCTTGTAAGTTTTAACTATGTTTAGGCTGACTGGTTTAAATAAATTCAATAAATCCAAAATATAGTGAAAATGGTTGTACTTTTTAATCTTTATTCTGCTTGTTTGTATTATTCTCGTGAATATTTACTAATCTGCGAATAAAGTTTGAACAAAATTAAAAGTCATGGTTGTTCTTGTGATGTTTTTGACCTACGGTAACGTAGTTTTCTGACAATGCAGACACAGTTACTTGTTGATTGAATAAGAAAACATAAATTTTGTCAAAAGACTTTTATAAAGTATAGACCAACTATCGTGACAGCTGTCATTCATACTTATTGGTGAAAATTAATTGCTCAGCAACAACACATATAGGACTCTGATTCACCGATAAAAAACTAATTGATCACCACTGGGATGTCAATCATGATTAAGAGCTTCAGAAAACATTTACATTTTCTAAAAAATAATAATAAATAATAAATAAATAAAAAATAAATAAATAACCAAAAATAAATAAATAAAAATAAATATAAATAAATAAATAAATATAAATAAACTTAATTTTTTTTCCTGGCAGTGACAATACCAGACCTATAATACTTCACAAAAATGTATATAATGTTTTCTACATCTGTAAATATAATTATACATGATTGTAATTATATTGCAATTCATTGTTATTGTTTTACAATTTACACTCCATAAAAATACAACAAAAGACTTCCCCTCCTGCCTGGCATGGCGCATGGCCCGACAATTTTTTTTCACCCTTTGACATAATGGTACAGTCCTTTTGCGTTGCGCAAGCAAGATGGCGGCCAATACTAACACGTTACTGCAGCGAAGAAAATCATTTTATATTGTTAATTAAAACCACATTTTCAAAAACTGAAACTCGTTATGTATGCCACTGTCTCTTATAAACATATTTAAAACTTTATTTTTGAGTTTTCAGTGCATTTAGAACATGTTGTCGTGAGTTGTCGTGAGTTGTCGGTTTTTAGTAGGACCGCCTAGGCCTATTTCTGAAATTCTGAAAGTTGGGAATCTGTTATTTTGACATAATAAGGTTTATCGCAAATAGCGCTAAAGCAACTGCCGCAAAGCATACTGGGATACAATTTGGGGCATCTGTTTGGAGCGACTTGTGTGACGTTAACAATATTTTGTTTGTTTGTGCGGCACGCAGTGGTGCTGTTGCGCCCACAGACATCCCATGATTCCTTGCAGCCGCTATTTGCGATAAACCTTATGTAAATTGTGTCTGTAAATTCCCCCCCCCCCCCGTGCTCTCAAAGTCCTAGCAATGCCACTGATTTAATAATATATAATACTATGATCAATGTCGAATATCTGACTATACAATCCATATAAACCTTGTCGACATTTGGTATTGATGCATTTCTCTGTACAGTATTGAGCTGAGGTTCCCCACCAATCTTGATGATCTTAATGAGTTGGCAGAGATTCTGCATAAATACAAGGCCAATAACTTTGGCTATGTGATGCTGCTCTTCTGTAGTGCGTATCTCTACAAACAAACATTTGCTATTCCTGGATCAGTGTTTATGGTAAGCCTTCATTATTCACTGTAAAACATTATCAGAATTCCTGTCTTCTGTATGATACATTGGGTAGTGTGGGGAATAGAGTGGTGTAACACAATAGAGGTACTATGTTGCAGCATCCTATTCATTCCTTTAAATTGTTGAATAATTTTTAGCATGATTACAATATTGAGAACATGTAAGTCTTTTGTAAATCTTAAGACTGGTGAGTCTTTTGACGCCTAGCATCTCAAAGGTTTCTTATGTCTAGTCTGTCAAAAGCACTGATCATTGGCTGAAAATACATGTAACTTCACTCTAATATATATTTACAAACAATGAGTATAACACAAACTAATTAAATGGCCATAGGTTTTTGGCTGATCCTCCACAAATCATTTCTTGCATAACCATTTGCAAGAACTGACATTCTGAACTGAAAAATAGCAATTTTAATAACATGCGTAAGTCCAAGCAAGAAAACAAACTTTCTTGTTGTGTATCTTTACAGAATTTATTAGGGGGAGCATTATTTGGTATCTGGTATGCATTTCCTCTCTGCTGTTTTCTCACTGCTACTGGAGCTTCCTTCTGTTACCTCCTGTCACACCTATTTGGTAGAGCTGTAGTTATGAAGTATTTCTCTCAGAGGGTGCTACCATTACAAAGAAAGGTAACATATAGTTGGGATCTTAATGCTATACATATTGTATGATTTATGTTAAAGAAAACATTCCAAAACAGCTTAAACAGTTTACTGACAAATACTTGCTCTTTAGAAGGAATAATAAAGATACAACACTGCCATAAATACTCATGAAACTTGTAATAATTTGTAAAGATTCCCATCGATTTTGTATTCTCATTTCTCATGGCCTGATGGTGTAGACAGTATAATTGGTGTTGTATTGTCAGTCCTTCCAAATGTAGCTTCTTACAACAAGGAACTAAGTTTTAAAAAGTAAGACAAATCTGCATAAGTGGATCCAGGGGAAGCAAAGAGATCATGTGACCCCTTCCCTTTTTAAAATATACCTTTTTGTTCTACTTTGGGCTTATTGTAGTCTAGTTTTGCTCTGTAACACACCTGTTAAGCAGTTATTCTGTTATTGGGTTTGGAATAAGTGGAAATTTAAAAAACTGAATTACGAAGACTTGATCACTTACCTTAATATTCTGAATAAACTGATGCACTGTTTCATCTTTTTACAGGTGGAGGAGAATCTAGATGGTCTTTTCTTCTTCTTACTCTTCCTGAGATTATTTCCTATGTCACCAAACTGGTTCCTCAATATGACCTCTCCAATCATCGGAATACCTCCCTCACAATTCTTCTTGTCAGTATTAATAGGTGAGGGCACAAACATAAGGGTTATATTTGGCTTTTACTTTATTGGTGATGAGTCCATTCAGGTCTAACTGCTCAATCTTTGAACAAATCATCTTGTAGCCTCTATATAGGCGATTGTTAAATGATTCCGATTTCATAAGCAGTCACTCAAACTGATTTGATTTGATCAACTGATGAGCTGAGGATTGGTAATTGTTCAATAATTGAGCAAAAAGCATCGTGTTGGCACCTTAGGTGAAAACAGGATTAAAAATCCATTACAAATTTATACAGTTATTTGCATTCAGACATGTTTGTCAGGTTTATTGTTTGGGTAGCTATTTTGGAATACTTTTTTACATCATGTCCCCACCTCAAAGAGATTTGAACCCCCCCTTATTCATACATTGTAGCATTCTTGTGCAGAAATTCTATACTAAATTATTTGTTGTATGTTTTTCTGTTAAAGGGCTCATGCCATATAATTTCATCTGCATCCAGACTGGTAGTATCTTATCGCAGGTAACCTCACTCAATCAGATTATTACAATGGACGTCATGCTGCGACTGGGAGGAATGGCTTTAGTGGCACTCTTACCTGGTCTTGTCTTCAGGAAGTATAAGAGAAGGATTAAGTATGATTAGTCTAACATGGATTAAGAATAGTTGGATTGAATTGGATTCAAGGACGATTAAGTAGATTTAGTTTGAGTCACTACTTAGATAACAGAGCTGATATTTGGTATAGCAATACCTCATGAAGGCCACTTACTGATTTAAGTTAACGGAGGGCGCTTCAAATGAAAGCAGGTAGGGGGAATGGGAGAAATGTAAGGGTCTCAGAGTTTGGGGAAATCACAAGATTATTGATTATTGCACTGTTGAAAATCTTTGTTCTCTATATCGTCTTGTGCCCGGTAAAAGGACATGCACTTAATCTAATCTGTCTTATGTCCTTCTGGGCACACAGTGATATGTTGGAATAACCTTACAACACCCCACACCTCTGCATAAAACTCAATATAAGCAACTATGCACACACTCTGATTTAGACTTACTAACTTTGAATTTTATTTTGTAGACTTGTAGTCCATTTGGTGTGGACTATTGTTGTCAGTATTGAAATTTATATTTTGTTAAAACAATACAATTTATGGTTGAATATGTATTGTCCATAATTATTTGTTTGCTATTTTACTAGAGATTCTTGACATTATTTTTCTTTGTTCTCTTAAATTTGCCGTTGTCCTACAATATAGCAAAATCAATTGTTTTAATGAATTACATTATTTGGCAAAACATGATTTAAAAGTTATTAAATGTTAAAATTAATTTAAGATAGCAGGCCATGAAATAATGTTACTTAAATACTGCTTCCCACAAAACATTTATCAAAAATTAAATATTTAATCACTTCAATTTGTTTAACTTTACCTTGTTTTACAATTAAATACATAAATGATTCAAATAATTATATTTTGTTGTTGTTAATGTTGTAATTGTGTGTCGTCTTAACAATTCTAATTTTAAAAAATTATATGGAGGAATATATGTGAATAGGGAATTTATTTTATATTTAAAAAGAAAAGAATTTATTTTTTCTTCTATTTAAAAATAATTTATTGCTATGTGTAATTTTTGTGATAATTACAAGGCTTACCCCTTGTGGTTTTGGGGAAATAATTACAGGGTGATTTTGGGGAAATAATTACGAGGGTTACCCCTTGTATGGTAAATAATTACGGGGCTTACCCCTTCTAATTTTTGTGAAATAATTCCAAGGCTTACCCCACTTGTAATATTTGATAAAAATATCCGGACTCTTCCGTCATATTTCCACATCAATGCCATTACGAAGTATCGGTTCCATATTCAGTGCAAGGCTTGAAATAGTTAATATTTTTAATTGATTGTCAGATGAATCTGTAGCGTAATGCGAAGACGCAGGTTCGAAACCAACTAGTAGCATTTTTATTTTATTTTTTTTGTATTGCGCAATGACACTGATATTTAAGTAGATTAAATTTTTTTGAAATAATTACAAGGCTTCCCCTTGTGATTTTATGGAAATAATTACAAAGCTTACCCCCTTGTGATTTTTGTGAAATAATTACAAGGCTTACCCATTGTAATTTTGGGGGAAATAATTACAAGGCTTACCCCTTGTGATTTTTGGGGAAATAATTACAAGGCTTACCCCTTGTGATTTTTGGGGAAATAATTTTATGGAAATAATTACAAGGCTTACCCCTTGTGATTTTTATGAAATAATTATAAGGCGTACCCCTTGTGATTTTTGTGAAATAATTACAAGGCTTACCCCTTGTGCTTTTTGGGGAAATAATTACAAGGCTTACCCCTTGTGATTTTATGGAAATAATTACAAAGCTTACCCCCTTGTGATCTTTGTGAAATAATTACAAGGCTTACCCATTGTAATTTTTGTGAAATAATTACAAGGCTTACCCATTGTAATTTTGGGAGAAATAATTACAAGGCTTACCCCTTGTGATTTTTTGGGAAATAATTACAAGGCTTACTCCTTGTGATTTTTGTGAAATAATTATAAGGCGTACCCCTTATGATTTTTATGAAATAATTACAAGGCTTACCCCTTGTGATTTTATGGAAATAATTACAAAGCTTACCCCCTTGTGATTTTTGTGAAATAATTACAAGGCTTACCCCTTGTGATTTTTGTGAAATAATTACAAGGCTTATCCCTTGTGATTTTTTGGGAAATAATTACAAGCCTTACCCCTTGTGATTTTTGGGGAAATAATTATAAGGCGTACCCCTTTTAATTTTTGTGAAATAATTATAAGGCTTACCCATTGTAATTTTGGGGGAAATAATTACAAGGCTTACCCCTTGTGATTTTTGGGGAAATAATTACAAGGCTTACCCCTTGTGATTTTTGGGGAAATAATTTTATGGAAATAATTACAAGGCTTACCCCTTGTGATTTTTATGAAATAATTATAAGGCGTACCCCTTGTGATTTTTGTGAAATAATTACAAGGCTTACCCCTTGTGCTTTTTGGGGAAATAATTACAAGGCTTACCCCTTGTGATTTTATGGAAATAATTACAAAGCTTACCCCCTTGTGATTTTTGTGAAATAATTACAAGGCTTACCCATTGTAATTTTTGTGAAATAATTACAAGGCTTACCCATTGTAATTTTGGGAGAAATAATTACAAGGCTTACCCCTTGTGATTTTTTGGGAAATAATTACAAGGCTTACCCCTTGTGATTTTTGTGAAATAATTATAAGGCGTACCCCTTATGATTTTTTTGAAATAATTACAAGGCTTACCCCTTGTGATTTTATGGAAATAATTACAAAGTTTACCCCCTTGTGATTTTTGTGAAATAATTACAAGGCTTACCCCTTGTGATTTTTGTGAAATAATTACAAGGCTTATCCCTTGTGATTTTTTGGGAAATAATTACAAGCCTTACCCCTTGTGATTTTTGGGGAAATAATTATAAGGCGTACCCCTTTTAATTTTTGTGAAATAATTACAAGGCTTACTACTTGTGATTTTTGTGAAATAATTACAAGGCTTATCCCTTGTGATTTTTTGGGAAATAATTACAAGCCTTACCCCTTGTGATTTTTGGGGAAATAATTATAAGGCGTACCCCTTTTAATTTTTGTGAAATAATTATAAGGCTTACCCATTGTAATTTTGGGGGAAATAATTACAAGGCTTACCCCTTGTAATTTTATGGAAATAATTATAAGGCTTACCCCTTTTAATTTTTGTGAAATAATTATAAGGCTTACCCATTGTAATTTTGGGGGAAATAATTACAAGGCTTACCCCTTGTGATTTTATGGAAATAATTACAAAGCTTACCCCCTTGTGATTTTTGTGAAATAATTACAAGGCTTACCCATTGTAATTTTGGGAGAAATAATTACAAGGCTTACCACTTGTAATTTTATGGAAATAATTACAAGGCTTACCCCTTGTGATTTTTGTGAAATAATTATAAGGCGTACCCCTTGTGATTTTTGTGAAATAATTACAAGGCTTACCCCTTGTGATTTTATGGAAATAATTACAAAGCTTACCAGCTTACCCCCTTGTGGTTTTTGTGAAATAATTACAAGGCTTACCCCTTATGATTTTTTGGGGAAATAATTACAAGGCTTACCCCTTGTGATTTTAGTGAAATAATTACAAGGCTTACCCCTTGTGATTTTTGTGAAATAATTACAAGGCTTACCCCTTGTGATTTTTTTGAAATAATTATAAGGCGTACCCCTTATGATTTTTTTGAAATAATTACAAGGCTTACCCCTTGTGATTTTATGGAAATAATTACAAAGCTTACCCCCTTGTGATTTTTGTGAAATAATTACAAGGCTTACCCATTGTAATTTTGGGGGAAATAATTACAAGGCTTACCCCTTGTGATTTTTGTGAAATAATTACAAGGCTTACCCCTTGTGATTTTTGGGGAAATAATTACAAGGCTTACCCCTTGTGATTTTTGGGGAAATAATTTTATGGAAATAATTACAAGGCTTACCCCTTGTGATTTTTGTGAAATAATTATAAGGCGTACCCCTTTTAATTTTTATGAAATAATTATAAGGCTTACCCATTGTAATTTTTGGGAAATAATTACAAGGCTTACCCCTTGTGATTTTATGGAAATAATTACAAAGCTTACCCCCTTGTGATTTTTGTGAAATAATTACAAGGCTTACCCATTGTAATTTTGGGAGAAATAATTACAAGGCTTACCCCTTATGATTTTTTGGGGAAATAATTACAAGGCTTACCCCTTGTGATTTTTGTGAAATAATTACAAGGCTTACCCCTTGTGATTTTTTTGAAATAATTATAAGGCGTACCCCTTATGATTTTTTTGAAATAATTACAAGGCTTACCCCTTGTGATTTTATGGAAATAATTACAAAGCTTACCCCCTTGTGATTTTTGTGAAATAATTACAAGGCTTACCCATTGTAATTTTGGGGGAAATAATTACAAGGCTTACACCTTGTGATTTTTGTGAAATAATTACAAGGCTTACCCCTTGTGATTTTTGGGGAAATAATTACAAGGCTTACCCCTTGTGATTTTTGGGGAAATAATTTTATGGAAATAATTACAAGGCTTACCCCTTGTGATTTTTGTGAAATAATTATAAGGCGTACCCCTTTAAATTTTTTGTGAAATAATTATAAGGCTTACCCATTGTAAATTTTTGGGAAATAATTACAAGGCTTACCCAGATTTTATGGAAATAATTACAAAGCTTACCCCTTGTGATTTTGTGAAATAATTACAAGGCTTACCCATTGTAATTTTGGGAGAAATAATTACAAGGCTTACCCCTTATGATTTTTTGGGGAAATAATTACAAGGCTTACCCCTTGTGATTTTTGTGAAATAATTACAAGGCTTACCCCTTGTGATTTTTTGGAAAATAATTACAAGGCTTAGCCCTTGTGAATTTTGTGAAATAATTACAAGGCTTACCCCTTGTGATTTTTTTGAAATAATTATAAGGCGTACCCCTTATGATTTTTTTGAAATAATTACAAGGCTTACCCATTGTAATTTTGGGGGAAATAATTACAAGGCTTACCCCTTGTGATTTTTGGGGAAATAATTTTATGGAAATAATTACAAGGCTTACCCCTTGTGATTTTTGTGAAGTAATTATAAGGCGTACCCCTTTTAATTTTTGTGAAATAATTATAAGGCTTACCCATTGTAATTTTTGGGGAAATAATTACAAGGCTTACCCCTTGTGATTTTATGGAAATAATTACAAAGCTTACCCCCTTGTGATTTTTGTGAAATAATTACAAGGCTTACCCATTGTAATTTTGGGGGAAATAATTACAAGGCTTACCCCTTGTGATTTTTGGGGAAATAATTTTATGGAAATAATTACAAGGCTTACCCCTTGTGATTTTTGTGAAGTAATTATAAGGCGTACCCCTTTTAATTTTTGTGAAATAATTATAAGGCTTACCCATTGTAATTTTTGGGGAAATAATTACAAGGCTTACCCCTTGTGATTTTATGGAAATAATTACAAAGCTTACCCCCTTGTGATTTGTGTGAAATAATTACAAGGCTTACCCATTGTAATTTTTGTGAAATAATTACAAGGCTTACCCATTGTAATTTTGGGGGAAATAATTACAAGGCTTACCCCTTGTAATTTTATGGAAATAATTATAAGGCTTACCCCTTTTAATTTTTGTGAAATAATTATAAGGCTTACCCATTGTAATTTTGGGGGAAATAATTACAAGGCTTACCCCTTGTGAATTTATGGAAATAATTACAAAGCTTACCCCCTTGTGATTTTTGTGAAATAATTACAAGGCTTACCCATTGTAATTTTGGGAGAAATAATTACAAGGCTTACACTTGATTTTATGGAAATAATTACAAAGGCTTACCCTGATTTTTGTGAAATAATTATAAGGCGTACCCCTTGTGATTTTTGTGAAATAATTACAAGGCTTACCCCTTGTGATTTTATGGAAATAATTACAAAGCTTACCAGCTTACCCCCTTGTGGTTTTTGTGAAATAATTACAAGGCTTACCCCTTATGATTTTTTGGGGAAATAATTACAAGGCTTACCCCTTGTGATTTTAGTGAAATAATTACAAGGCTTACCCCTTGTGATTTTTTTGAAATAATTATAAGGCGTACCCCTTATGATTTTTTTGAAATAATTACAAGGCTTACCCCTTGTGATTTTATGGAAATAATTACAAAGCTTACCCCCTTGTGATTTTTTTGAAATAATTACAAGGCTTACCCATTGTAATTTTGGGGGAAATAATTACAAGGCTTACCCCTTGTGATTTTTGTGAAATAATTACAAGGCTTACCCCTTGTGATTTTTGGGGAAATAATTACAAGGCTTACCCCTTGTGATTTTTGGGAAAATAATTTTATGGAAATAATTACAAGGCTTACCCCTTGTGATTTTTGTGAAATAATTATAAGGCGTACCCCTTTTAATTTTTATGAAATAATTATAAGGCTTACCCATTGTAATTTTTGGGAAATAATTACAAGGCTTACCCCTTGTGATTTTATGGAAATAATTACAAAGCTTACCCCCTTGTGATTTTTGTGAAATAATTACAAGGCTTACCCATTGTAATTTTGGGAGAAATAATTACAAGGCTTACCCCTTATGATTTTTTGGGGAAATAATTACAAGGCTTACCCCTTGTGATTTTTGTGAAATAATTACAAGGCTTACCCCTTGTGATTTTTTTGAAATAATTATAAGGCGTACCCCTTATGATTTTTTTGAAATAATTACAAGGCTTACCCCTTGTGATTTTATGGAAATAATTACAAAGCTTACCCCCTTGTGATTTTTGTGAAATAATTACAAGGCTTACCCATTGTAATTTTGGGGGAAATAATTACAAGGCTTACACCTTGTGATTTTTGTGAAATAATTACAAGGCTTACCCCTTGTGATTTTTGGGGAAATAATTACAAGGCTTACCCCTTGTGATTTTGGGGGAAATAATGTTATGGAAATAATTACAAGGCTTACCCCTTGTGATTTTTGTGAAATAATTACAAGGCGTACCCCTTTAAATTTTTTGTGAAATAATTATAAGGCTTACCCATTGTAAATTTTTGGGAAATAATTACAAGGCTTACCCCTTGTGATTTTATGGAAATAATTACAAAGCTTACCCCCTTGTGATTTTTGTGAAATAATTACAAGGCTTACCCATTGTAATTTTGGGAGAAATAATTACAAGGCTTACCCCTTATGATTTTTTGGGGAAATAATTACAAGGCTTACCCCTTGTGATTTTTGTGAAATAATTACAAGGCTTACCCCTTGTGATTTTTTGGAAAATAATTACAAGGCTTAGCCCTTGTGAATTTTGTGAAATAATTACAAGGCTTACCCTTGAAATAATTATTACTTTATGATTTTTTTTGAAATAATTACAAGGCTTACCCCTTGTGATTTTATGGAAATAATTACAAAGCTTACCCCCTTGTGATTTTTGTGAAATAATTACAAGGCTTACCCATTGTAATTTTGGGGGAAATAATTACAAGGCTTACCCCTTGTGATTTTTGGGGAAATAATTACAAGGCTTACCCCTTGTGATTTTTGGGGAAATAATTTTATGGAAATAATTACAAGGCTTACCCCTTGTGATTTTTGTGAAATAATTATAAGGCGTACCCCTTTAAATTTTTTGTGAAATAATTATAAGGCTTACCCATTGTAAATTTTTGGGAAATAATTACAAGGCTTACCCCTTGTGATTTTATGGAAATAATTACAAAGCTTACCCCCTTGTGATTTTTGTGAAATAATTACAAGGCTTACCCATTGTAATTTTGGGAGAAATAATTACAAGGCTTACCCCTTATGATTTTTTGGGGAAATAATTACAAGGCTTACCCCTTGTGATTTTTGTGAAATAATTACAAGGCTTACCCCTTGTGATTTTTTGGAAAATAATTACAAGGCTTAGCCCTTGTGAATTTTGTGAAATAATTACAAGGCTTACCCCTTGTGATTTTTTTGAAATAATTATAAGGCGTACCCCTTATGATTTTTTTGAAATAATTACAAGGCTTACCCCTTGTGATTTTATGGAAATAATTACAAAGCTTACCCCCTTGTGATTTTTGTGAAATAATTACAAAACACCCATTGTAATTTTGGGAAATAATTACAAGGCTTACCCCTTGTGATTTTTGGGGAAATAATTTTATGGAAATAATTACAAGGCTTACCCCTTGTGATTTTTGTGAAGTAATTATAAGGCGTACCCCTTTTAATTTTTGTGAAATAATTATAAGGCTTACCCATTGTAATTTTTGGGGAAATAATTACAAGGCTTACCCCTTGTGATTTTATGGAAATAATTACAAAGCTTACCCCCTTGTGATTTTTGTGAAATAATTACAAGGCTTACCCATTGTAATTTTGGGGGAAATAATTACAAGGCTTACCCCTTGTGATTTTTGGGGAAATAATTTTATGGAAATAATTACAAGGCTTACCCCTTGTAATTTTTGTGAAATAATGACAAGGCTTACCCATTGTAATTTTTGTGAAATAATGACAAGGCTTACCCATTGTAATTTTGGGAGAAATAAGTACAAGGCTTACCCCTTCTGATTTTTTGGGAAATAATTACAAGGCTTACCCCTTTTAATTTTGTGAAATAATTACAAGGCTTACCCTTGTAATTTTGTGAAATAATTACAAGGCTTACCCCTGTGATTTTGGAAATAATTACAAGGCTTACCCCCTTGTAATTTTATGGAAATAATTATAAGGCTTACCCTTTTAATTTTTGTGAAATAATTATAAGGCTTACCCACTGTAATTTTGGGGGAAATAATTCCAAGGCTTACCCTTGTGATTTTATGGAAATAATTACAAAGCTTACCCCTTGTGTGATTTTTTGAAATAATTACAAGGCTTACCCATTGTAATTTTGGGAGAAATAATTACAAGGCTTACCCATTATGATTTTTGGGAAATAATTACAAGGCTTACCCTTTGTGATTTTTTGAAATAATTATAAGGCGTACCCTTTTTAAATTTTTTTTGTGAAATAATTATAAGGCTTACCCATTGTAAATTTTTGGGAAATAATTACAAGGCTTACCCTTGTGATTTTATGGAAATAATTACAAAGCTTACCCCTTGTGATTTTTGTGAAATAATTACAAGGCTTACCCATTGTAATTTTGGGAGAAATAATTACAAGGCTTACCCCTTATGATTTTTTGGGGAAATAATTACAAGGCTTACCCCTTGTGATTTTTGTGAAATAATTACAAGGCTTACCCCTTGTGATTTTTTGGAAAATAATTACAAGGCTTAGCCCTTGTGAATTTTGTGAAATAATTACAAGGCTTACCCCTTGTGATTTTTTTGAAATAATTATAAGGCGTACCCCTTATGATTTTTTTGAAATAATTACAAGGCTTACCCCTTGTGATTTTATGGAAATAATTACAAAGCTTACCCCCTTGTGATTTTTGTGAAATAATTACAAGGCTTACCCATTGTAATTTTGGGGGAAATAATTACAAGGCTTACCCCTTGTGATTTTTGGGGAAATAATTACAAGGCTTACCCCTTGTGATTTTTGGGGAAATAATTTTATGGAAATAATTACAAGGCTTACCCCTTGTAATTTTTGTGAAATAATTATAAAGCACCCTTTAAATTTTTGTGAAATAATTACAAGGCTTACCCATTGTAATTTTTGGGAAATAATTACAAGGCTTACCCCTTGTGATTTTTGGGAAATAATTACAAGGCTTACCCCTTGTGATTTTTTGTGAAATAATTACAAGGCTTACCCATTGTAATTTTGGGAGAAATAATTACAAGGCTTACCCTTGTAATTTTGGGAAATAATTACAAGGCTTACCCTTGTGATTTTTTGAAATAATTACAAGGCTTACCCCTTGTGATTTTTGAAATAATTACAAGGCTTACCTTGTGATTTTTTTGGAAATAATTACAAGGCTTACCCTTGTGATTTTGTGAAATAATTACAAGGCTTACCCCTTGTAATTTTTGAAATAATTACAAGGCTTACCCTTGTGATTTTTGGAAATAATTACAAAGGCTTACCCCTTGTGATTTTTGAAATAATTACAGCTTACCCTTGTGATTTTGGGAAATAATTACAAGGCTTATTGTGATTTTGATTTTATGGAAATAATTACAAGGCTTACCCTTGTGATTTTTGAAATAATTACAAGGCTTACCTTGTAATTTTGTAGAAATAATTATAAGGCTTACCCCTTGTAATTTTTGGGAAATAATTACAAGGCTTACCCTTGTGATTTTATGGAAATAATTACAAAGCTTACCCTTGTGATTTTTTGGAAATAATTACAAGGCTTACCCTTGTGATTTTGGGGAAATAATTACAAGGCTTACCCTGTGATTTTTGGGAAATAATTTTATGGAAATAATTACAAGGCTTACCCTTGTGATTTTGTGAAATAATTATAACACCCCTTGTAATTTTTGTGAAATAATTACAAGCTTACCCTTGTGATTTTTGGGAAATAATTACAAAGGCTTACCCTTGTGATTTTATGGAAATAATTACAAACTTACCCCTTGTGATTTTTGTGAAATAATTACAAGGCTTACCCATGTAATTTTTGTGAAATAATTACAAGGCTTACCCTGTGATTTTTGTGAAATAATTACAAGGCTTACCCTTGTAATTTTTGTGAAATAATTATAAGGCTTACCCATTGTAATTTTGGGGAAATAATTACAAAGGCTTACCCCTTGTGATTTTATGGAAATAATTACAAAGGCTTACCCCCAGGATTTTTGTGAAATAATTACAAGGCTTACCAGGTAATTTTGGGAGAAAAATATTAGGCTTACCCCGAAATAATTAAGCTTACCCTTGTGATTTTGTGGAAATAATTTAATAAACAAGGCTTTTATTTTTGTGAAATAATTACAAGGCTTACCCATTGAAATAATTTTTTGGGGAAATAATTACAAGGCTTACCCCTTGTGATTTTTTGGGAAATAATTACAAGGCTTACCCTTGTGATTTAGTGAAATAATTACAAGGCTTACCCTTGTGATTTTTTTGAAATAATTATAAAATTTAATTTTTTGAAATAATTAAGGCTTACCCATTGTAATTTATGGAAATAATTACAAAGCTTACCTTTTGTATTTTTTGGGAAATAATTACAAGGCCCCTTGTAATTTTGGGAGAAATAATTACAAGGCTTACCCCTTGTGATTTTTTGTGAAATAATTACAAGGCTTACCCCCATGTATTTTTGGGAAATAATTACAAGGCTTACCCATCGTGATTTTATCGAAATATTTCCAAATCTTCCCCCCCTGTGATTTTTGTGTAATAATTAAAATGCTTAACCCTTGTAATTTTGGGTGAAATAATTACAAGGCTTACCCATTGTAATTTTTGGGAAATAATTACAAAGGCTTACCCTTGTGATTTTATGGAAATAATTACAAGGCTTACCCCTTGTGATTTTTGTGAAATAATTACAAGGCTTACCCCATTGTAATTTTGTGAAATAATTACAAGGCTTACCCCTTATGATTTTTTGGGGAAATAATTACAAGGCTTACCCCTTGTGATTTTTGTGAAATAATTACAAGGCTTACCCCTTGTGATTTTTTGGAAAATAATTACAAGGCTTAGCCCTTGTGAATTGTGAAATAATTACAAGGCTTACCCTGTGATTTTATGGAAATAATTACAAAGCTTACCCCCTTGTGATTTTGTGAAATAATTATAATTACAAGGCCACCCATTTTAATTTTTGGGGAAATAATTCCAAAGCTTACACCTTGTGATTTTTGTGAAATAATTACAAGGCTTACCCCTTGTGATTTTTGGGGAAATAATTACAAGGCTTACCCCTTGTGATTTTTGGGGAAATAATTTTATGGAAATAATTACAAGGCTTACCCCTTGTGATTTTTGTGAAATAATTACAAGGCCCCTTAATGATTTTTGTGAAATAATTATACAGGCACCCATTGTGATTTTGTGAAATAATTACAAGGCTTACCCTTGTGATTTTATGGAAATAATTACAAGCTTACCCCTTGTGATTTTTGTGGAAATAATTACAAGGCTTACCTTGTAATTTTGGGAGAAATAATTACAAGGCTTACCCCTTGTGATTTTTGGGAAATAATTACAAGGCTTACCCCTTGTGATTTTTTGGGAAATAATTACAAGGCTTACCCCTTGTGATTTTTGTGAAATAATTACAAGGCTTACCCCTTGTGATTTTTTTGAAATAATTACAAGGCTTACCCCTTGTGATTTTATGGAAATAATTACAAAGCTTACCCCCTTGTGATTTTTGTGAAATAATTACAAGGCTTACCCCTTGTGATTTTTTGGGAAATAATTACAAGGCTTACCCCTTGTGATTTTTGGGAAATAATTACAAGGCTTACCCCTTGTGATTTTTGGGGAAATAATTTTATGGAAATAATTACAAGGCTTACCCCTTGTGATTTTTGTGAAGTAATTATAAGGCGTACCCCTTTTAATTTTTGTGAAATAATTATAAGGCTTACCCATTGTAATTTTTGGGGAAATAATTACAAGGCTTACCCCTTGTGATTTTATGGAAATAATTACAAAGATTATGTGAAATAATTACAAGGCTTACCCATTGTAATTTTGGGAGAAATAATTACAAGGCTTACCCCTTGTGATTTTTTGGGAAATAATTACAAGGCTTACCCCTTGTGATTTTATGGAAATAATTACAAAGCTTACCCCCTTGTGATTTTTGTGAAATAATTACACCTTTGTGATTTTATGGAAATAATTACAAAGGCTTACCCCTTGTGATTTTAGGAAATAATTACAAGGCTTACCCTTTGATTTTTTTTGGGGAAATAATTACAAGGCTTACCCCTTGTGATTTTTGGGGAAATAATAAGCATTTGTGATTTTTTGTGAAATAATTACAAGGCTTACCCATTGTAATTTTATGGAAATAATTACAAGGCTTACCCATTGTAATTTTTGTGAAATAATTACAAGGCTTACCCATTGTAATTTTGGGAGAAATAATTACAAGGCTTACCCCTTGTGATTTTTTGGGAAATAATTGGGAAATAATTACAAGGCTTACCCCTTGTGATTTTGTGAAATAATTACAAACTTACCCCTTGTGATTTTTATGGGAAATAATTACAAACACCCCTTGTGATTTTTGTGAAATAATTACAAAGCTTACCTATTGATTTTTGGGAGAAATAATTACAAGGCTTACCACTTGTGATTTTTTGGGAAATAATTACAAGGCTTACCCTGTGATTTTTGGAAATAATTACAAGGCTTACCCCTTGTGATTTTTGGGAAATAATTACAAGGCTTACCCTTGTGATTTTTGAAATAATTACAAAGCTTACCCCTTGTGATTTTAGGAAAAAAATTACAAAGCCTACCCCTTGTGATTTTTGGGAAATAATTACAAGGCTTACCCCAGATTTTTGGAAATAATTACAAGGCTTACCCTTGTGATTTTGAAATAATTACAAGGCTTACCCCTGTGATTTTTGGGAAATAATTATACTTATGATTTTTGAAATAATTACAAGGCTTTACCTTGATTTTATGGAAATAATTACAAAGCTTCCCCCTTGATTTTTGAAATAATGACAAGGCTTACCCATTGTAATTTGGGGAAATAAGTTTTAGGGAAATAATTACAAGGCTTACCCCTTGTGATTTTATGGAAATAATTACAAGGCTTACCCCTTTTAATTTTTGTGAAGTAATTATAAGGCTTACCCATTGCAATTTTTGTGAAATAATTACAAGGCTTACCCATTGTAATTTTTGTGAAGTAATTACAAGGCTTACCCCTTGTGATTTTAGTGAAATAATTACAAGGCTTACCCCTTGTGATTTTTGGGGAAATAATTACAAGGCTTACCCCTTGTGATTTTTGTGAAATAATTACAAGGCTTACCCCTTGTGATTTTTTTGAAATAATTATAAGGCGTACCCCTTATGATTTTTTTGAAATAATTACAAGGCTTACCCCTTGTGATTTTTGTGAAATAATTACAAGGCTTACCCCTTGTGATTTTTGGGGAAATAATTACAAGGCTTACCCCTTGTGATTTTGGGGGAAATAATTTTATGGAAATAATTACAAGGCTTACCCCTTGTGATTTTTGTGAAATAATTATAAGGCGTACCCCTTTTAATTTTTATGAAATAATTATAAGGCGTACCCCTTATGATTTTTTTGAAATAATTACAAGGCTTACCCCTTGTGATTTTATGGAAATAATTACAAAGCTTACCCCCTTGTGATTTTTGTGAAATAATTACAAGGCTTACCCATTGTAATTTTGGGGGAAATAATTACAAGGCTTACCCCTTGTGATTTTTGGGGAAATAATTACAAGGCTTACCCTTGAATTTTAGAAATAATTACAAGGCTTACCCCTTGTGAATTTTGTGAAATAATTATAAGGCGTACCCCTTATGATTTTTTTGAAATAATTACAAGGCTTACCCCTTGTGATTTTATGGAAATAATTACAAAGCTTACCCCCTTGTGATTTTTGTGAAATAATTACAAGGCTTACCCATTGTAATTTTGGGGGAAATAATTACAAGGCTTACCCCTTGTGATTTTTGGGGAAATAATTTTATGGAAATAATTACAAGGCTTACCCATTGTAATTTTGGGGGAAATAATTACAAGGCTTACCCCTTGTGATTTTATGGAAATAATTACAAAGCTTACCCCCTTGTGATTTTTGTGAAATAATTACAAGGCTTACCTATTGTAATTTTGGGAGAAATAATTACAAGGCTTACCACTTGTAATTTTATGGAAATAATTACAAGGCTTACCCCTTGTGATTTTATGGAAATAATTACAAAGCTTACCCCCTTGTGATTTTTGTGAAATAATTACAAGGCTTACCCCTTGTGATTTTTTGGGAAATAATTACAAGGCTTACCCCTTGTGATTTTTGGGAAATAATTACAAGGCTTACCCCTTGTGATTTTTTGGGAAATAATTACAAGGCTTACCCCTTGTGATTTTTGTGAAATAATTATAAGGCGTACCCCTTATGATTTTTGTGAAATAATGACAAGGCTTACCCATTGTAATTTTGGGAGAAATAAGTACAAGGCTTACCCCTTCTGATTTTTTGGGAAATAATTACAAGGCTTACCCCTTGTGATTTTATGGAAATAATTACAAGGCTTACCCCTTTTAATTTTTGTGAAATAATTATAAGGCTTACCCATTGTAATTTTGGGGGAAATAATTACAAGGCTTACCCCTTGTGATTTTTGTGAAATAATTACAAGGCTTACCCCTTGTGATTTTTGGGGAAATAATTACAAAGCTTACCCCTTGTGATTTTTGTGAAATAATTACAAGGCTTACCCCTTGTGATTTTTTGTGAAATAATTACAAGGCTTACCCCTTGTGATTTTTGTGAAATAATTATAAGGCGTACCCCTTATGATTTTTGTGAAATAATGACAAGGCTTACCCATTGTAATTTTGGGAGAAATAAGTACAAGGCTTACCCCTTCTGATTTTTTGGGAAATAATTACAAGGCTTACCCCTTGTGATTTTATGGAAATAATTACAAGGCTTACCCCTTTTAATTTTTGTGAAATAATTATAAGGCTTACCCATTGTAATTTTGGGGGAAATAATTACAAGGCTTACCCCTTGTGATTTTTGTGAAATAATTACAAGGCTTACCCCTTGTGATTTTTGGGGAAATAATTACAAAGCTTACCCCTTGTGATTTTTGTGAAATAATTACAAGGCTTACCCGTTGTGATTTTTGGGGAAATAATTTTATAGAAATAATTACAAGGCTTACCCCTTGTGATTTTATGGAAATAATTACAAAGCTTACCCCCTTGTAATTATTTCTTCCTTTTAAATAAATAAATACAAATTACGAGGGGTAGTGCATCTTTTAAACAAGATGCATTTAAAATAAATTATTTTAGTTAAATAAAATTTCTGCAGAAAGTTAGTCAGAGTGACGACCAGGCATTGGGGAGCGTTAAATCTTCTAGGCGAACCCAGCGTGATAACCTCCTTAGCACCCTTCTGGGGGGTAACTATCCCCCGGTCCCTCCTTGTCCTTTCCCGCCCCCTTTGTCCACCATCCACTCTTTTGGGGGAGAGACATGACGGTCCCCAAGCCATTGCTGTAGCCAACAGCTGTCATGTCCCTATGTATCAGGAGCTGGAATTGAACCCGAGCGTCCCAACTCTGGAATGCCCGCAATTGAACAAACCAGCGGCTAAGTGACTGAGCCACGAAGCCCCGTTGGTATTTGAAACTGTAATTTAATCTACTTAAATAACAGTGTCATTGCATACGGAAGCGTATAGCTGCCAACATAAAAATAAATTTTCCTCCCAATTAAGTCGTACGTACGAGATAATAAGTCGTACGTACGAGATAATAAGTCGTACGTACGAGATACTAAGTCGTACGTACGAGATACTAAGTCGTACGTACGAGATAATAGTCTTACTGCAAGACATTCCTTTTTTTTTCGTGGTCGCTAGAGGGGGCTGTTTGTGCGCTTGACTTTTACTAGTAGTAAATAATGATGGTGCAAACCCATTCAGTGACACCACTTCTTCGTTGACTTTTGTTTTTGTTTTCCAAGATGTATTTGTCATACAAATTGAAATACAGTGAATCCGTATTTGACTATTTCCAAAATTTGTCAATTTGACAATGAGTTTTGTGGGAATAGTAGGCTTTTTTGTATGAACGTACCAATAATGACCGATTGGTCAAATTGGGGAATATGTAAAAGAGACAGGATATTTGAGAAAATTGCTCTGGGTAAAGGTTTAAACTTCGTTCCAACCCTGCTAAACCAACCCGTTCTACTCTCCTGAGTGATATAAATATCTTCCAAAGAAGAACGAGAATTGCATAACCAATGCTTAACTATACTTCCAAAAACCCACTGGCAAATCTAGCCAAACCCATTCAAAAGGTAAACAATAACATGGAAGTACCACTGGTTTTCTCAACCACATATAATCCGTTCGTTAACCACAACGATTTGAATCAAGCAATAAACAAACACTGGCCTCTGAGACAACAAAACCAACAACCCTCGGAAATATTTCCGAAACAACCCTTTGTTGCATTCAGAAAGGCCTAAATGTTTTACTTTCCTTATTAGAGGAACAAATCACATAAAAACAACGAACTCTCTCACTCAAACAAAACAAAACGGACATATTACAATTGTTTGGAAAGAACATCAATTCAATGTCTTATCTAAAAATAAGACAGGAGACCACCAGGCTCATTAATTTGAACCATTACATGCAACTGATGATTGCCGAGTAAGGCATGAAAGCTTAGCTATTGCTACTAAAGGATCTGAAAAAATATCCTGTCTCTTTTACACATTCCCCCAATTTGACCAATCGGTCATTATTGGTACGTTCATACAAAAAAGCCTACTATTCCCACAAAACTCATTGTCAAATTGACAAATTTTGGAAATAGTCAAATACGGATTCACTGTATTTCAATTTGCATGACACATACATCTTGGAAAACAAAAACAAAAGTCAACGAAGATGTGGTGTCACTGAATGGGTTTGCACCATCATTATTTACTACTAGTAAAAGTCAAGCGCACAAACAGCCCCCTCTAGCGACCACGAAAAAAAAAGGAATGTCTTGCAGTAAGACTATTATCTCGTACGTACGACTTAATTATCTCGTACGTACGACTTAATTATCTCGTACGTACGACTTAGTATCTCGTACGTACGACTTAGTATCTCGTACGTACGACTTAGTATCTCGTACGTACGACTTATTATCTCGTACGTACGACTTATTATCTCGTACGTACGACTTAGTATCTCGTACGTACGACTTAGTATCTCGTACGTACGACTTAGTATCTCGTACGTACGACTTAGTATCTCGTACGTACGACTTATTATCTCGTACGTACGACTTATTATCTCGTACGTACGACTTAATTGGGAGGAAAATTTATTTTTATGTTGGCAGCTATACGCTTCCGTAATTGCACAATACAAGAAAAAATAAGAAAAAAAATAGAGCTGCTGAGTGTGTTTCGAACCTGGGTCTGCGCGACTGAAACCGTACGTCTTCGCATTACGCTACGGATTCATCTGACAATCAAAAAGAAATATTAACTATTTCAAGCCGTGCACTGAATATGGAACAGAAACTACAAATATTACCTACAAGTGTTAAGCCTTGTAATTATTTCCCTAAAATAACAAGGTGTAGCTTTGTAATTATTTCCCAAAAAATCACAAGGGGTAATCTTATAATTATTTCCCTAAAATCACAAGGGGGTAAGCTTTATAATTATTGCCCAAAAAATCACAAGGGGTAATCTTGTAATTATTTCCCTAAAATCACAAGGGGTAGGCCTTATAATTATTTCACAAAAATCACAAGGGGTAAGCCTTGTAATTATTTCCCATAAAAACCACAATGGGTAAGCCTTGTAATTATTTCCATAAAATCACAAGGGGTAAGCCTTGTAATTATTTCCATAAAATCACATGGGTAAGCCTTGTAATTATTTCACAAAAAATCACAAGGGGTAAGCCTTGTTATTATTTCCCCAAAAAATCACAAGGGGTAGCCTTGTAATTATTTCACAAAACAAGACTTGCAAATATGACGGAAGAGTCGCGATATTTTATCAAATATACTCAAGCGAGATAGGCTAAATAATTGCAGTTAAACAAAGGAGGGGTTGACCAAAAACCCAATATTTCTTAAAAGTTTTCAAGCAAAAAGGTAGATAAAAATTCAAGCTAGATGGAAATAAAGCAGATGAAAAGCGTGAGCTAATGTCTGACAATTCTTTAACATGAAACAATCAATTATTTTTGAAAATTACAACTGTTAAAATATATAATTTATATGTAATATATGCAATATTTAAATGACTAAAAACGGCAACAGATTAAATGATTAGACAAATTTGTATTTATTTGTGGTCAAATACTTCTGTTACAATCAATTCAGATAAGCAATTAACGAGAATTTTGTATATCTCCATCCTACAAAAAGACAAACTTTTTAATTGCAAATGTCCGGTTGAATATTAGTTTTTATTACAAATACATAAGTACAAGTATAAGTTTACATCAGTAAAAAATATTACATTTCAGTGAAAGGTTTATTTAAAAATATCATAACTTGAGATAAAATCTTATTCTAGTGAGTATTTCCAACATGACTAATAAAAACCGAGCAGTTTTTGCTGATTACTTCTTTAATTCGACATAACAAAAATTATACAAACAGTTTTGCTGTCAATAATAAAGGAAATAATAAAGTTGGTTGTCATACCAAATTTGATTCACAACTAGACACAATCTTCTTTTAAATAAATATAAACGATGTGAAACAGAATAGTCTGACCAAATGGACATGAAAATCATGTTTCTGAGAATAGAAATTAAAAAAGAATAACTCCCTTTTTATTGACTTTATTCAAGGAATTTAAGTAATGAATTGTCTACTAAAGTTTTAATTTATTTTGATAGGGGCATCAGCTGAAAACACTGTAAAACAAAGGTCCTAGGACATATTAAAATTATTAGTAATCCATACATCATGTATATTATTTATAATCCACACATCATGTACATTATTTGTAATCCACACATCATGTACATTATTTGTAATCCACACATCATGTACATTATTTATAATCCACACATCATGTACATTATTTGTAATCCACACATCATGTACATTATTTGTAATCCACACATCATGTTCATTATTTGTAATCCACACATCATGTACATTATTTGTAATCCACACATCATGTTCATTATTTGTAATCCACACATCATGTTCATTATTTGTAATCCACACATCATGTTCATTATTTGTAATCCACACATCATGTACATTATTTGTAATCCACACATCATGTTCATTATTTATAATCCACACATCATGTACATTATTTGTAATCCACACATCATGTTCATTATTTGTAATCCACACATCATGTTCATTATTTGTAATCCACACATGTTCATTATTTGTAATCCACACATCATGTTCATTATTTGTAATCCACACATGTTCATTATTTGTAATCCACACATCATGTACATTATTTGTAATCCACACATCATGTTCATTATTTGTAATCCACACATCATGTTCATTATTTGTAATCCACACATCATGTACATTTGTCTGTAATAATTAGCACCAATATATTAAAGCAGAAAAAAGGAAAACTGGAAATAAGTCACTATTTTCCACACAAGTTAATAAATCAGTTTGAAATGTATTTTGTATTCTTTCAAGGAATAAAAAGACGACAAGCTTTTCTGTGCATCATTGGTCGGTGACAAACATTATGGCATGAAAAATGCCCCTACAGATGGCATCTATTGAAAATTGCCTGTACAAGTTTGGTGAGATTCTCATATCTAAGACGAGTACTTCAACTGTGTCCCTTTACTCCAACTCTTGGTCTTAGTCTGTTTAAATAAATGGCGCCCTCTGTTGCTTCTGTTTGACCAGTTTCTAATGATTCTTTAGACTCACATTTGATTATTTCTTCAAATTTCATGGTGTGTGGTTGGAAGAAATCAGGAACAATGTCAATATTCTGAGGAAAAAAGGAATAACAAAAGAGTACAATTAAGAAAATCCAAAATATATGAAGTGTGTGTCCTCCCCACACCTGTTTTCAACCACCATGGAGTCATCCTTGGTTACTATGACAATAAAGTGTCATAGTGCAACAGTACTATAATGAATAGAATAACTAAAATATTTGAATATAGCACCCATCCATGAATTCATTCTCATAGGTGCATGTGAATATCAATTTATCAATTTAGTAGATATGAAAGCTAAAATTTTACATAATCATGAGGTCCATACAAAATGTTTGTTCATTGTATTGATTCATGTCTGCTTATACATAAACTAGGAGTCAAGGTTCATTTTCCGAATAACTAAATATTCATTATAGTGTTATTCTACTATAGTTGATTGCATACCTTTCTTGGTGCCCACCACTCAAAGAACCAATACAGTAATAGATCAACGACAGCAACAAGGACAAAGAACTTGCCAACGATAGTTCCTAGCTTGTTATATCTCTCAAGCCTTTCAGCCACTGATAGGATAGGCATCTCAAGGGTTCTATCATATACCTGAAAAAAAGAAAGGTAAATAACGTCTGCTGCTGGTAAATAACGTCTGCTGCTGGTAAATAACGTCTGCTGCTGGTAAATAACGTCTGCTGCTGGTAAATAACGTCTGCTGCTGGTAAATAACGTCTGCTGCTGGTAAATAACGTCTGCTGCTGGTAAATAACGTCTGCTGCTGGTAAATAACGTCTGCTGCTGGTAAATAACGTCTGCTGCTGGTAAATAACGTCTGCTGCTTAAACCAGAAGGCACTTTTGATCATAGATCATTTTGTGAATTTAGTCTTTCATGCATTTGGGTGTATGCAATATACAGAATATCCACTGTCTACAAACAAATGTCACGGATGAACGTGATAACACAAAAGAAATGCATTATGGGAAACCATGACAGATACTTGAGTTCTTTCGGGTGACACCTGCATTCTACACACTTGAGTTCTTTCGGGTGACACCTGCATTCTACACGCTAATCATTCTCCTGATGACGGCTAGAACAGACTAGTCGAAACGTTGAGAACAAACAAACCGGCTCTTCTCAGAGCCATCACAATTCTTTGCTCAGAGCCGACAATTCTTTTACACTTCAATACCAAAATTACTCTACACTAGTCTGCAGTATGTTTTGCTAAGTTGTTTAATTCATTAGGTGAAGTATGATATTGCATTATACCACAAAGTGACTCACCTTTTCTGTTCTCTTGGCTACATTCTGCCAGGTATATATATCTTTCATTGTTTCATAAGCCTGCTGTGCTGAGACATTACTTCCTTCTTTATGTTTCACAATGGCAACTTCTAAAGCTTCAACTAAAGCTGTGTATTCAAAATGATTGAGAAAATAAAGAACAATATTAATTTTGAGAAGAATTTTGTTAATAAGTGGGTATTTATTATGCGTATGTACTCTGTATAACCAAGCCAATTGAAATCATGTAAGTCTTCTATGAAAATATCAACAATTACTTTCGTAGCTACCAATGTATTTTAAGATGAAGAAACTCAATTCTGCTGGGTTATAAATCCATGTCAGGTACGAGATCACTTGGCTTGGCACTGTACAGCATTCAGTCTATACTAAAGCTTACATTTGACACTTGGCTCAGCTAGAATAATAAGATCATCAGGAAGAACTTCAGGAACACCGCCAACTTTTGTACTGATTACCTGCAATCTGACAAACAACCAAACTCATCATTATTGATCTTCACAAATATGAATGTTTTATATCCAGATAGTTTTATTAACAAACTCTGTGATTATACCCTCATGATTTTGTACAGTATTGAACAGATGAAAAATCTCTCTCCACCATTTTTTTACATTAAATTTTAATATTAAAACTGATTCTGAAATACCAAAAATATATGATACCAACCCGCAGCATGCAGCCTCAACAATGGCAATGCAGAATGCTTCAGTGAGTGAGGTATTCAGGAATATATCACCTTGATTAAGCACCTAGGGAAAAAAAAAATTACATCAATCATTTAAAAGTTAACCATACAATGGAGAAAAATGCTTTATAATATTTAAACAGGAACACAATAATGAAATGATTCAATCAAATTCTAATCTTTATCTTACATCTTTGACGTCACTGTGTGGTAAAGCCCCAAGCATCTTAACTCTGTCTTGGAGCTGATAATTCTCTCGGACTTCCTCAATATCAATCCTCTTTGGACCATCACCACCTTCAAATAAATCAAATGTTTCCATTGAAAGAGGCTCAAAGAAGTGTTTATCTGTCTCCCAAATTGACTCTAAACATGCAATGCTGCAGTGACCATATTTGTCTGATTTCCTGACTGCAAATCAATATCTGCAAAAATACCACACTATTTTAGATGGCCAACTCATTGTTGGTCATGGGGCCCCACACAAAATATTCCCTTAAGCAATTATTTATAGTGATCCAAGTAATATGTTCTATAATCACCCCTCTCCAGCAATACTTAACTAGTGTTAGGATTAGGAAGTAACTTACCTATAAGAAAGTCAACATTGTTGTGCCTTTGACAGATAACAGGTATAATCCTGGCAAGTAGGTCCATTCCTTTCCTATATACAAGACGGCTGATGATGACAATAGTAACTGCCATCATACAAATAAAAACATAGAATTTGGTTGTGATCAAAATCTATCTTATGAAAGCATATGAAAGAATTCGTACTTCATGGTGTTTTTCTTAGTGTTGGCATAAAAAATTGATATTTGATTGACAACAACTAAAACCAATAATGACCAACAAATGAGAATTATCGTTTCATCAACAGCTATCAGCAATGCAAAAAAATAATATGAATGGTTAAGTAAACCAATTGACAGACAAACAAATAAACGTATCATCCAAAACACTGAAGACAATTTCAGTTGAGGGCAGGGGAAGAGGCACAAGTATTCAGTGATACAAAAGATATTAAGGAGACAAAGACTAGTGCAGTGAAATGTTAAACTCACTTCTGTTCTTGTTTCTTTTGCTGAGATCTGGCAAGAAGACAGTTGAATCTACAGCGTTTGGTATGACAGACACGATGTCTGGTTGCAGACACGCCCTAAGGACTGTGTTTTCTTTACTGTACCGTGGCAAAGAAAAGAAGAATGTTAAAATAAATAAATATCTATTTAGATTGGTCTCCAACACCATCGTTCTTCATACATTAAAAATTGCATTAAAGTTTTCTGAATAACATGAAACTGACTCAAATTACTAGTGAGTGTGACTCAAATTACTAGTGACTCAAATTACAAGGTTGAGATTGTTGTGTTGTTTGTTTAGTCTCTTAGTGCCACAGCAGCACAAAACTGTAATATTTACCAAAAATTATCTATATATTTATGTTTATTGAACATTAAAAAAGTTATTTTTATAAAGATATATTTTACCTAGTATGAGACACACATATCACATGGTTGATATCTGCCAGTGTGAAACTAAGGAGTTTGTTAGTAAGTATTGAGCTGATGTCTGCAAAACCAAACAGTGAGTGATCAGTAAAGACCGTCTTTAGATTCATGGCTCTGCCGTGAATCAATGTCTCGTGTGCCAATGTAGAAAAAGCCTGAAGAGGAAAAAACAAAAATTTTACCCATGACCTAAAGAACTATATCACATTATTGCAACAATATCGTTTTACTTCCAAACAAATACCCATGATCAAACCGACGCTGGAAGGAAAATAAACTGGCTCCTTTTATAAATTTAATAAATGTGGTTCTTGTGTACTAGTCTCTAATCACTTGTTTAGAATTGGCTTTTAACCCTTTTAAACAGTGACCTTAGATATATATAGCTAATGGATTGATCAGTAATTAATAACAAATGTTAACTTACTGAATGTCCATGGATTATAGTGATACCTTCCCTGATGAGGATGTTACGTATTAATGGCAACGTGCCAAAGACTGTAGGAAATACACATTGATTGTAGAACACAACAAATGGTAGATAATACACCTGTAACAAAACAGGACAGTTATGATACAAAATACTTTGTATTTATTTGTGTTTAAACATCATTCAAATACCACTGCCACATTGGTGATAAATTATACACATTGAGAATATGGGACATAATGTCTGGACCATACTGGACTCTTCTTGTAGTAAATGATTTGTGATAACACAAAAGCTGTTGTCTTCTGAATGACAGTAAAATACTTTTATTTGGAGAGTCAAACAGGACTTACCTTGAGATTGTTTGTCATGTAGCGTACTCCTGTACGGTCACCATAAGCATGTGTAATAACAATCACCTGAAGAATACATTCAGAAATAAAAGGTCAAAATAGAAATGATTTGGCCAACTACTATTTATTCAAAACTGACAAAATAAAACATGGAGGCTGTCCAAAAGACATACTAAAATAACTTATTAAACTAACAGTTTAAAATTACATTTGGACAATAACCCATCAGTTATAAGTAGATAAAGAATATGTATGTAAATCTTCGTCTTCTAACAGATTTTCTGACAGGAAAAAAACCTGGTTTATTTAGGAGGCATCATACAAGTTCATGTTAACCTGAACTGTCATAATTCAATGAGTATGGAAGTCCAGCAATGGCTATAGTGCTCTATAAGACCTAGGGTAAGGCTAATAGCAATGAACAATGTTTAATACTAACCACATACCTTATGTCCTCTTTGAAGGAGACATTGTGATAACTGAAAGATATGACTCTCTACTCCTCCAGTGTTTGGGAAGAAGAAATCAGACACCATGCTGTAAAGAAAAAAAGGGAAAAATGTAGAATACAACTGCCAAATATCACAGATTTTCCTTTCAAGGATAACAGATGACACACTTAAGGAGAGGGAAGCTAGGGTAGTCAAGTGAGGATTGGAAACAATATTTTGGGAGATTTTGAGCAATGAATGTATGCACATCCAGTAAAATGCTAAAAACCCATGCTTTAGATATTGTGCACAAGTGGCAGTAGGTTTCCACATTCTTTCTGAAAAAAGTCATTTAGTGATTACCAACGACCAAGTCTGACTAACATAGCTAGAGTAACTAGCCCCATCCTAGGGCCAATGCACTGGACTCCCTCTGTATCCTTGGCCCTAAAACTTAGTGATTAGGTGACCTTGCCCAAGCAGACACTTTTAGCATAAAATCCATTATTCTGGGATATCTCTCTTTCATAAAATTTTCTAAACATTTTTGAAATTTAAAAAACAATAATAATAAAATTTAAATTTCACCAAAATTACTGATCTCACAATAGTAAACTTTATACTAAAAGTGTCTGCTTGGGCAAGCTTACCTAATCACAAAGTTTTAGATCGTAATAATTAGCAGATCAAAAGTTGAAAAATCGCTCCATTTTTGTACATGTGGGGCTAGGCCAGGGCCAAGGATACGGAGCGGAGGGAGTCCAGTGACAGTGTACAGTATTGGCCCTAGTCTAGAATAGGGCTATAGAGTAACTAGCCTATAGTAGACTGGTGGGCTTGGACGACTTCATAATACAAGGTGAGTTGTTCTGTCAAAAAGAGTTAAATTTGTGGCATTTTAAATTGGTCTGTGTCGTTGTTGATCCATTCAAATAATAATACTAAACTCAAGTTTGACTGACGATTTCTCTCTTGTTACCAACTCATTTTCCTTGCATTTGGTATCATTGGAAAGCCCTGTTATTCATCTTTACAATGATGTGCCATTTGTTATGATTACGCAATTGGGGGATGTGCAGCACAGCTGAATATGGGGGTGGGTGTAAAGTGAAATGTTGCAAAATGCATTGCTATTGTCAAAAGTGTATTGACTCTTGCTGTTAGGAGTTGTTTGGAAGATGGATGTGTCTTGAATGATTGTCTCCTTACTAACCAATATTTAAAGGTTGTAGGCCATAAATGTGCGGGAAAAGTTCAGAAATCCACATGGCCTGTCACAATAAATTGCCTCCGGGATGGCAACTCTGTTGTTAATGTGGTTGAGTTTCAAAAAGAGTAAAAGAATTTGTCATTTTCTGCACTCAAACACCCAGTAATTCTCCATCAGTAACAACAAATCTCTCTCACAGTACAATGAAACTCTCTATCACTAACAAAAGAAAAAACAAGACGTAAGGAAAGTCTTTTTTTCTGGTTTAATCATTGAACAGCTTCCTTCATTGAACAAACAATGTTAAGTCAAGAGCCTCAGTAGCGGGTGGACGATCCGAATGCAGCCACAACAGCCTGGCACCTCCTCCTCATACTGGTCACGAGCTGGGTCACATGTTGCTGTGGGATGGCGTCCCATTCATCAATCAGGATCTGTTGCAGATCCGCCAACGTGGTTGCATCAGTGACTCTTGGGCGTACAGCACGGCCGAGCTGATCCCACAGATGCTCAATTGGGTTAAGGTCCGGGCTGCTGGCAGGCCATTCCATCCTTGTGATTCCCTCATCCTGCAGATATCCTGTGGAGTGTTGTGGCCGAGCGGTCTAGCTTACCGGACTCAAGTTCTGGTGTTAAGCAGCAGAATGTGGGTTCGAATCCCGGCCGTGACACTTGTGTCCTTGAGCAAGATTGGACGAGAACCGAATGGACGTGCACTGTACAGGTTGCCTCCACAAAACATTACTTTAAAATCAGCTTTTGTGCAGCAGTATTGTTAATCTTTTTTTTGGAATTCACGACTGTGGGATTCTTATTAGTATAAACATCGACTGGACTGATTTTTGGAACATTATCACCTTGTTTTTGCAAGTATTTTGAACTTTGATTTTTCCAATGAAGCTAGGCCCAGGAGTAGCCACAACAAGTTACTCAGTAGTGGTGGTTTGGTGCATTCTATTCACCTGCCGCTGCCTGCTTTGTACAGAGCCTAGCACCTGTACGTTAGACAAGCAGGGAAGACCATTCATATGCAAATTAGCTGCTTCAATCATGGTTATATACACAAGGAGTGAACTCGTACGCCTGAATTCGGATTTGCATAACAACAGGAATGAGCGAACAAACGATTTGCCTCCTGATCTGTGGTATCACATCAAGAACCTTGGGATTAATGCTTTCAAATCAACGCACCGTGGATCCAAGGGTCGGCGTTGGAAGAATAACCACGGTATGATTGTAGGGGCTCATCATAATATAAGCCCTGTCCCAATAAACCGACAAGCGTTATCAAGCACGTCGACTTGTTCTACAAACCATAGCGCAATCGGCGATAATCTGAAAATAGCATCTTGGAATGCACATTCCGTCAGACATAAAGGGCTGGTAGTGTGTGATTACATAATGGCAGAGAATATTGACATAATGTTTATTATTGAAACGTGGCTGCGTGAGGACGACACTGCTGTGATCTCTGAGTGTACACCACCTGGATATAGTGCCTTCAATGTACCACGTGGTCATGATGAATGCTACGGAGGAATTGCAGTTATTTTTAGAACATCTGTCAACCTCACCGTCGTTGATATCGGGGTTCCAACCACTACTTTTGAATTACTATGTCTTGCTGACTCTGCTAGGCAGGCACGATTTTATACCATTTATCGTCCACCGCCATCCAAGAAAAACGGCTTTAGGACATCCGTTTTCCTAGACGAATTTAAGAAGTTTGCAGAAGAGGTTACACTCCTCCCCTTTAAGATACTTCTTATAGGAGACTTTAATGTACATGTAGACGTCCCAAGTCAATGCGATGCAGCTACATTTCTTTCATCACTTCACGATTGTGGACTGATACAGCACATAACTGTTCCAACCCATGAAAAGGGACATACACTTGATCTCCTGATCACGCATTCTGAAGACAACCTTATTTTGGACTGAGGTGGCTGATGTCCTTAACTCAGACCACTCAGTCGTTACCGCCACTGTTAATCTCTCAAAACCGATTTACGCCACGATAACATCATCCTCTAGAAATTTCCGCAGTTTGGATAAGAATGCCTTCTCAAATGATCTCAAGATTGTTTTCGAATCATTTCCTCATAATGCCAGCATCGACACCCAAGTTGAAAGTTATAATAAGGCTTTACAGTCCATACTTGACAAGCATTGTCCTCTAAGCACACGTATACACAAATTCCAGTCACAACCAGTATGGTACACAGAATCAGTCCACCTTGCAAAACGTCGGAGGCGAAAATTTGAACGTAAGTGGCGGAAGTCACAGAAACCACAAGACAAACTTCGTTATCTGAATGAAATTCATGAGTTCTCCAAAGTTGCCGAAAGTGAAAAATCAAAATCAATCATAAACGAGCTGAAAAATGCTAACCCGAAAGCTGTTTTTAAGACTGTGAACACCTTGCTTAACAGGAAAACACCTTCGCTTCCTGTCACTGACTCTCATAAGGTTCTTTGTGGTCAATTCAGTGACTTCTTCATTGAGAAGATTGCTCAAATCAGGAAAACGATCACTCATAAAAGCACAAACGTTCCAGCACCACCCTACTCTCCAGCAACAAGTGACCAGTGTGACCAGAATTGCATACCATTATCTTCCTTTAATACTTTTGATCAAGAGGAGATGCATAAGATTATCTCACAATTAACAAACAAATCTTGCTCATTGGATCCAGTACCGACATGGCTTCTCAAACAAAACATTGATATTATTTTACCTGTTATTACATCCATTGTCAATGAATCACTCTCATCAGGGACCTTTCCTACAGCACTCAAAGTTGCCATTGTGTCACCAATTATAAAGAAAGCATCTCTCGATAAAGACAATCTCAAGAACTATCGGCCAGTTTCAAATTTGGCCTTTGTCTCTAAAGTCATTGAGAAAGCTGTATTGAAGTGTGTTTCTGCTCATAATGATTCCTTAAATTTGAATTGTAAATTTCAGTCAGCCTACAGGTCCGGCCACAGCACGGAGACGGCCCTCCTACGGGTTAAAAACGACATCATTTATGCTCTTGATAGTCGGAGGGCCGTCTTCTTGGTGTTGCTTGACATGTCGGCTGCATTTGACACTGTTGATCATGATGTGTTAATCTCTCGGCTTAACAGTATTTTTAAGTTACAAGGTAGTGTACTTGGCTGGTTCAAGTCTTACTTACATGGTCGAACATGTGTGGTTAAAGTTACAAATGAAGTCTCAGATGTCAAGACACTGAGCTATGGTCTGCCTCAAGGCTCATGTGTTGGCCCTCAATTATTTTCATTTTATGTCCGCCCTATATCTAATGTTATCAGTCGTCATGATGATGTTAAATTTCACATGTACGCTGACGATTTGCAGTTATACACTAGTTTTGATCCTAAGAACCCAAGTGAAGTCAGTAGATCACTTTCACTCATGTCAAACTGTATTACGGATGTCCGAGGTTGGATGTCTTCAAATATGTTGTGCTTAAATGACAACAAGGCTGAGTTTTTATTGCGGCAAGTCGTGCTCAATTAAGTAAACTGTCGCATTTAAAGCTTGAAATTGGTCATCTCTCAATTAGTCCATCTCAAACTGTTAGGAACCTCGGTGTTATTTTTGATAGTACAATGACTATGTCAGCTCATGTCTCTGCCATTTGTAGGTCCGTAAATTCACACATTAGAAATATATCACACATCCGGAAGTATATTGATCAATCTACGTGTCATCACGTGGTCAGAGCTCTTGTTACATCCCGTCTTGACTACGCAAACTCGCTTCTGTTCAGTTCTTCAGATAAGGATCTACAGCGCCTGCAACTTCTCCAGAATAGGGCTGCTAGGGTTATATTCCGAGCACGTAAATTTGATCATGTTACCCCCTTCTATCTTAGACTCCACTGGTTACGTATACCTCAACGTATAAAGTTCAAAGTTTTAGTAATGACTTACAAATGCCTCCAAAACACCGCTCCGTCATACCTCCAGGACCTCATTTCCATTTATCATCCCAGCCGTTGCCTACGATCATCATCTGATAAGTCTACACTCACCGTGCCCAGAACCAACCTTGCAAATTCTTTTGGCTGCAAAGGTTTCTTTGCTGCTGCACCTTTTCTCTGGAACGGACTTCCTCGGGAACTTCGGCAGGCCCCTACTTTGAAACAATTCAAGTCGGCCCTCAAAACCCACCTTTTCCAATAATCCTCCTTTTCTTTCTAAGCGCTGTGGGACCCTGTGGATGCCTTGTGCATTTCATTTACACCTGTGTAAAGAGCGCTATATAAATGTTCAGATTATTATTATATTATTATAAGACACTTAACCATAATTGCTTCTCTCCACCCAGGGGTTAAATGGGTACCTGTGAGGGCAGAGTTGGTTGATTAGCCCTATATGCGCTGTAATGGCAGCAATTGAGCTGTATACTCCCCAGGGAGCTGAAATGGTTTCAGGAATGATTTATGAGCCTTATGTTATGAGCCTTATGAGCAGGGGTAATATAATGCGCCTTGAGCACCACTCAGTTGGTGGATACGTGCGCTATATAAGTCCACACATTATTATTATTATTATTATTATTATTATTATTATTATTATTATTATTATTATTATTATTATTATTATTATTATTATTATTATTATTATTATTATTATTATTATTATTATTATTATTATTATTATTATTATTATTATTATTATTATTATTATTATTATTATTATTATTATTATTATTATTATTATTATTATTATTATTATTATTATTATTATTATTATTATTATTATTATTATTATTATTATTATTATTATTATTATTATTATTATTATTATTATTATTATTATTATTATTATTATTATTATTATTATTATTATTATTATTAATCCTGTGATGATCCTGGCTCTGTGGGGTGAGCGTTGTCATCTTGGAGGATGGCGTCCGGGACAATAGCAATGCATTTTGCAACATTTCACTTTACACCCACCCCCATATTCAGCTGTGCTGCACATCCCCCAATTGCGTAATCACAACAAATGGCACATCATTGTAAAGAGGAATAACAGGGCTTTCCAATGATACCAAATGCAAGGAAAATGAGTTGGTAACAAGAGAGAAATCGTCAGTCAAACTTGAGTTTCCGAACTTTTTTTGAGGAGTTTATAATAATAGAGGAAGTGGGCCTGGGCCCATGCACTATCGATATCTAACGTTAGTTTAACTTGTCTTAAGTTAGTTAGGACTTTAGGTGCATTCTGTGAAAGACACCTAATATTAGTATTCATACAGATATTCAAAAGGAGCCAAGTGGTTACCATATTCGATGCTTCATCTTTCAAGAATTCTTGCAGAAGAGAAAAATTTCAAGGCATGGAACAAATACGTACGAATGACTTTTATGACTTGGCGCGCAGCCATTTTTTAAAACAATATCCACAACATGAATTAGCGCCACCGCGCGTCACTTTTAGGCAAACTAATTCAGACAAGCGATAACAGCGTTATATCCACAATTTACCATAAATGACAGTAACTTACAAATGAAATTAGCAGTTTGGTGTTTCAGTTTGTTTCAGTGGATTCTCTTGTAAAATGCTGAATTTCAATGCATGATCATATGCGTGGACGTCTTGAGCGCCGTTTTTTGAGACGCACAGAATTGTGGTCGTCAAAAAATTGATGTTGGTAGGGCCTATAATACTCTGAACTCACCCCCAAACAGTGTTAATAGTTGATGGCGGCACAGAAAATGTACCCAAGAAGAACTTGAATCATGTTTCATCTTATTCCAGATGGTTGTAAAATTGTTTTTAATCTTGAAAATAAAAATATTGTTCTAGATTTTAAAAACAAAATGGTATAATTTGGAGAAGCTCTCAAAACTTTTAATCAATATTCTTGAAAATGGAAGGTGGTTAAAATTTTTGCAAAAAGTACTTTCAAACTTTGACATGTGTAAAAATTATATTAACATTTTGTCAAATAAAAGATTTCTTTTCATAACCATGATATTAATGCTTCATTTTCTCAATAATTTTCCACTGCCGACGAGTTCGCTTCTTCTATAAGCAATGTGTCCATTTTGAGGATCAGTATTTCTTTAAAAAATCATTGCAAATGCAAAGCATTCATATCTTTTGGTTTCCACATATAATAGCTCGTTAACGGCATAGAACAATAAAATCCGATGTTCGTGAAAAACAATTGAGGTCATGTAAATCCCTTACTATTTGTATCTAGTAAAATCAGTGGTTAAACAATTTTTCCACTTTCACAAGCACTAACTTTCCAGTAAATCATACAATTTCACTATAATTCTTATTTCTGTAACAAGCACGACTTAGATAAGTTTATGCAACCAGTAATACGCCATCGTTTTGTAAGTTCTCCGAGAAATGATAAGCCAAAGGTAGGTGCGTCATTTCACGAGTGCGGCGAATTACGTACATGGACGATAAGAACTATAATATAACTATGAGCGATACATATGATAATTCGCCTAGACAGGCTCCTAGCCCTGCAGGCGTACCATTCAAGGGCTAGGGTTTCATTGGATACGTTGTGTTGAAGATCAGACGTCGCTTCAAGGCTCGCGCGCTAGCTACCAACCAAGGTCAAAGTTGAGCATCTGGAAAACATGGCGGCAGCGCGGCAAGGATAGATCTAGCGTAATTCACGCGCCCCCAGCTCAAAGCGTGACGTCGGATCTTCAGGCTTATAATTTGCCTAGCCTGAAGATCTGACTTCACACGTTTAGCCAGAGGTGCGTGAATTACCTTAACTAGCCAGGGGACCAGTCCATAATTCGCCAACTTAGCCACCGCGTGTCCATTTGTAACCAACTTAACCTTGGACCTGTAGCCCCCTCCCCTTCCCCACCCACACATAACTCGGATTCCCTAAGAAAAATATAAGGCCCTGTAAAAAAAAAGGGGACCGTACTCAAGTTCCCTCAGCCTTATGTTCCCTCAGCCCTAAATAGACCCTATGTTCCCTCAGCCCTATGTTCCCTCATCCAGTCTTAACACTCCATGAGGGAACATAGGGCTGAGGGAACATAGGGCTGAGGGAACATAGGCATGACCCCCAAAAAAGTGGCCTCAAGTGCCCCTACTGAACTAACCTACTTAGCTGTTGAAAACATGTATAATTTAAGTTGTTTTCTAGATTTTTATAAAAAGATGACAGTAAATAAACTTCATACGCATTTAAAATCTTGGTATACTTAAAGCTTTTTATTACAATTTACAAACTTTTGAATACATGTAATTGATTCTCTTTTATAGCTTGAATGGCGCAGTTGTTTGAATCTCATCCATTGATACATTCCTCTAACTTGTAAGTTTTTTCAAGATTTTCTCAACTTTCTACACTGAAGAGGTTACTTTTTCTGTATGAAAAATAAATGCCTAGTAAATTCTTGGATAAATAGTACACAGACTGTAAATTTACTGAAACTGTATAGTTTTAAAGACAATACAATGAGCATGACTTGAATCAAAAGTATGTGTCAGCTTTAATGAAATAACAAAGCACTGGTCAATCTGGTATCCATAACTTTGTTATACAAATTAACAATGAAACTCATGTGAGGCTGGGGTTTCTTTAAAACGAATCATAGAAAAATCAACATTTTAAGGGTGTTTTTCGGGTATATAAGTAAACAGTTTTGTGAAGTTATTGCATCATTTTAACACCAAATCAAAAACCTTACGGTAAGAAAACCACATGGTTGGACATGTGTATCCTCAGCGTACATTTCTGTTGGAATTTCTGACCACAAATAGAGCATGCCACGTCCTCAGATGTAGCAATTGATTTCTTATGTTTGTCTAAACTACTTCGTTGCCTAAACTGCTTCCCACAGAAAGTACATGCATATGCTTTTTGATCAGAGTGGATTTTCTTATGTTCTTTCATTGTATTACTCTGTGTAAAAGATTTAAAGCACACATCACATTGGTAGGGTTTTTCTTTTGTGTGAGTTCGACGGTGTCTTTTGAGATTGTTACTCTGACTGAAAGGTCTGTTACAAATGTCACAAACGTATTTTCTGGGGTAATCAAGCAGGTAGAACTCTGGTCGTTGAGGGGTATAAGTTTCTTCCAGTGATGTTTGAGCATGACTTACATGTATACCTCGGACTTCTTCAGGAGCTACAGTGTTGGTTATTTGACTAATATTTTGCACAACTGATGGTTGCAATGATGAAACATCACTCATAACTTTTGTTAATCTATGATTAGTTTTCCTGTGGTCATAAAGATTACTCCTATATTTAAATGTTTTATTACAGATATGACATGAGTAATTTCTAGCATTATCATGTAAATGTTTATGTTCTTTAAGTGAAGTCAACTGAGTGAAAGCTTTGTTGCAGATACCACATACAAATGGCTTTTCATTTGTGTGAATTCTTCTGTGACGTTCCATGTTTCGTTTTAGAGAAAAAGCTCTGTTGCAGATATTACAGGTATATAATTTTGTACAACTGTGTGTTTCCATGGGATTTTGACCTTTAACACAGCAATGGCAGAAAGGGAGGTCTTTAGTCGGTAAGATTCCACTTGTCTGTTGTCCAATTGCATTATGATGTTCTTGGATTGTAACTGATTCAACGCTTAAGCTTGAGGAGGTGTCATGATTTTCGTCACAATTTAAAATTCCGTTACCATGGCAGAAGTTCAACATGTCTCGTTGTTTGCAACAGTTGCTAGTGATACAGTGCTTCTGAAGACTTTCCACATCTAAGAACAATTGGCCGCAATCCCAGCACAAACAGTTATTCTGGCCATTGGACTTTCTTCGCCCTGAAGAGGATTGGTCAACATGATTGGTTTGGATCTTAGAAGATTCAGAGACCAAGGATGAAGGTTGATGATTTGACATTTGACATTCAGTAGACACTGACGATCTCTGATGCTGATGAGCCACATTGGATATCTCATTCTGCGAGATGGGACTTGCGTTGTCATCCTCCTTCATACAAAGAATAATTGTGCACATAAGAACCATTGCATCTTACGGTTATCTTTGTACTATCACAGTGTGACTACAGAAATCAATATGACTTCCTCATTGATGATGTTTGATAAAAAAGAGTTTAACATCCAAAAATATCCAATACACACTTTAGAGACGGCCTACAAGGTAACTTGCTACAAGGTAACTTGCTACAAGGTAACTTGCTACAAGGTAACCTGCTACAAGGTAACTTGCTACAAGGTAACTTGCTACAAGGTAACTTGCTACAAGGTAACTTGCTACAAGGTAACTTGCTACAAGGTAACTTGCTACAAGGTAACTTGCTACAAGGTAACTTATTTATAGGCTTTTACACATAAATTGTATTGACAAATTTTGAGAAGTCCAAACTCCGTCTTTCATGATAAATGCTAGTATATGAAGAATTACAGTATGTACTTTCGCTGCACGGTATTCTCTTAAAGGGACAATATCCTCACAATCAACAGGGCATGGAATCGGAGTGCTAGTTTTAGATTAACTCAGTGACTGAAAAAAAGGTCATATATAAGGTCATAAGGTCATATTAACGTTGCTGTTGCATAAATGAACCAGTAATTTTTAGTCAGTGTTCATCTTAAACTAGGACACTGATTCCATGCTCTGTTGAAAGTTTGCTCTGATCATGACGATATTGTCCCTTAAAATGTGAATTCAAACTGATTTTTCAAGACAATTTCATAATATGGAGAAAGTAAAATACTTTATTACCTTAGATTCTTCATCAGAGATCCATATAGGTGAACTTTGAACTTTGTCTTCATTCTTGACTGCGTCATCAACAACCATATGTTCAATAAGACTCGTCTGGAATAAAGAAACATATATCATGGACACTGCTCAATACAACCCCCCCCCCCCCCTCCCACAACACAGAATTTGTTTGCGACCCTAAACCACCTCATGAATATCTACATAAAGACAATACTTTTATTTTTTAAACACATTGGATTTAAAGTTCCTTGAAGCAGAAACTTAAAACAGACAAAAATTATGTAAACTTACATTAATCTGATCTACATCATTTTGTGAGATTGAGAAATGTTCATCAGTAGCTGGATGTGATTCAGTTGTGCTGTTATCATTTGAATGTTGAATTGCACCTGAAATAAAGATTCTTTGTACATAAATAACCATGCCTTTTCAAGAATTTGTAGTGTAAGCTGAAGTAAATAATGTTCAAATTAGGTGAATATAAAGAAGTAAATAGATGACAGTGTTTTCCTTGATCATCTTAGCATAGCCCAACAAGTGTGGCATTGATCACTGCTGGATTCACATTAAAATGTCTTTCAAAGGAAATATTCTTGCATAGTAATGGGTCAATCATTGCAAGCTGCTTACCAGTTCTTGATGCATGACATTGCAATGAACGCTGATGAGTTGATGAAGTCCTTACAATAACTCTAGACTCAACGTCTCGTAATTCACTATGTGAATTTCTGTTATAAATGAGAAAGTGACACTTAGTTGGCTATTACATTCACTCAATGGTGGTATTTTGAGGTACAGACAAGTATTGTATCCTGACTGTTAGCGCTAGAATGACACATCGTTTACTGCTTTATTTTTATTTGAAATTCCCAAGCCAAAATAAATTAACAAAATAAATTATTCTGTTAAGGATGAACCAATGAGCAAGCTGTGATGACCACACTAGCACACTACATAACATAATTACATACTATTACTATTAATAATGAAATGTTGAGTTACGATTATAAATATTAAGACTAATTGCAGTGACACCATGTGAAATTAGTAATTAGTTCTGAAAAGAACTGGAGGTTACAACTCAACGTTTCGATCAGTATGCTCTGATCGTCCTCCAGACGCACTCCAGACGTGTGTGTGAAGTTTGGGCACTGGGTCGCAGATGGCAACGAGCATTCAAAATAAACAATTTTGCCCCGTCAAAAACATGATGCACATTGCCGTAACAGGGTTTATAATCGTAACTCAACATTTCATTATTAACCCTAACCACCCCAAATCCATCAAAATCCTCCAAGGGGCACTTTTTTGGAAGAATTCGGCACTTTCAGAAACTGGCACTTTCACCTCTTCAAAGGGGGCAAAATTACTACCTGGCAAGAAGTACAGGCCATAAGTGCTGAATATAAAGATCAACGAAAATGCATGGTGCATTTTGAAGATAAGGGCATGTTTCCAAAAGTGCACTGATGGATTTTGGAGGATTCAGGAAGGTTCCTAGCCAGAATACCTAGGGGGTTAGGGTTAATAGTAATAGTTTGTAATTATGTTATGTAGTGTTCATCCTTAACAGAATAATTTATTTGGGCTTGGGAATTTCAAATAAAAATAAATCAGTAAACGATGTGTCACGATATGTCAAAAACATGGCGCATATTACCATGAAAGTGTTTATTAAAACCATGACAACCAAGGTCAGAGGTTGAGGGTGACAAACTTTGCTGGTCGTCTAAAGATATGGAAAGAATGTAGAATATAATCTCCACCTTTCTATCCAAATTGATAGAGGACACAATTAACGTAAGACTAAGCGAGGGAAGTGAGTGTAGTCTTGGAAATGATTTTTGGGAGATTTTGAGCAATAATGTATGCACATCAGTCCAGTGAGATGTTGGCTACTTTATTGTCTACTAAAAACATATGCTTAACGTTAGGCAATGGCAGTGCACAACTGGTGGTTGGGTTCGACATTCTTTCCATACATTTTACATATGCCAGAAGTATAACTACCTACATTGTATGTACACTGTATAATCAGATAGGTAATATAGTAATAATAGACTTCTGATTGTGCACATTCCACTTACAACATTAACATTGCAGATTTGCAAACTCGACACATTCGCCGATGAACATCAAGAAGATGATCAATAAAATCTCCTGCAGAAACTTCATCACAATCCAACAATTCTTCTGCATGTCTTTCTGTATTCAGTTGTTTCTGGAAAAGTGTCTTTTCCTTCAGCCACTGATCATGTAGGCATGATCCAAGACGAATTAACTTAAAATTCAGGCCCGACATTGCTGATGAACCGCCGTACACATTATCATGTCAACGATGCAGCAACATACGGTGGCTCCTAGAAACCTCCCATACCCACATGCGCGCGTCGACGTCAACAGAGAGTAAGGCCAATGAAAGTTGATTACTAGTTTCTCGTCAGCGCCCGCACGTGATTTTGGCCCCGCACCAAAAAATTTCATTATGCCAAAATTTCATTATTTTGCAAAACATTTTTGGGAAAATCCGGAAAATCCGACGCAAACTACTCCCAAGCTAAAAGGAACCATTCCGATTGCGCGGTCGATGTTTTTGCAGCTTCGCTGTATCATGCAACATACCGGTCGTGCCCACCTTCCATACAGCTGGGCCCGGCCCATGGGAAGCGCTGATCTGCCTAGCTTCACAGATTTGCGAAAGAAAACCCATGGCATGCAGGGTATAGTGTACATGTACATGCAGCTGGTGCGCACCTACGTGCAGCCGCTGAGAGCCGCGGAATGACGTTCACAGGTCACACAAATTGCAACCTCGTTTCCAGATCGCATACTATGTGCCCGGCCTATCCGGGTCGTGTATTGTCGCCGTGGTACGAGGTTGGTATTGATCGATCGTTGTCATGCCTTCAAGGTATGTTCATGTCGTTTGCATGCTGATGTACTGTACGCATTCACATGCAGATTTTTGTGAACTGTCGAGTCTTTTGTGTACGTACGTGTGGAATTTGAAAAATAATGAATAATGAATAATGAAAAAAAACCCGCACCAAAATTTGATAAATGGCTGACGAGAAACTAGTAATCAACTTTCATTGGCCTAAAATATAATGTTTCGTGTGGCAGTTATTTCTTTTTGAAAAAGTATGTCCCATCGGCCGATTTAATTGGAGGAGGATGACACAAATTTTATTCAAATGATTTATACGCCTTTTTTTTGTGTAAATAGGCCAAACAGGATATAATTTTCACTTTTTTATTGCAATGATCTCTATCAGCCCTCGTAGAAAGCTACGTGCGGCTGAATCATTGCCAATAGCCTAGCCCCTTCTGATGCTATAAACGTAAGGTATATTAATTTGAAGCAACAGATAACCATGCACTTAAATTGAGCTTTTGAACAATTATTTTGTATTACTTATTTTGTTAAATCCTATCATAAATTATTACAAAGTGCTCAATAGCTTTAGAAAGAATCTTTTTTTTAAATTTTTTCCCTGTATAGATTTCAGGTAGGCCTATACCCAGTTTTCACTAGTGTCCTTGAACGATGCGGAATTTTCATTTGATTTGACGAATGTCAATTGTACGGACGGGGCGTTTCCGTAGGTGTGTTACACACTGTCTCCAGGTGAAGGTATTCTGGGAAAATGGGAACTGGCTTCGAATGCTGTGTTTATTGTGTGTACTCAAATTATTTAGAAAACGTTTTCTTAAAGAATATTGGGGTCGTCAGCTGGTGCTAAAGCGTCAGTCCAGCTAAAACTTCTACACACATTACATAGTCTCATAGTCTCATAGTCTCAGTTTCCCGCCTGCGCGCCTCAACGAACTAATCCTCCAGCATCCATTCATGGGATGATCCTCCAGCAGTCTACTTAAGCAGCAGCATTTTCCAGAGTCCGGCATTCTCCTGAGGACGATCAGAGCATACTGATCGAAACGTCGAGTTGTACCCCAGTTCTTTTCAGAACTAATTACTACTCAATTGAGATTCCACATGGTGTCACCGCAATCAGTCTTACTTATGATGGCCAAGTTGATCTCCAAGTCCAAGCCGACGGATAATGGGAGTTTCCCTGAGCCTGAGCAGAGGCAAAGATGGGTCATTCTTTTGGCCGCTCATTTCTGTTTTCTGTTATGGGAAGGCCTTTCCAAAAGTTTGGGGGTGTTGTTGTCATCGGCCAAGGAGCAGTTTGGTACAGAGACATGGACTGTAGGGTTCAGCATCGGAATGATGCTAACATTCCGTGGATTTTCAGGTAAGTGGGCCGCCGCGCCTGTGTATCGCACAGAAACCGTCAATAGTGCAGATTGATCAGCCTAAACACTTCGAACCCGGCTTTTAAGTAAAAATAAACAAATGGTAATTGAATCAAATCATCAAAATGTTAAGCCCAAAAAATATGAGGTCTAAAAAGGGAGAGACTGCTTGCCCCGTTGTATTTTGTTTTATTTATTTTATTTGCATAGGCCTATTTATTTTATTTGTTCGGGGAGAGGGAACTAGATTTCTTTTTAGGAGGGACATCCCCCTGTTGGCTAAATCCTGGCCTATGTACAATAATGAATTAAACAATAGTATAAATATGGGCTTCTCTTCTATACGGAGCAGAAACATAGACACTGATAGTGGACTGAGAATGCCGAAGGTCCCATGGAAAAACAAAGAGAGATCTCATCAATACAAAAACAATATACTTCGGACATTTCTGCGAAACCAAGATCAATTGTTTTGGATTATCATATTAATATTTGTCATGTTTATTTAAACCATCTTTAACGAGGGTAACCCATCCAGCATAGCTGATCATTTGGGGCCCTCTCATTTTATAAAAATACATCAAGGATATGGGTCTTATAATTCATTTAAACAAATTGATGTCTATTGGAAAATGGGCCTAAATAGGCCTAAATGTTGTCTCTAACCTTGCTGATATTGTTGCAATATTTCTATTCATAGGACCATTGTTATGGGTGTTGCAGGATAAGTTCCCTTATCATCACGTAGCCTTTGTCTGTGGCCTTGTGGCAGGTATTGGTGTTATTGCTGCATCATTTTCAACCAATGTCCTTCAATTTGCCGTCTGCCTCGTTTTGTTCCCAGGTAATTTCATATAAGGGCCATTTCACACGTTACACACATCTGAAACGTTTGATGATAGTCAAATAAAAATAATAGAGTCCGCCTTTCTGCACCAAACTGATCAGTGCTAGATATGATCATAGCTTATATTTTGACTCATTGGTCGTGTTCAAGCCCTAAATTTCCAAATGTTAATTATGCGACGGAATCATTTATTAGTGGAAACATTTTTTTCAGAATGTAGATGAATCGTTATCAATTTCTTTTTCAAAATCAGGCGGAAAAATAATTGAGATTATGGACTGGTAAAGATGAAAGTAATAAGCTTGACTAGAATTTGGAATGGAAGAAAAAGTATAGGCGGTATATATATATATATATCATTAACTGTATGTTATAAAGTATTTATGTTTTCCGCTCTTTACTAGGCCTAGCTTTCGGACTCATCCTCAATACATCCCTGGTTCTTCTCGGCCAACAGTTTGAACATATGTACGCATGCGCAAACGGGATTGCTTACTCTGGTTTGTCAGTCGGCATTATAATCTTTGCACCGTTATCCCAGTTGCTATTGGATACATACGGATGGCAGGGCGCCCTCTTACTCATTGGTGGGATTCAGCTTCATCTTGCCGTTTTAGGTAGTCTCCTGAGACAAACCGGTACATCATCTCGAATCCAACATGTCGGTTACGTTGAGGTGAAGACAGATTCATCTCCCTTGAAACAGGACAATGACAAAGAAATTAGGAATGGTGAGCAAGATAGACTTCGCGACCCATGCAATAATGTCTTCAAGAAGTTCATAAAAGCTACCGATTTAGACCTATTTTCTGAGTTGTCTTACATCACTCTAATAGCTTGTATGAGTAATGTTTGTTTTGTCAACATAGCCTGGCTTGTATACACAGTCCCCCATATCCTTGTTAAGGGTCTTAATGTTTACAGTGCTACCGTTATTGTCTGGTCTGGTGCGATCGGGATTTTGGTAGGCCAACTCGGCCATGGACTTCTCGTTGATTTCAACGTTATCAGCGGGCGCACAATGATGTACGCCGCCAACGTTGTAATGGGGCTAGCTTTGATGTGTGATCCGTTTCTGTACGGAATATGGCCTCTCACTGTAAGCAATTTTATTTTCGGTATTGGACTTGGCATTATGCTGCCTCTGACGTATACAATGATGAGGGAGGCAGTGGGCGTGGCTAGGATGACCAACGCGTTGGGATGGGCCGAGCTAGCGGGTGGTGTTTTCCGAATATCAGCAAGTATTTTCACAGGTACACAATACATCGTTATATTGTTATGTTACAGACCCATTAATTTAAAAGTGTTAATTCATTGTTATTTCATTGTTATTTCATTTTATATTGTTTCCTGAAATCCGCATCTAAAATCAATGTCGTTGTCAAGCATAACTCTGATCATGTACCGTGTATGTACGAGGTCGGCGGATATCATAAGTTCCTAAAGCTTCGCTATGATTTTTCAAAAGAAAACCCGGTCATTAAAATATAAGCTAGGCGCATGTCTGGGTACAGTTACAAATGATCCTTATCCTTTTCAGTTTAATCATAAAGTTAAATGAGTTCGGCACATTGCAATGACACACAGTATTGCACATTTCGGTCTTTGATCCAGTACCTCTTCAATTAACATTTGTTTCTTTTGATTTGTGTTTAGGCTGGTTTTATGACCGAACCGGAAGCTACGACCTAGCTTTCATCCTTCTGGGCAGCCTGTCTGGTTTAGTCATTCTTATTCTCATAACGGAAGATGTTTTTCGTTCCATTCAGAGAAGAAGACCGTCATGATACTATATCTAATTGAGCAACTTCCTTTTTAGTAGTTTTTATTTTAAAAAATAGATTTACAAAATATGCGAGAGTTTCCATTTTAAATCTTTGTTAGTTTATTTTACTGTTTTGGCATACCACGACTAGTGTTTCACATACGTAAGAGGCAGCTGATGTATAGGATTTCGAGCGGAATGGTATGGTTGATATGAATAGCGCCCTCTCGTGTGAAACAAACCCTGACCCATAGGCTATTACGGGAAAAGATTGTCCGTGAATATCCAATGGCTTCACACACATTCAGGTTTTAATGAGGAAACCTAGGAGATAGTTGCGAATATATGTCCCTAGGGACAGTATCGTCACGATCAACAGGGCATGGAATCGGAATGCTAGTTTTAGATTAACTAAGTGACTACCATAATACCCCACATGATAAATGAGCGAGTAAATTTCAGTCACTGTGTTAATCTTAAACTAGGACATCTATTCCATGCCCCTGTCGAAAGTCTGCTCTGATCGTGACGGTACTGCCCCCTTAAGATCAACCATGCACTCACTGGTTGTCTGGTTCCCTTACCACCCATGTATATATCACCACAGTTTAAAAAAACACCGTATATTTAGATACAAGCCACACTTCGATTCCAACACAAGTGTGGACCAGTCTGTACCCTGACTACCATGCACTATAATGAGCAGGTGCCTGGACGGCTCATGTTCAAAATATTGTCCTCAGATTCAAAATACAAAATTAATTAATAAATAATCATGAGGCTGAATCATGCTGTCTGATAATGAACGCAAAATTCGTCGAATGTAAACTAATGATGTCAACTATTGGTAAGTGTTGGAGAGGTTGAGGCGCCAAACATCCAAAATACCTACAAAGAAGTCAATTGGTACGATTACAAGACAACAGGGAGAATACCACAACAGACAGCTGGTAATCTCCAACTGTGGGGAACAATTGATCTAATTGGTTGCGAAAAAAGAAGGAGGGGCAGTAACGACCAATCAGTGATGACCATGTGGTTAGTGTTCCCTTAAAGAATAATCGATTTAATTGGTTTCAGAAGAGGGAAAGGTATAGTGTTGTCCAATCAAGCTAATGGGGAGAAAAAAACTAAGTGTGCATGGTTAATGTACGTCTTTAACAATAACTGCTAAATTGGTATTGGAACCATGGAGGTATAACCTCCATGTTGGAACTAACTTGAAAATAAATAGAATGTGTTATAGCATCTAGCTCCTTTTCTGGAATGTGTGCCTCAGTTGTATTTATTGCAATTTCTATTAATATACTTTAAGTACGGATTGCATATTACACATTATTGTCAGACCTTAATTATTTCATAATATATAGGTTGGTGAAATTCTTGCGTCGGGAGATAAACAATTGATTTAATTTTGCCCTACACCGACGTGTGTATAGCACTGTATACTCAGTGCTTTCCGAGTGTCTGAAAAAACTACACAGGCGACTCGGGCGGGATTCGATATATATATATATATATATATATATATATATATATATATATATATATATATATATATATATATATATATATATATATATATATATATATATATATATATATATATATATATATATCGCGGAACCCGCTGCTATATGGGATTCTAGCCGGCCAATTGTCATTGGGCAAGCTCGGTGGTCGAGAGTTTAAGACGTCTGCACTAATAAGCAGGAGGTCGTGGATTCGAATCCCGCCCGAGTCGCCTGTGTAGTTTTTTCACAGACACTCGGAAAGCACTGAGTATACAGTACTATACACACGTCGGTGTAGGGCAAAATTAAATCAATTATTTCATAATAGGAACATGATTTTATTTATAAAAAATGATGTAGGCCTAAGTTTTCGTATGTCTTTTATCGAAGGTAATACATATTTATAATAACAATTGTTGTTCTTTTGTGTTCATTGATGTTAGTTATTATTTTGTGCGTTTTCCTAGTTTGAGTTTAATGTTTTGGGATATTCATATGAAGTATAGGACATTGTTATTAACTAAAACTAAATTAATATCAAGTCCGTGCCAGTTGGATTGACAGCGCTTATCTTAATAGATTATCAGGAGTTATTTAGAAAGAGGTCTGGACAAATCTTGTGATTGTCACACCATGGAGGAAAGAGCACATAAGAGATGTCAAAAGCGGAATTGCAGACATGACATTCCATAAAAGAAGATGATTAATTAAAGGTGGAGAACTTAAGATGTGGGTGGGAGATTGGTAGGCCTATATAGGAAGAATGATAAAACAAAGTGGTTAGTGGAGGGGTGGGGAAGTGTCGAGCTACTGAATTGTGGCTCTACAAGCTGGCGCAGATGGACAAGGCCAGGGAGATTGGGGTACAACAATAGGGTCTAATTACAGGGGCGGAGTCTCAGAGCAGGCGCTGAGAAGTAACAATTCAATTAACAGCGGACAAGGAGGTGTTAAATGACAGCTGATTTGGGGAAAAGCTTAAAGGCCTGTGAAAGGGAGTCTCTTTTTCATCACGTTGCCCTGTTATCATAATTCGGTCGTTGTAAATAGTATGGTCTGGCATCCTGTGTTCGTGCACTGTAAATGGTCTTGTTTGGGGCGAGTCTGAGTTTCTCTGTAATCAAGGAATCTGGCCTAACAAAGCTGAAGAGCTGTATGCTGAAAGTCGAGACAGGATGTCTGGATCTGATATCTAAAAAAGATTTTCCGAACGATATTTTAGTATTTTAAAAACATTTAACAAAGACAGAACGGATGGGCATTTTGCATAGCAAATGTGCAAACAATTTACTTGTTATTGTGAAAGTACCCTTTTTAAATGCAGTGAAAATCTGAACTGAATGAGAAGTCTGTTGTGCTATCAAATGACGCCACCTTTTGACATAAGACGACTGGTTTTAGGCCAAAGGAATATTCGTGAAATAACTTCATGAAAATGACACTCGAGAATTGAAATGATTTACAGAGTGGTAACATCAGCCACGTCGTCAAACATCCATACACGAGCTTCACACAATAATATTGCCGCCATTTTCCACTTCACAGAAGCCTGTACTGCCATATCAATGTACATCAATTTCCCATCACTACGCCCACAAAGTGCCCTCAGACAAACTTCTGACCCAATTGAAAACAGATTTATCATCAAACAAGTGTTTATGCAAGACAAACGTTTCTGTTTTCATGAAACAGGGCAAACTTCAATTCGATAAAATCATATCTATAGATTTATGAATGTCGGCGACAAATATAATAGGGCCTATCACTAGTAGTCTGCAGAATACACAAACGCTTCCCTGAAGCTTTGTTTATTATAGATGGTGATTTTCTTTCATTTTTAAGTTCCCGGCTTAACATTCAATAATTCCCTTTTCCCGTATCGTGGTTGACAAGCTTGATAAAACAGGACTATTTTATTGGCAATTGTAAAACTGTAAACCTATTTTGTCACATTTTGCACCCGCCGTTTTTGAGGAGCCAAATCAACATTCGTGTCGTAATTACACTGTGTTGGACATTTGACATAACACCGATACTGTTGTCTTTCTTATCGGGCTCTTGTCAGTTTAGTCATAGATGGGTTTAGTAAAATATTAGCCGATGGGTAAATATAACCAAACTGTAGTATCAACAAGATTAGATCAAATGCTGTTGCTACCGTAGACCGAGTTACAGAAAAGTAAACAAAACACATGGAAATTTGTCCACTGAAAATTTGTCAGTTTTTGCAAGGACTGGAGGTTTAAAATTAATTTCAACAGTACGTGTTGAAAATGGAGGTTCACATGAACACATTTACTTAATTACCTAGCGAAATGAATGGGGTTCCTTTAATTGCTTTATTTGTATTTCTTCAAATTGTAAACAATGTTTCAATGGTAGGACTTTACCTTTCCAGTTTTTATAACACGAGCCGAAACTTTTTTCTATTATACTATGAGCTGAGGTTTTACGTGTCTGTATAGCCTATATCAGCATCTTCCAGGACATATATACAAATGCTACCGCCACGATCCACATCGATAAAGATGTCTCAAAAGAAGTGAAAATAAAGAGAGGGGTACGACAAGGAGATACAATATCCCCAAAGCTTTTCACAGCGGCATTGGAGGAGGTGTTTAAAAAATCACATCTGGAAGAAAAGGGAATGGATATTGATGGAGAAAAACTCACAGACCTAAGATTTGCCGACGATGTAGCTTTGGTTACAACATCAGTAGAAGATATGGAGGAACAGCTAACCAAACTAAGCAGAGAAAGCAAACAAGTGGGTCTAACAATGCATAAGGATAAAACTAAATACATGACAAACTTTGACACAAACATAGATATTGTCATTGAAAACCATAAACTAGAGAAGGTGGAAAATTACAAATACCTGGGCCAAACTCTAAGAATGAAAGACACATCGAGAGAAGAAATTATGTCGAGAATCAAAGCAGGTTGGAGAAGTTTTGGCATGTACAAAGACATATTGACCGACAACAACATAGCAATGTCACTTCGAAGAAGAGTGTACAACCAATGCATCCTAACAACCATGACTTATGGAGCAGAAACATGGACTACAACAAATGAGCTGAACAACAAATTGATAACAACACAGAGAGCCATGGAGAGAAAAATGGTACATTTAACAATACAGGATAAAGTTAACCATAACAAAATACGAGAGAAAACAAAAGTCAAGGACATCATTGAAAAGATAAAAGAGACCAAATGGAGATGGGCAGGCCATGTGTTAAGGGTCCAGGACAACAGGTGGACTAGGCGATTGACAGAATGGCAGCCTAGAACAGGCAAGAGAAAGAGAGGACGGCAAAAGAAAAGATGGAGAGATGACATAACAGCACACATGGGCACGGCAACATGGACAAGAGTGGCTAGAGAGAGAGACAAATGGAAGTTTTATGAGGAGGGCTTTGTCCAACAAATGGATGAACTATAGCCTTGATGATAGCCTTTAATGATATCTCAAATAGTTTTACAATAAATGATGTAGGCCTAGTCGTCCGAATCGTGTGCGACAATCGTGTGCCATGGATTTAATTGAATAAACAAACAGCTGGGTTTTCTCAACTTCTGTATTACGTTATTTCTGATTGCAATATTGACTTCGGCTGCGTGTGAGTGATTTAATCACATCGCAATCACAAATTGACGGTTCATTTTGTCTGTTTTCTTCTGTTAATAGTCCTATACATGATGCACATAATTATTGTAACGATGTATCATGTCATGCATACTATATGAAACTGAAAAGTGATGACAATTAGAACTCACTTTCTAAATAGAACAGACATACCGGTATAGGCTATAGGCTATTATATATATTAAAATGCATCATGACCAAAACCAAATCATCAACACCACAAGCACTAAAAGGTTTGATATAAAAAATATTGAAATATTGCACAACAGACGAATGATAAACCATATTCATGGAGTGTCCATCTTTTTTCTGCCAAATGTTTGTAATATATTTTTGGAATATATTGGCAGAATTGTAATTTGAAATCTATAGCTACTGTTGTTAATGTTTTGTAAACTATAACTTGTATAATTTCCTACATGCGTCGTATACCTAGTGTCCAATAATGATGTTCTTCTTTGCTATCACTGAAGCAGAGCAAGTCACAGTCTTTTGCCTAAGGGGATCCAGGATCATGAACATTGCATTATTGCACTTTTCAGATGTAGTTGTTCCGGTACATCCGCCGGAACAAGCCCCATCGGAACAAGTCTTGCTTTCCTCCCGGTATAAACCTTTCCGCTACATCCTCATTGAGGAAAAAATAACAGGAGGCGGAAAAATAACAACAATCATAATAGACTGTCTGCCTAAATTGTCTTTCAGAGGTTTGCTTCTGTAAGTAGGCCTGATGATAATGGAAGAACGCCATAGTACGATAAGAATTATATTGTTGGTGCCTATACAGAGAAAAGCAACTAGGCTGATAATAAAGAAAATAACATGTAGCCAGGCCTGGATCTATTCAATAAGCTTTATAGACCTAACAGAAATTTGTCTCTGAAATTATCTTCAACCTAGGAACGAAAACATTGGTTTTCCTCCTTGGTTCTGGTTAATGGAATTCCACAGTCAGCAGTAATGACTGTCAATAACGGTTAATGATGTGAAACCTCACGACCTTATTTCTGTCTTAATTACATACACGACATCTCTGAATGGACTGGGTTTCAATAAGTTGGAGAAAATCAGGCAAGAGTCCCAGTAATACTGACTGACAGACGACACAGTGTGTGGTGTCGAAGGAATTTAATAAAGACCCGAGCTGTTAACTCCATGAATTCCATTGAATCTTCAGGTTGCTTGATTAATACACTCTGAAGATGAGTTGAAAACAAATCATGAGGAAGTGACGATCATTCTAAAAGTCAAAAGAAAACTACCACAATGTTCATAAAGTTTTGAGCAAATGAAACATTCAAAAGACTTCAACAAAAAAGGTTATATTTGTAATTCCCATCAAGTAATTCCCATCTAATAGGCCTATGACACATTTCTGTTTAAACTGAAGAAGAAAACGTGGATCCAAACTGAATTTTGGAATCCAGTGAAGATTGGCAACGAGTTTAACTCGGCAAAATAAATTATTGCGAATAGTACTGAGTATGTTTGAACCAATAGTTTAAAAAACGGGCACAAATAGCGCATGGATTCAAGGGTACAGGCCTATCACCCCATCACAGTGTACTGAAATAGCTTCGCCATTTTATTCAAACGATTTATGTGACTCCTGTCTGAAGTGTTCACTTATCAATGTTAATTATTTAAGAAAATGGAGGAAAGAATACACGAAGAACATACAGATTTTTGCAACCTCTAATCCCCGTAGTTAAAGTAAAGAAACAAAATCTTGTATCATTTCAAGTCAGTTCTTTAAAATTATTTATATATTATATAACTTATATGAAAGACTAATTCTAAAAGAAATACAAAAGTCGAAAAAACTAAAACATTTCAAAATCCAGTTTTTGCATTGGCTGCACGAGTTGTACTCGTCTATAGACTGTCCTGTCAATCACACGTCACTCTATGATTGACAGATGTACAACACGCCTATAATTGTTTAGTTGCTACTGCGATACAATTAAGAATGAATGGACAATAAAGGTTCATTAGACCATGATTAGACTGAGTTCATTGGGCTGTGAAATGTGTCGTAAACAATTCCACCACTGGGAGAACCAGCGCTTGGACGTCCTTGATTTATAGGAGAACTGACAGCTCGTTTTTAATATAATTATCACATGATGTTCTTATTAAATTATAACCATCTGGCTAAATTAGAGAGGAAATCACATGTTTCTTGCTGCTAAATATACTAGGCCTACGTTTTTTCTTGACAACAAACAAACTCATTCTTTATGTTCATATAGGCCTACATTTCTATTTGAATCATAGCCGACATTAAACACCAATGGTCTCTGTTAAACATCAATGGTCTACAAGTCATTAAACATCCAACTTGTGAACGTTTCTGCTCAACTTTATGCATAGTCTTGAGAAACCTGTGTATTATCACCTGAGACAATAATAGGTCTACTAGTTAAGGATGATTGGTATCTTTACCGACTTAATTAAGTTAGCTTTCGGATAATAGTTCGGTAATGTTGTACGCAATGTTGTTTCTCCTCGCCAATCGAGCAATTTGTTCCCATCCAAAAATAATGTTTAGTGTAACCCAAGTCAGGTGAACAGATTGCGATTCGTATCTCTGGTTGTACCAGATGGTTTAGGCCTCTGTGATAAACGCTGACGTGGAGTTAGTGGAAGTTATTAATCCGTTCCGTATTTACTTTTTCAAATTCCAGTCTATAAAATTTCCTACAATTAGGCCTACTTCAGAAACGGTTGGTTCTTCAGGTGGCACCCAGTCACAAAACCTACAAAAAGTACAAGGGCGGTTATAGCTCCCGTATGGCTTCACAGACCTATGACCTTGGAGAAAACTGGAAATTGTTACAACACTTTGTTATGACTCCGCGGGACACAGTTATGAGATTATTGAAAAAACAAATTGTTGCCGCATGGGAGGGTAGAAAAACTACGATGATTGACAGGCGTTAGGAGACTCGTTTCCAGTCGTTTACTGTAAACATTTCAGCTCTGTGTAATTGGTAATCCAGTTTCCATTTATTTAAAACTTCGACCCAAAATAGGCCTATATATCGGGAATAGTTGTTCTCCCTCTGTTCAAATGAGTAAGGGATTATCATGGTGAATGTGTATGATGACTATAGGCTCACGGTGGCTGAAAGGTCCACCACGGTCAAAATGGCAATACTTCATTTTTTAAGGAGGCAAGGCACTTATCCCTTCCCCATCCACTGTCGAAAGCTGAGAGTATAAACGGCATAGGGGGCCTACTCGAACCATGTACATGTATAGGCCTAAAGCCAAAAGCAGGTATTGGTAAAACACAAGCATCTTCTATATAACTCGATAAATACTAATGTGGATGTCAGTTTCAGGCCCGTAGGCTGAGAGATTATGTGGGTGAGAACAAAATCCATACCCCCACCCCAAGGACAGAGCGAATTCCAAGTGCATTTGAGTTCCACATTGACCAAATATGAACCCTTTTATTAAAAGGTCCAACAAGCCTGAATAATTTGTTGTAGGCTACCGGTACGTTATGTATGAACGAAAAACCGCACACCAACATATTTTGATTCCGTAACATCCGACTTGATGAATGTTGGAAGATATTTTCCTGCTAGTTCATTCAGTCGAATGATTGACTGACAATGTACTATACAGGGCTATTATCTGTCTGACCATATACACTCTAAAAACTGAAGTGTTAAAATGTAACCCTTTGTAAGTGTAGCATTCTGTTCAACCCTTCAAGTGTTATGTAAAGGCAAGTCTAACACCCCGTAGTGTCATACTAACACCCCAAGCCAAGTGTAATCCTAACACTTTTCGTGGTGTTGAATTCTAACCATTCGCCGAGTTTACTTGTAACACTTTCCTGGTGTCGCATTTCATTTTCTTAGGGTGCGTTCGAGTAGCTTCCCCGAGTTGACCCGAGTGAGCTTCCCGGATGAGCCCAAAGCAAGAGCTAAACGAACGACATACGCACTCTCGTGATGTGGCGGTATTAATGTCAAAGGTCACCATAAAATGATTGCGGACATTTAATTTTGTTTACCTTATTAATATATTCGGGACGAGACCGACCGTGTGGGACATGGGGTATAAAATAGATGTAAAAATACCAACGTACAACCAAAACGCTTCCTTTAATTAACTGTATTGAACTTGTTAAAAATAGTAGTTATCTATACTGAAATAGCTACGTGAAATTGTACTTCTTGTCCTAATGGGGGGCGTCATCAATACGTGTCGAGTGACGTCATTGATCCGAGTAACCCATTCTCCCCCGAGTCGGCCCGACAATGACGTCAGAGCTAATCGAAAGTAGTGCGGGCCTGGCGCGGCGGCGCGCGCAGACTTAATTACCCACAATGCAATTTTCTTTGCATGATCGAGGCGGCGGCGGCGGCCATTGATCAAGATCAAGGCAAAAGATAGCCTTCTACTTGTTCTAGTTCTATTTTATGAAATAGGTGAGTGTTGAAGTAAATGTATGCTAATGAATCATTAGCCACTTGTATATATTCTGTGTCTGTTTTGACAGAGGTATCTTATGCATTTGCTCCGATGTTATTTGATTTTCAAAACTGATTTTCTTGAATATTCCGTGAGCTTGTTTTTTCTTCAAAATTGCCACCAGATTCATTTTTCAAGGTGACGGCCACTTGGAAGTAATCTAATTTTAGTGAATGTGGTCTAAACCTGGCCTAGGCCCAGTGTAAACTGTAAATATTTACAGTAATATGGAAAATATTTACAGTTTACACTGGGCCTAGGCCAGGTCTAGACCACAAATATGCAGGCCTACACTAAATTTCATCACCAACAGTTTCTACCCGGAGTTATTTTACATGTATGGACGGAATTAATGTAATTAGTGTAATTTGATACTGTAATCTGATACTCTAAACATCAAGGTCAAGTGTGGAAATTATTAATAATTTTTTTCATCTTTTGCCAATTGAAGAGAGTAAGGTATCAAAATAAAGGTTATGACTTACTGAGTGTGAATTTTGAGATGGGGGTCATGTTGGGAATACCCATAATGCATTGCAGCCATCCACCAAATATAAACTTATGTTTATCGTTCCTCAGAATAAATATCAATAAATCTACAAGGTATTGGAAATATGCATTGTATGATAAACAAAAGTGGTTTGTTTATGTTAGAATATGTCAGGGCATAATAATATTACCCATAATGGTTTGAAAACCCCTGTTTATATAACAACAATCTTAATTTACAACATTGACACAACATACCTTATCGCTATATCACTATTGTATTGTACTTGGTACATATGACCTCAGATTAACAGCTTTTACGGTCGTTTTTTCCCTAAAAATCAAAACTTGATTGAATTTTTTTCTCAAGGCACATTGTCAACATGTGAAATTGCAAAGTAATGTATGATGTAGTATATAAGATGTTGTTTCACTCTGTCTTAAATTACATGTTGAATAAATCTGTAATCAGTACATGTACATATAGATTATGATAGCATTTGATATTTCGTCCTTTTCAGGTTGGAACAAGTATCGAGTATTACATGCAACGTAAGAAACGCCAGAGGAGCCAACCATACCTCCTTTGCCTGGGCTCCTGGGACAACCCAGGACAGTATTTCGCTATTCTGGACAATGAAGCAATCCCGTGTGACACAAGATATCACAAGTGCAGTAGACTGTATATTCAAGCTGCACTGCGTCTTCCACTTGGAGTACCCACCAGTGCTGTAGGGTCATTCCGTGTCAGATCACCCAATAGGTTGAACCCCACCCCCTTCAAATTGGTTCATTTTTGGTTTATGGGGTAATTTTGGCTGAAAAGCTGAAATTTCAAGTTTTAGCCCTGTCGGACCAACAGTTTTTGCACTCTGACCACCATTTCTTTTTGTGATTTGGCCAAAATGGGCGTGATCACCATTTTCAAATGACCCTAACCAGTGAGCCAAATTTGTTGATATTTGGTATCTTTGGAAAGGTAATTGTGTAAGGAATGCCATTATTTTTTATGTAGGAGCAATTTGAAGTTTGGTGACCTTTTGACCTTTACTTTGACCTTGTGGATCACGTGACCTTGAGTTGAACTTGGATGAAAATTATAACCCAACATGTTCTCTGCAAAATATCAAAAAATTGGAGGTATAATATTTTTTGTTTGCTTTCCAGCTCTTCTCAAAGTTGGCACACCTGATGCAAAAATGTGATATTCCTATGCAATATAGTACATGTACATGCACATTGCAAAACATATGACCAGCTTCACACTCTATGAATAAATAATACTGTACGTGTATGTGAAAATTGTTCCTTGACTCTTTTTACACAGGTTGTGCTATTTCAGAAATTGATTGCACCTGAAGAAGACATGGGAATTCCCCAAAATTTAGGTGCACATGTCTTCTGGGAATTTCCATTCTTTCTCTTTTTGAATGAAATTCTGGCCTGGGAATTCCCAAAAACTGTTATTTCTTAAGGTAAAATTGATCATTGAAAACATGGTTAATTATACAATTTCAGGATCATTTAGATTGCTATCGTGGTTATTGCCACTTTAAAAATACATGTAGTTACATTCATTCTCAATCAGGCTGCAACAAAGACAACATACTGGCTGGAACTTGATCTGTTACACACATGTATTATAGTACATGTACATTGTATAGGATTCGTACATTTTTTCGATATTTTGCAGAGAACATGTTGGGTTATAATTTTCACCCAAGTTCAACTCAAGGTCACGTGATCCACAAGGTCAAAGTAAAGGTCAAAAGGTCATCAAACTTCAAATTGCTCCTACATAAAAAATAATGGCAAATTTGGATTCCTTACACAATTACCTTTCCAAAGATCCCAATATCAACAAGTTTGGCTCACTGGTTAGGGAGATCAGGTCATTTGAAAAATGGCGGTCACGCCCATTTTGGCCAAAATCGCCAAAAAATGGTGGGCCGTAGCACGAAAACCGTTGGTCCGACAGAGCTAAAACTTGAAATTTCAGCTTTTTCAGCCAAAAATACCCCATAAACCAAAAATGAACCTATATGGCTTTTATGTTTTTCTGGAGTTTTTGGCATTGAGGTCACTGCCAAAAATTCCATCTTGTGTGCGGGAGCTGGACAACAGCTTGGCTATTCTTGAAAAGAGCGCAAGTGCTGTGTTGGATTCATCAGTCAATTAATCAAGCAGTAGGCCCTATATTCTTGAAATCTTGAAGCAGTTTCGGGGTGGGATGTACACTCATGGTCAAAAGTAAATGGGCACCGCATATTTACTTCTGTAGCGAAACTATGCATTAGATTTATAATTGTTCTCCTCAACATCTCTTTTAGGTGTTCAGCTCAAAAATATTTTGTTTAAATATTTGTATCATGAAAATATCACATTTAAAATATCAAAAAATCAAATGTTGATATTCTGGCAGGAGATAATTTCTCAAATGCTTGTCAAAGCTTCTAAATGAGAGGACAAAAAAACGCCTATTAAAATATGCCTCGTGAAAATTGATGATAAATGTCTGATTTTTTTAATTTTAATTTTCCATCTTTATGAGAAATGCAAATACCTCAGCAGGGTTAAGCTCTAGAACTCTACAATTTGCACCAATCTTATTATGTTTGCACACTTAATCATTAATGTAAGTAAAGGATATTATGGAAAATTCGAATTCAAATCATTTTTTCGATATTTTTATAATCTCATATCTTCCTTGGTTGAGATGTTTTTTCAATTCTTCACCAAAAGTCTTAGAATTTATTGGTCTATAATGCAAAACTGGTTTGGGATCGTAATACTACAAGAATAAAACATTCTATCTGTTAATGATATTTTGAAATTGTGATATTTGCATGATACAGATTTGGCTTCTGCTGTATCAATGGAAGATGCTGGAATTTAAAAAAAACATGTATGGCTACACATACATTTCAAAGCCTTGTACATTATTCTTATGTAAATGTTAACTCGATGCGCAGTCTTTTACCGTAGGATTAAGACCGATGGGATTGTGGCCACGGGCGAGAAGGACCAAGCCAAAGGCGATGTCCTTCATCGCCCGTGGCCACAATCCCAGAAGTCTTAATCCTACGGTAAAGACCAAGCATCAAATTTTTATTCCCATTCATAAATGCTCTTTTTCATGTTAAAAGTTGTATCAAAATTCTGTGACTTTTGTTGCACACATTTCTTATTTAATATCAATGGAAGATGCTGGAATTTGATTTTTATTTTAAAACATGTATGTCTACACATACATTTCAAAGCCTTGTACATTATTCTTATGTAAATGTTGCCATTAGGCCACCTTATTATTAAGGGAATAAAAGTTTGATGCACGGTCTTTTACCATATAGGATTAAGACCTCAGTGATTGTGGCCACAATCCCAGAGGTCTTAAAATGAGGTAAAGACCTAGGATCAAACTTAGTTCCCAAACTGTCTTGGGTATTTATGAATGTTTTGTAAAATAAGATTTGAAATTTGAAATTTGAAATTGAGATTTGTACTTTCATTGTATTTTAAAAGTTTTATCATTCATGTGATCTGGCCTTTTGGTCACCAAATGAATGAATAAAGTTTGAACATTCTTTAAAAGTTGTATCAAAATTCTGTGACTTTTGTTGCACACATTAAAAACAAAATAATTTCTTATTTCATATCAATGGAAGATGCTGGAATTGGATTTTTTTTTAAACATGTATGTCTACACATATATTTCAAAGCCTTGTACATTATTCTTATGTAAATGTTGACTCTGCAAATGTTGCCATTAGGCTACCTTATTATTAAGTGCATTAAGTTCGATGTGGGAACTAAGTTTGATCCTTGGTCTTTTACCGTAGGATTAAGACCTCTGGGATTGTGGCCACAATCCCAGAGGTCTTAATCCTACGGTAAAAGACCAAGGATCAAAATTAGTTCCCAAACTGTCTTGGGTATTTATGAATGTTTTGTAAAATAAGATTTGAAATTTGAAATTGAGATTTGTACTTTCATTGTATTTTAAAAGTTTTTATCATTCATGTGATTTGGCCTTTTGGTCACAAAATGAATGAATAAAGTTTGAACATTATTTTATATAATATGTTTATCTTTACTTTATTCTTCCTGTGCTAAGGTCAGACATAAAGTTTGTAAAAATATGTCATGAACTTCATCAGTGGCCTTGGGATCTATGAATAGACCTTTATCATGTTGCATCCATCTTGTTTTACTTCCATTCAGAGCAGTGTAACCAAACTGAGGCTGGAAGGGCAAGTAGTCTGTGACTTTTCTGTGTTATGATAATTGGTGTTATCTTTTCCAATGGGTATACAGGAAAGGTGACCAAGATGGTTGTTGAGTGATAAAGGTCTATACCATCCTAGCCTTTATAGGGTTGGCCTAATCCAAAGAAAGAGTTGAGCCAACACATAGAAAGGGTTGAGGCAATACCTTGAAGGAGTAGAACCTACCCCTAGAATGTGTTCAAGTAGCCCTTGGAAGAGTTGAAACAACCCCTAGAATGTGTTGAAGCAGCACCTGGAAGGAGTAGAACCTACCCCTATAATGTGTTCAATTAGCCCCTGGAAGAGTTGAAACAACCCCTAGAATGTGTTGAATCAGCCCTCAGAAGTGTTGGAACTAACACTTGGGTAGTGTTGCAACAACCCCTGCCAAGAGTGGATCCTACCCTGAAAGTGTTGCAGCTACACTTTATAAAGGTTACATCTGTAACACTTCACAAGGTGTTAGGGGTGTAACACGTCATGGGGTGTTCGTATAACACTAGGAGTGTAGTCCCTCCTCGCACTCTTCGTAAGTGTTAAAAATGACACTTCAAGAGTTACTTTTAACACTTCAGTTTTTAGAGTGTACAGGTCTGACCATGCTGTGGCTGAAGCCTTTCTATGCAACGGTATGCCTACGCTCCTTTTGCTTGTGACGAGACTTCTTTTTCCTCGAATAAATGTAATTTATTTCCACCTCTTTGCACCTTAAAGGAAAGGGATCAATAGGAGAATCGCATGCGTTAAGAATGACATGATGGTGGGCGGTTGGCTCTTGTTAGGTCGCCATAAATAGGAATAGGACAATAAAACAAACACATGTTATATTCTAATAACCAAATCTCGTTTTTAAAACCATGGTGCTTGCACCATCGATCTTAAATGTACTTGATGCATTCTGAGCAAAATAAACAGCTTTGAGCAGAATATCTTTGATTCAAAGCCAATCATATCATTTTGGTCCAGAGGCCATGCTGTTTGGTGTAAATCTCTCGGATACTGCTAATAATCTCTCGATGCTTGGCTATAGTTCTTAGAAAGTTTCAAGTAGTAATTCATGAAAGGTAAACATTTTAAACTTTATATTCACCGACACGAGAACTGTATACATACAAAATTCGAAATACAAATACATCATCACTTTTTGCATCTGATTGGTGGGTCAGAATAGGTGTCACGAAGGATGTTAAGCGAAACTTCAATACACCAACAAAGGATCCGTTTCCGCAAAGAGAAATATTTAGAGACCTTGTAGACCTAAGATAATTATTTCCTATACATTCCCATCAGGATCAACATAAACTTGGGGAGGAAGTTCTTGAAGGGTCGTTTCAAGTGCTGCCGAAATTTCAAGTGGTTTTCTAGCATGTCGTGTGCATCAGTCATAGTGCGGGGTTGTAAGGTTAACTGTTCGGAGTACTGAATGTTAAAATCTCACTTTATTAATGAATTTTCTACGTGTCATTTGCTCTGTTGTCTGCAGAGGTTAAACGTCATTTCTTGTTGTGACATACTTTTCTTTCTGCCGCGTTTACAGCTTCCATTACAGTCATGTAATATGAGTAATCCGCTAGTCCTCTCTTATATCCACTTGCACGATAAGCAGGCTTCGTATCGTCGGAACCCTTCTCCCTTCTACTTTTTAGATTTTCCATTTATCAATCGACGTCAAAACTGTTGTTTATTTTTACAATAATTTCCCCAGTAACAGGCTTACCTTGATTTGTTACAGTTCAGCTTTAGCAAAACAAATTTTCATTGCGCGAGTGTGTAGATTAATCCAGTCCTTTCAATCCCTCATTTCAATTCTGTCTCAGTCTCCTTAGACTTCTAATAGGGGCATAGCCTATCTCATATTTCTTCTCTTTCTAGGCCTATAGACCTACCTACTATTTTTGTTGTTTAATTTGTTCATTTTAAAAATGACATTTTGAAATATCTATGAACGTATTCCTTATTGCAAAACAATATGTTTCCAGCCTTGCATGTTCACAAAACAGGGTATCCGCCGCCATATTGACCCGTCTTTCCCTGTCATCCTTGTTGTGATGCCAATTATCCCCTGTTACCAACCCCTTCACAAAAACCAACGAACCTTAATTAACCACACGAGGCAGCCCAATTTGTCCAACTACCAGGGGAGTAAGCCCCGACCTTCCTGCTTAATGATGCCTTCGTGGTCTCCCCATTCAACCGTCTTAAAAAATACCCATTGATAGGAAGCATCAATAAGCACAGATCATGTTTAGTTGTGTGGGGACAGATCAGGGGATCAGTACAGATCACAGCAGGGTTATTCCGGGTTGGTCGAAGCAACAATAAATTCTGGATTAGGGTTGACGCTAACGATAATCCTGCGTGCAATGGTGAGCTGTCATCGACTGACAGTGTGGCACAATTCTCTGAAAATACCACGACTGCGCTGACAAGTCTGGCCCAGCCAAACATCATAGTGACATATTCATATCCATGGTTATGATAAGTCACGTCAGGCCTACATCTTATGGTCTAGGCTATACAAGACAACTCATTTGCAAAACTGTGTGTGACGAAAGATGCTCATATATTTTAAGATCGAGCCAAAATTATGGAAACAATAATGGCTTCCACTTTTAACGTTTGTTTAATCGAAATAGGCCTACCTATAGTTTTTAAAAGAACAAAAATTATCAAAATAATACGTACTAAATATTATAATAATAATAATATGGGGTATTTATATAGCGTTTTAACAACCTAGCAGTGGCTGGTAGTGAGCAAATAGATTATAATAACGATGTTAAATTGATATACAATCTGAATATAACATGCCTTACTTACGTGACGTCTAGAACTTTATAAAAAACATAAGCAAAACTTGTGTTAGTCTCTGGCATTTAAAATATTAAACTGTAGGTCTATAAATGTAGGCCTATATAAATAAAAACCTTTTTATACACAAAAATGGGAAATAGATAGAACAAGTTTTCATGCAAGAAAAGACTAAATTTCGTACTGCACGTCAGTTAAAGCAGTGTTTGAACTTTGTACAATACAGGGACCTACATTATAATGCAAGCATTTTTTGTCATTCTATTTTGACTGAAAATATCACGCGTGAACCCAGACCAATGTCTAAAACCAACAAATGGGTGCGATATCTGTCTTTCCATTTGCTCCTAGCCTAAACACTGACAATATTTAGTTGACTCAGGGGTAAATGCTTTCAATCACGTGATGGATGACAGGATCCAAAGTTTAGAATAAAACTTGTTTTTGGATGGCCCCTCGGGAGGTGTCAATCAAGAATGAGAACTAAAGGGTTAGCCACCATTACAATATTACAGCCTACTGGGGAAAAGTGCCTCTGGCTGGTCGTTTACTGCACTGTGATTTCTATTAGATGTCATTGTCTGTTTAATGTTATTTTGTGTGTAAGGGTTGCTGCATATGATGTACGATGGAGCCCGTTTAAGCATAGAGAAAGGATATCCTTTCTCTATGGTTTAAGTCATCACTCTAATTCAATGTAAAGATAAGATAAAAACCGCTGTTTTTGTTTCTCCACTCTGTGTGATAATATGTAAATGCGAGCAAGAGCCTATATGTCAGTTACGCCATCGCCATGTTTATCTAGACTGATCCATATTTGACGAGTCAATTGTTGATTTATGGACGACGAATATATCTGATGTCGAAAATTGGAGCCAACTTTTACTTTCTTTTTTAACAGTAAAGAAAAACATATCCAAGTCTAGTCAACAATTATCATTTGGTATTTTAGCTGGTTTCCTAACCATAGCTTGCTTCTTTACTTTGACAATATAGCCTTGATTATAAAGTTAAAGAAACAGAACTAGAGAGCTAACAATAACGATGAACAATAGGAGAATAACAAAAGGATCCCATCTTCCAAATGTTCCTTTTGAGAGTACTAGGCCTCTTACTGGCCCTGAAGGGTCTACCTCACTACTATCCACGCCAGGCTCACTACACTCTTTCAGTTTTTGTAAGCGGAACCAACCTTTTCAATAGGTTGGTTGGCAATTGGCGCGCGGGGCCCGACGTCACGCCCACAACTATACTCGCTAATTGGAGGATTGATTACATGATTGACGGGTGACGTCACGTTTCAATGGGGCATAATGAGCTGACAGAAGAGTGACAGGCCGAGCCGTTGACACCTCAGTGGCGGGTTGTTGGCTATGGGCTGTGAGAATCGTCACATTGGGACATAAACGGAGTCGATCTACTCAGACGGTACATGTATACTTCCTAATGCTTGGGGGTTACCATAAACCTTGCGGCATCTCCACTGTTCAGTCATTAACCAAATCGACATCAGTGTGTACACATCTCTCTAGCTCGTTATTATACACACACGAACAGTACCTCTACACTTCCTCGGGAAATATATGGATAGCCGATGAAAGTTTTCATTGCTGACTGTTTGGTAGAAATTTTCTGTCCATTACAGTCGCTTCACTGGACATTTTAAAGAATCGCACCTAATGGGGACCGGCTTAAAGAGAACTTACTCGTGCATAAAATGTGAGTGCTATTTCAGCGAATGAGTGGGTACTACTAGCTGTGATCAAGCTTTGGACTACACGTATGTGACTATAAGTTACTCTTTGCTCAGACAACTCAGCAAGCTGGACTAGCGTGTATATGTGGTAGCTGTCGCACGGTGGCGGGGTATATTTGACCAACGGCTCTATTTGTACACTGATCAGCGCTGTGCATACACAAAGACGCGGAGTTGTGAGTACATCTTGGACCGTAATTCATATAACACTGGTCGGACTGTAGGGGGAAGACATGGCTTTCTCCACAGCTCCCGCCATCCTGTGTTTTCACGTTGTATTCCTCGTGTTGCTGAGCCGGTGTTTAGCAATCAGAGACGTTAAATGTGAACCAATAACAATCCCAATGTGTCGTGATATTGGCTACAATATGACGTACATGCCCAACCAGTTTAATCACGATACACAGGACGAAGCTGGGCTTGAAGTGCACCAGTTCTGGCCGCTTGTTGAGATCCAGTGTTCGGCGGACTTGAAGTTTTTCCTGTGCAGTATGTACTCACCAATTTGCGTTACGAACTACCACAAGCCTCTACCGGCCTGTCGGTCAGTATGTGAGCGGGCGAAATCGGGCTGTGCACCGCTGATGAGGCAGTACGGATTCGCCTGGCCGGAGAGGATGCGATGTGAGGACTTACCTGAATTCGGCGACCCTGACCAACTCTGCATGGGCTTCAACACAACGGAGAAGCCCACCCCAAAACCTACCATACCAGCCATCACCAAACCACGTCCAGTCCTACCCACGGATGATGGCTGTCCCTGCTCCTGCCGGGCGCCGTTTCTACCAGTCTCACCACAGCACCCGTACTACAACCGAGTCAGCACCGGTGATGTACCCAGCTGTGCTACCCCTTGCAACGGTGCCTTCTTCTCGCCCGATGAGAAAACGTTTGCAACCTTCTGGATTGGATTATGGTCGATTCTTTGCTTCGTATCGACACTTACAACCACCCTGACCTTCTTGATCGACATGGAGAGATTCAAGTATCCAGAAAGGCCCATCATCTTCTTGAGTGGATGCTATCTATTTGTCTCATTAGGATACATCATTCGTTTCATTGCGGGCCATGAGGCAGTAGCTTGTAATGGGGAGTACATCCGATATGAGTCAACTGGTCCTGCTGTCTGCACCATCGTCTTTCTCCTCGTCTATTTCTTCGGTATGGCAAGCTCAATCTGGTGGGTGATCCTCTCCTTAACGTGGTTCCTTGCAGCAGGTATGAAATGGGGAAGTGAGGCCATTGCAAGTTACTCCCAGTACTTCCATCTTGCGGCCTGGTTGGTTCCAAGCATCAAGTCCATTGCAGTGTTAGCTTTAAGCTCCGTGGACGGTGACCCAGTGGCCGGGATCTGCTTTGTCGGCAACCAAAACGTGGAGAAACTCAGGGGTTTCGTGCTTGCCCCCCTTTTTGTGTATCTCATCTTAGGGACCTTTTTCCTGATGGCTGGATTTGTCTCATTATTTCGCATCAGACACGTCATCAAAGCAGGAGGCAGCAAAACAGACAAACTTGAGAAACTGATGATCAGAATTGGGGTTTTTACAGTACTTTATACAGTGCCAGCGACCATCGTTATTGGGTGTTATTTCTACGAACAACATGCCCGTGGCAAATGGGAAAGGACACAAACATGTGCGTGCAGAGACACGGAAGTTGCATACCCTGATTATTCGGTTTTTATGCTCAAGTACTTTATGTGCCTTGTCGTTGGGATCACATCTGGAGTTTGGATTTGGTCGGGAAAAACTCTCGAATCGTGGAAAGGATTTTATTATCGGTTATTTGGAAAGAGAGAACTGGACAGAATCGGTAAGCCATCTAATCCAAAGGCTGTTCCATTAGCACACGTTTGATCAAATGGCCAAGAGGCTCAAACTATTATAATAAGTGCTTTCAAGAACCTGTGACAATAACACTGCCATTATCGACGAGTTGTCTGATGTACCTTGAACCATGCTTGAACCATGCTTGAACAAACTGGCAACTGAAACACTTTACAAGAATATTATTAATGTGTACAGAAATTATTTGATTTTTATAGCTCATTATTGCACTTCGTGCCAGTGTTTTATACTGTGATATATTATAATACATTAAGGAAGTCCGGCTTTAACTCTTGTTGTCTTTCTCAAGCGAGCAGGCAGTAGCAGACCAAACATCGGTTACATCACCCACGTCAACACACTGACCGACGTCTTCAATACACGCTAATGAAAGATACGGGTTTCTAAAACTGTCCCCTTTTGTTCGTATATGTGTAACGTGTTCTCAGCGGGACAAATGCTATGTAAACGGAGCCATACTTGGCTAATGGGAGCCATACTTGGCTAATGGGAGCCAATGAGTAAAGAGTGTATTACTTTTAGCTTTGTTCAGACGCAAGCTGCAGATTTCTTTTTATAGACCTGGCCTAATAACCCCACTCAAAGATTTATTTGTACATGAACGAATACCAGTAAGATATGTGTTGGTTGTTAAATGTCATTTTGTGCGGCATCTTGAAAGTAAAGCTTTCACTGACATAAATATAAATGTTTACTAGGAATCCTATGCGTCTAAACACTGCTAAAATCTACTCATAATTATATTTTTGTAACATAAGTTGTATATGTGTTTGTAACGAAGTAAAACATGATGCCACAGTAACACTGATATTCATTCGCTAAAGTGAGACAAACTTGAATTTTAAGACGGTGGGTTAGATATGTGAAATTTTGTTTGCAAAGGTATGACGATTGCATGTTGCTCTGCTGGTTTCTCTAACATTTTTTCCATGTCAACAAGAACAAGTTCGTAGACCATTTAGGGCATATGCGATACTGTGTTGTTATGGTAACGTTTCCCCATGAATGGACCGACATAATGGGTTAATGAGTATCTTAGCCATGAAGCATCAAGTATATCTAAGTGATAGGTACCTTCTCGTGCCGTAATGTCTTCCGAATCAACAGTCATAGCCATGTCTGATAAATTCAATCAAATCAAATTGTTTGTAAAACTGTTTTTTCTCGAAAACAAAACAATTTTTTCGAGAGTTGTTCATTAATCAAATTATTGGATGTTTATGATTTAACTTGATGTCCCTTAATGTGAACAATCAGTGGAAACTTAGCGTTCTTACTATACATGCGAAACATAAGTCCATGACGTCACTTGATGCATTGTCATGTCGAATGGGGATATTTCAGCAGCATCGTTGTATTGATAAATTGCATATTGACCGAGTAAACATTGAACTCTGACCTCAAAATGGCTCTTGTTATGATTGAACGCTTTGTACTGGACGGTACATCAACCGGATATTAAAATTAACAGTGACAAATTTGCATTTGCATGTTAATTACATTCTAAATGAAAAAATATAGACTGTATTTTACGTATATTTATCTTGTACAATTTTGAAGATAATTGTTAACTTCGTAACCATTTTAGCACTGTGAGTGTGGGTTGTATTATCTTTTTAATCATGGGAATATTAAATGACAATTTTGCTTTTTTTATGAGGAGCTTTAACTGTACTTAAAAAGAAATCAGATGTAACTTAAGATGGGCCAATAAACTTTCATTAACATTCATGAACAAATTAGTTGCGTCTTGCAATATATTCAAACTCAAGTAGTAATAATATGATGAACAATTTAGCCTGTAAGTTTGTTTTTTTAGTAGAATTCGGTCGCAAAATGGTGGACACTATGGTTGAGAATATAATGCTATAATTTGTTGGAATAAGTTGAATTTTGTTACAGAATAAGTCCAATGTGTATTAACTCGAATACTGTTAGCTACCGGGTATTATTTCTGGTCTCTCATTGGGGTGCATGTAATAGACGAATGGGATCATCTCAGTGTAGCATAATAACGATTATTGGAAATCGTTAGTCCAGTGAGACATTGTCAAAGATTATTGATTGTTCATTCAGGCTTTATTATGTTACAACCAAATGAATTCTTATAAACTAAAATACCTAAAATGTATTTTATAGTTGTCCATAAGAAATTGACACTTAAAAGTGATGTGAGTAAAAAAAGGTAAAAAAAAGTGAGTCTGTTGCTACTTATGTGTTAGTTCTGTGTACGGTGGCCGTTTTAAGACCCCAATGTGCCTAGTGGTGCGTTGTACCTCAGTAAGAACCGTAATTTGTCGGCACTTAACTAGAAGCCTCCTGACCATAATGGCATTACCGGGCATTTGGGCACGCTGAATAGGCAATTAGGGCCTCTTCATTATGGCTGTTCTCCCCCCATATGGGTATTGTTAAAGACAGGTCGTCAGTATTATAACCCTTAGTACACAACTCTTTGAATACAGTCACAAAAGAGCTTTGGTTAGGGACAACTAATCCACACGGCTGTCTATCTTTCTTCTTCTTTATCCAGTAGGTTTTACCCTCAAGGGTTAAGAAGAGTAAGAAAGGGGTGGTTATCCGGAGGCTTATTTCTATGGTTTACTGGTCTTTCACACTGTTGTGTGGCAGGCTGGCATCTTTTCTTAGTGCCAGTTGTGAAACCAATCAAAAAGTGTACACCATATTTATTGTCAAATCACTCTAATATATAACATTCTTATTACAAAAATTACTGCCAGCAAAACATGGCTTTCGAAAGTGATGACATAATTTAGACCAAAACTTATTTTGGAAGTCAACAAACAAGAGTAAAACATGAGCAGTAAGAGATCCCTTACCTGTGTCTCAAAATGGAAGCCCATAAACTCCACTCTGTACTTAGAAATGATAGAAAACCACTGGCGCGTTAACACATTGTTTATCTTGCAAAAATGTTTAGCGCCCCCTTACCGGATCGTCAAGAAATGTCCTAATTATTTGGGCGGGGCTTAGGTTTGCTAATGATGCACGTCTGTTTGGGGCTGGCCGAGTTCAGGCGAGAGAGCTTGAAGCCCCTGAGGCGACGGCTGTTTAGAAAAGTAAACAGCAATTGGAATTGTACGTCGGTCTCACCGGTACTGCCAAAACACCAACAGGCCACCGCTGTGGCACAGTATTTACATGTATATTTCCTCATTCTTCATCATTTTAACAGGGGAAGTTTGTAATTTAATGGACTCTCCAGTGAAAATAAGGTATAAAGGAAAATTTATAAAAACTTGTTTGTATCTGCTCACACACTTGAAATAAAATGCAGTCGTTTTTAATAAACTTACTAAATCTGAGAAAGCAAAGTATACAATTATGTTGCACCCAAAATTGGTTTCCTCGTGTGATAGATGTTAACTAAATTATCGTCACAAGTAGACCTTTTTATCTTGTTTAACGTACTCTCGTGTCTGTAGTAAATCAACATAATTTACGAGACATGTTTATCTCCTCAAATTAAGTTCCAACGTTTGATCACCTCACCACTACATAATAAAATTGTCACGGCCAGGTGAAATGCCCATAAAACATTCAGAACATGTCACAGATGGATGCCTGTCAGCGAATAATCTCGTCTGTCACTAATGGACCTTATACAAAATAGCTCCTAAGTTGACAGGATGGTTTCAAAATGGCGATGCGGACCGATTTGCGAAGGGGAAGAAAAGTAGCGGGGTGCACAGAGGGGTTCGTCAAGGCTGGCTAGCGGGGGTTCTAAATTGGTTACATAAGCTTTGGGTCTTAAGAAATCTTGACATGTCCGATGAGTGAAAGATGTCTCATCTCAAGATGTTTTTCGTTGGGGCTGTGGGATGGCAGAGGAAGAAAAAATAATTTCTTTGCTTCTTTCTGCATCTTCTTTTAGTTTTATTAAGGACATTTTTATTGGAAACAAGGAGCAACTTGAAGAGGAATTCTAGACATGAAGGTTAGGAGAGGATACCCACTGAAGAATCTAAACGAAAATTCTCAAGTCTTACACGTTGATCTCACCCATCTGTCTTTTGTTTATTTGTCCCATGTTTCTCCAGGGGAAGTCATTTTTTATCTCACATTCATATTCCTCAAATCTTCTTTATTTTGCGGCTGGTTTGCTCAGCTTTTTTGCCCTAATTCAGCCCATCTTCTCGCTCATGTATGTTTCAACAACTAAAACAAAACCTGGAAAACCTTTCAAGCAACGAAACAGACGACAGCGTATTCAGCAAAATCAACAACCAGTTAAGTCTCGTTCGTCTTACAAACATGCCAGAAATGTATAACACATGGAGTGATATGTTACAAGAGGATGGTAACAGACATAGAATCAGCAACCGGGATTTATTTCATATGGGTGATGATGAAAAGGAATGTTTTGTTGAAATACAAACTTGTCAAAAACAAAATAACGAGTTTCATACCCGGTATGGAGAGCACTTGTATTTCAAACTGAACGTTTCTTTCCTTGAACATAATGCAGTCCAGGTTTTTTCCTGCCACAAAAAGGCTTTGTAAATCATGGCTAACATTCAGAAAAATATTGGAAGTACCCTAACTCAATATTGAGAGAATTTAGGTGGTATATTGCAGTCTTCTTTGTATAAATATCAAAGGTTGTTTTACATCAGCAATGATTAAATTTTTATGTTTCATTTTGACCAGTATATAAAGTCGAATCTGTCACCTTATCAGCATTCAAACCACCAAGCAAGAAACCACAAAACCGAGCCCTAAAAAGCCCAGCACACTCACTGAGAATAAAATAAACACAGAATATGGCAGGCCTTGTTCCAGAAGAATAGTGGGCACTCTATTGTCCGCGCAGGCACCCCCATTCAAGGGAAAAGAGGACCAGAGAATGAGGGAGGCATTCCCCTGGCGGACCTTGGTGTAACCTAAGATGGTCCGTACCTTAGGGGCACACGGGTCGGCCCGAGCATTGCTGGAAAGTCACAGTGGTAGGAGGAAAAGCAACCACAAGCGAACAAATGCTGGTCTTCTAGTGTGGGTCTCCCGAGAGGACTTGCCATTCGTGAATTCATTTTCCTTTTTTCTCGACAATAAAAGAACCGATTTGGGGGTCTTAATTGTTGGCAGTTTTTCGAAGGGGAAGGAAACCTGGTCCAACTTTTCAACGCTCTTCAGCAATACAAGCAAACCACAACAGACAATTTGTCAGATTGCTTTCCGTCTTTTGTTCATTTTCGATGTTCGTGTTTATTTTCTCATTGCGTTGTGTGTTGTCAGAATGAAGTAAATGGCGACCATCAGTTTTTTTGCACTGTGGCTAAATACATACATCGCTGACAGAGTTCAACTCTCTGATGCCCCATTACTCCCCGGGGATACGCCAATATGCTTCCGCAGTTGAATCTAGTTCATGCAAAGTAAAGGAGTTCAAAGATGTTTGGTCGACATGTGACGAGCGGATGACTCTAGAGACTCTAGTAACGCTGCCCAACAAAACAGGCGCGCAACACCACTTCTAAATAGACCCATGGCTCAATGAAAACATGTCATCTAGTGTGTTTACCGACTGCGAAATTTGAGATACCGGACCTCACCCGCGCTCTTGCAAATTCATCGCGTAAACCGCGTCAATTTGGGACTTATTTATTAGATGGACACTTAAAGGCGTCACGACACTTTAGATGGGTTTTCAAGGGGGTAATTCTTCGGTGACTGTTTCATGATGTACATTTTAAATCAACATCAATTTGTGTAGACTGAATTTTTCCAAAGCCTGGACTGATGACGTACAACATCCATAGATTCTGAGTGATGGTTATGCCTATCTAATTGTTCAAGTCATGGTCGAACTTTAAGTATATGCCTATAAGCCTGTATCCATCAGCTTTGTAATCACAAATGTAATTTAGCTAGCATCCTGTCACCAGCCGACTTTTACTGATGTGTTTCCATAACAACTTATCATATAGAGTGAAGTTAACGTAATCTCCGAATTCTTAACTAGGGTTTAAAACATTACACTGGTGGTGTTTATATTGGGCAACTCGCCAACTATAAACTCCATGGAAAAACGTGACAACACTGGTGTTATTTCAACACTCCAGTTTTTACAGGTAGGTTTCGTGTAATCAACATTTTCAGAGACAATTATCAACTGGTCGGTGAACTCGCGCCCCGTCCTCTACTGAAGTCTATACTTTTAGTCAATATAAATGTGAAAATGCTGACAATTTGGAAAGTATCTTACACCAAGTTTAATCAACTATAATATTTCCATCGTTTCAAATTGTGGAACCAATAATTTAAACTACCTTGGAGCAGTACTACACGGGAATGGACAGCGTCCATGGGAAGAGAAACCTATGACTCGGTATCAATGAACACCATGGCACGGGCCACAATTTCTGACCTCGTTCTAATGCCTTTTTTCAGGCAAACCAATCAATTTTAATGCACAGATCGTCAGTTCGCTGTGTAACACGAGTCCTCATGGTAATGGACACAATAAATCTCCACTGCCACCGGATCGCGGTGACGAGGCTCGATTGAATAAACCTCCGAATTCTCGTAATAAACAAGAAAAGTGAGATGAGAGGCACATCTTATAATGGGATTTAAGAAAATTACAAAAAGATATGATGGAGGAAAGAGATTGGCGGATGTTGTAGGTTACGTGCACTGGGACATTATACTATAGGCCATATATAGGCTATCTCAATAAGTGCTTATAGGCGACAAACCTCGCGATTTATTATTGATAACATGAATGTTAATATGAGTTTTACGACAGACATGTCAATATTATATATGAGAATGGGACTCTCTTGGGGACAAGGAAGTCTATAAAGAATAGTGAGCTGAACTTTTGGCTTTATTAAAACAATGATTGAACATTGATATTTTATTTTAATGCAATATTAACATAGGCCCCCTGTGCAATTATAGGGGTAGTCTTTAATATAGGGAGCAGCAGTTGCCCCCATTTTTAATATTTTGTTTGTTTTACCCAGAACTAACGGATTTTGAAAAACTAACATTTAACTGACTTTACCAAATGTTATTATCATATGGGAAGACAGGTGTAATTACAGCAATAAGCTAGGACGGTATACTGCAACGCCGTTCATGTAGGCCAAATCAAGGACTCTACTGGTACCGGTACATTACGCTGATCACGTATAACCAAACTATCCCCTAATATATTGGAAAGTCTTATGATGACATAATAATGGTGTCTGGTGATTGGTTCTTTGAATTCATTCACGCCTTTTTCAATCAAGAATTGATCAATTCAGAAGCTGTACGCAGCGCAGTTTTAATGACAATTTATAGTGTAATACCACTATGGGATTGACGTATAAATTATGTATCATGGCAGTGGGTTCCGTTCACCGTCTTTTATCCAACAGTATATCATATTCAGTTCGAATACTTCAATTATGTCATGAAATATTCTGATCAACTAAACTGACCTCAATTTTTCCGAAAACGCTCATAGAATATTAGATTAACAATAGACCCTGGTCAGTACCCGAACACAAATTACGGAAAGACAGGATGGCCCGTCAGAACTTTGTCATATCATCGGACAAAAGAAACCTGAACTCGAGTGTAAATTTTACCTGAAAATTATGATATATTTGGACGACAGTACCACGGGCATTAAACTCGAGTAAGAAACACAATCACAACACAATTACTACAATTTTCGTTTCAGCAATTTGCCTAAACTTTAATTGTAGTCAATGGTTTCAGCATCTACCGTAAGATATTTGAAGAAATTTGTTCTGGCATGACCATGTCTAAAAGACTACACCTCTTACAATGGCACTGTAGTTAATTTTAAAAAGACATTAATTTTTTTATTGAACATAATATATCAATAGAAAGAAAACATGTTTAGCTGTCTCACAGGAAAGAATGTACGGTAACCATAATTGAAGTATTGAAAGAATGACTCATAGTTGGTAAACACCTCCACGACCAGCAAGCAACTATTTAGACAGTGAACACACCATCGCATCATTTATAAAGCAACTAAATTAAATTTGTAATTACTAAATCCATAACATGCGTGATTCCATCACAGCAACTGTTAATTATGCACTCAATTTGTCTGGCAAATCTCGAACCATCTTGAGTAATATTCCTACTCCCGTTCTGCTAAGAATTTAATACCAGCAATGTATCGATATTTATGGATCATCAGGACTTGTCAAAAACGTTACTCAATGTACAATAATGTCAATGAGTTTATGGTTTACTCTGTCCTCAGGTCACAATGTACATGTATGAAGCTAATTAAGCAACTGGGCAGGCCTACTATTGGTTTAACTTTAGTAGATAGTAGTCCAGCCGATAGTCATTGGTTATTTTCAATAAGCAAGACATTGGTCTTGGTTTAAACAGTCCTTGCTATATCAGAGGTTATTATAGGTACAGTGGGTTCAGTCTTGTACTGACATATTGATTCCCAGAGAAGAACACACTTATATTTTCTTTGATTTTATTGAATTACAATGTTAGCAGTAAATTGACTCATCTTTGAAATAGGCCAATACAATTACTAGCTAGTGAAATATCCATACTTACCGAGACATCATGCATTTTCGATACTGTAATAACCGATACTAAGTGCTATGTACTCGGCCGTTTCGAGGAGCGGCAGTGTTTACTTTGGATTTTGGCTAAAGGATTCAAGCTCCATCGATCCCACACTGAGCATTATAATCAACAATCAACAATGCCTTATGGCTGTTCTACCAGCAGATGGATACAATCATCCCGGAATATCTCAACCTTTTTGAAAAGTGTATTTGACATTTTCCAAAAATATTTCCAATATTAAACGGAGTTGTCATCGAAGTTCTAGAACCACCCAAGAAAAGTAAGCACCAGTGTCAAAGCCCCATGGAAGATAAACGGCTAATGTGGTAAGATGGCATTTCTCTTCGGTCCTGTACCAACTCTGAGAGGTACTCAAGAAAATCTCCAAGATGCAGCGACCCACTCAGAGAAGATTTAAAACTCAGATAAGATGTGTACTCCTCTATAGGCAAGTGGTCAAATAAAGATAACTAGTGTGATGAATAGAGGTCCATTTTACATTTAGTCTTCCATTGGCTATTGTGACCCTTATATTCTGACGGTCGCCGGACAGTGTACCGGTAACTATAGGTCTACACATTCAGTTGGAAGATAAAAAAATATACAATTAGGCCTATAACAGACAACGATTGGCAATAATAAGACTTCATAATCATTGTAATCCGTGCAAAACAGCCACATTTCATCATTTTGAATAAACATAGAATCGAGTAATCATGGTGTAGATTCCCGTTTAAATCCTCTGCATCACGCCTGTGGGTACGAGTATACCGTCTATACGGCTTAGGAAGAATAAACTCACTACGGATAAGAATATAGGCCCCCTAGGCCTATATTGAAAATAAAATGAGAAGAGAAGCGGTAACATTCAGGGGAAGTTTTAATTAGATGATTTGGTAGGATTTGAGGAGGGGAATTATGAACTTCCCCTTCCCGAAGAAACATATATGTCCTAATAAAACCTGAAAATCCTCACATTATCATATTCTATAAACAGCTATTAAATGACTTGAATTTTTAGAGTCTGCACAGAAACAAACATACCAAATTCCCTTTATTAGAGTTCACTTTTTAAAGAAGACTTATGATGTTATTGCTAAAATAAGAACACCGTATTTGCAAAATTATTTCTGGGGTATTTTATACGTCGCCACACTATTTACATATTTGAAGTCTGTTAAAGGTATTTTGATCTTTGAAATTCTGGAAAATCGGGGACTGTTGAGCACTCTTGCAATAACTTTAATAATAGTGTTGCCTGAACTCGTGCGAAACTGAGACGGAGACAATGTAAGCAAAACTAGACCATGGCGATGGGGCAGCCATAAATTCACATTATACAGAGAGTATCTCAACAGAGGGTATCTCAACATGATTCTGCGTACAATAACCTTCCCGTTAGCGTCTAATCAAATACCGATTACATATTTCATCCGTCTTCAGGGAGTGCCATTGATGGATGGAATCAAGTACAAATCCCGATCTCCAACGATCCCAACCATAGTTAGCCAGCTCACAGGTGGCTCAAGTGGGATTTCTGAGAAGGAAACTCATGGGGTGATAATCTGGCCATTGAACCCGTCCCAAAATGAACTTGAAGAGATGTCCATTATAGGCCCTATGCTATTGTGTCTGACAGGTTATTGTGTACGGGCAGGAAGGGTGGATGGGAAGAATGAGACAATGGGGAAAGGTAAGAAGGGGGTCAATTAGTGGATATGAGTGTAAAGAAGGATAACAGAAGAGGAAAGTGACAACTGAAAAATCATTGAGATAATTCAGTGAAATAAAACAAGGCTATGATTGATAGATTAGAGTGTTCTAGAAATATAAAATAGTTGTATACCGAACAATGAAGTATAGTTCAACCTTCACTCGGGGATTTCCAGTGTATGGTCTACGAAACACAGGCGACTTGGGCAGGATCACTGTGCTGTCACTGTGTTCCTCCGTCATAACATATTGGTGGATCCAGAGGGTGCAAGGACGGGTTCCCTTTTTGATTATTACGCATGTAAAGGCATTTTCGGGTACCCCTTTTGTCATGTGTCTCCTTCTTGACAGTTACCCTGTATCTTCCCTGCCATCACATTAATTAAGTGTTATTCATGAAAGAGAAAGGTTACCGGTACATATATTCATAAGGAAGCGACTTGGAGAAATTGTAAAAAATAATATTAGGCTAAGGTCAAAAGATTGACCTCACGGACTGGAGGGATGCCTATACGGATCTATAATCAGGGTAGGATTTAGACGTCAAATCCAATGTATTTGGAATAGATAAACGAATTGCTTTAAACATTCATCTGTCGACACTTCTTCACCAATCACACACACCGAGAAAACCTCGGCAGGCACCCAACATCATACAGTCAGTTTGGGGTAATCGACGAGCACTGAATCCCTGAACAAACAAACAACTCGAGCCATCGTACTTTTCCGCGATGATCAAAGCGCGCCATGCAAACCGGCCGGAAATCTTCCAAAAAGCATTGCAAATCCGCGGTGGTATAGCAAAAATAATCAATTTACACGGGGGATTAATGCTGATATGAATAGGATTGGGCGATCTGCCCTGAAACCACGCCATACTGCGTAGACTTCTCAATAAAGGGATAGATGTGTATTTGAAATACTTTAGCAGAGAGGGATGCAGGGAGTGCCGCGAAATTGATAGGGGCTTGAGCTCGGAAAAGGGAAGGGGAACATGACATATACATGTAGGCCTACTCAATATTGAGAAGTCAGGGTAGAGATTATCCGTTGTCCGGGAAGGGGGGGGGGGTCATGAAGACTTCTGCTTCAAATGAGAAGAGGACACCTTCCCAGATCCACTGAACGGTCATTGAAGGGCATGTGGAATGTATAAACTACTGAAGCCTCTTAAACACCACATTACAAGCTAAAATAAGTTTTTGCTGGAGGGGACACGGGCTATAAACAAACCAATGATCCCTTGCATACCTAGACCTCACCATGTTTTATATTATTCCGCGGTCGACTGAACGACTTGGCATCGTCAGCAGGCATCAGACGGGTCTGTCCAGGAAGTGAGAGTGAGGGGTGGATATGATAAAACATGGGGTACACTGATCCAATTTAGGAGAATAAAGGGTATAGATTTAGAAAATGTATACATAGCTCATTGTCAAGAGGAGGGACACATGTCCCTTAAAAATTGCAATATTTCAAGTAAATATATATAGTGACAACCTATAATATTTATAACTGGACAGTGGCTTAGGACAAAGGTCCTAGCCTCGGATGACATATCTCTAGGTTATACCGAGTGATCCACGTAGAGATTTAACTGAACCGCAGATCTACTCTTGAACTTGTCAAAAATGTTCATCGGCCCGAAAGCTTTAGGAAGATTGAGGTAAGGTTGTTTAATAATGTCGATGCTCAACACGCATGTCATATTAAAACATCGCCCCTTGTGACTGGTTGTCACTGAGTAGGCCTACTTATACCAGATTTTCTCCTGGTGTTTTTGTCAGATATTTTATTGAGATATTTCATTTTTTATGTTCGATTTAAAGGCTGGAGTAGACCAAAAATATTATATTAGAGCTAACTTGGTGTAAGATAGGTGTTGATATCCAACATACGAAGACATTTTTACAAAGTAATCAATGTCTAAAAGTTTACAGTTTGTGATTTAAGACTCGGAGTACTGTTCACTATAAGAAAGAAAGAATACTGATGCTCTCTTTTCTTAATCAATTCCCACATTTCTGCGATGTGGACCAATTTAGCCGAAACTTTCATTTATGCCTATTTAAATTTCTCCCACATTTTATCAAGCAAATAATTACAGAAATGCTCAAAACGACATTTTTGTGAAAGTTTTTAAATTAAACACAGACTTGTTGTGATAAAATACATAATCATCCAAAATACCTACATCAAAACCTTCAAGATCTCGCTTTAGCTGATGGCCAGTATAACCTAACTGGGGTAGAAATCAACAGTTTGAAATTAAGATTAAAAAACAGGTTTATTATGCAAATGTTGCCATTTTACACCAACAAGTAAAACTCCCCGAAAGCCTTAACAAGAATTCAGTTTATTGCACGTAAAGTTGAACTGTATCAATTGGTAACGTTATATCATGATTAGAAACAGAAACCAACGAGTGCCGGGAGCTGTATGTAACGCAAGACAGTCGGAAGATATCGCTTCATATATCCTCTCTCTAAAAATAAGACGTGTAAATCAAACCGCTTAGAGGGCGTTTCCTCTGGTTGTAGTGTTCGTTTTCCCTACAAATTCGATTTCCGATCGTTTGGTTAAAACCCGCTTGCCTCGGGAATACGAAAGGACATGGAAGCGGTTAGTACACCGAATCTTGATCTGTAACCTAGAGAGGATTCTTAATAATGTCCACGGATATGTTGTTTATTTCAAATCCAAGACTAGTTAATCAAACGATGGTGGGATGTTTTCCTAACTTATTTCTTATAATTTTGTTTCTCCATTTAAGGGGTGGATCCTGGATGGATGAATAAGCTCCTGCAGATACTGCATGAAGATTTAAGGCTATGGTCAAATTTCCATGATTGAACATAGATAGCGACCAGAAAAAGATCTCAAACTACTTCATTCATCCCTTTTCTTCCCAAATTTCCTTCATTTTCTCGTTGCTCTTTCTTGAATAAAAGTAGGTTAGAGATCACATAAACTGTGCCTTCCCTTGAAACCTTCCCAGACGCCTCATGCAGTGCTGGTGAATAACATACGACGTCAACCACTTAATAGTGTGCTGGGGGGGGGGGGGGGGGGGTTCTCACCCTTCTCCCCAGACTATAGAGCCTGCTGTGATGTTGGCTACCGTACTACTGTTGCCATTTCGCGGAAAATGCAGGTTCAGTAACGGGATCCAGTAGGAGAGGGGAAGGGGCGTGACCTCCTTTCTAATGATCCATAGGGTTGGTATCTGACAGGGCCTGAGATAAAATAATGATACATCAAATGAAGGGACCATAATATAGCTGTAACTTGACAGTATAGTTTTAATCTTCAGCCTATTATAAAGACTGAGTACATATAATTATTAATGACCTCCCCCCCCCCGAGTTTGTCCACTCTAACTTGACATGATCCTATGGAGATTATAAGATGCATACTGGTAAACGAATGAATGCCGTGGCTGTACTCTTTAGCATCATATACAGGATCAATACATTGATCAGTACGTATTTCTACACCATCACAATTATTCTAATTTATACTCCTACGCCACAGGCGACACCACATCGCAAACTAGGCCAACTTTTCCCTGCACGTACACGTAAGAGGCTACATTAATGTGTACATGAGCAGTATGAATTCTGATGTGATTACTTTCTCAGCACGTAGTATCATTTTGCTAGCAGTGGTAAAAAGTCGATTCGGGATGTAAATGGGAACAAAGATGAAGGTTGCGGACAAACATAATAGCGCTTTATTATGGAGCGGCCATTTTGTTTTTCTAATACACAAGTCTATGTGAATCAAAATGAGGCTCATGTCCAAAATAGACTGGTGCTTTTCAAATTGTGTTTTTCATGATATTCTTAATTTCTTGGCCGAATTTGAATTACAGAGAAGACCATTTGAAGTTGAAGGGGGCGGAGACGTACACTAAAGCCCATCCCGTAATCACGCCCATTATAGGCCACACCAATTTACTAGTTTGAGTCTGCACAAGTGTATAGGCCCAGGCCCTAGACACTTTCAAAACATGCCAATAGACTGGTGAGTAGCCAGAAACTGGTATGATGGAGGAGTGGCCAAATTTTATTCGCAAAGGTCACAAAGCAACTCCCCCCCCCCCCAATACACACAAACACCTAGAGGTCACTACACTAAAAAGTAACCGACCCCAAGTCTGTAGAATTAGGACGCACAACATGTATGTTCCCCATAAGTTACCGGAAATAAACGATTCTATGCCCAAATCAAAATAAAAAACATCATTTTTTACCAAACACATTCCTGATACATGAAACATGCTAAAATTTACAAATCCGCACAATTAATTTACAGATCACATTCAACTGCATAACTCATTATATAAACCAAGCTTAATGATTGCTTTTAAACTTCTTCACAACTCACAAGCCTCAATCGACAAGTGAATTTAAACATATGACACAGAACAGGAAACTGTCCAATTATTCACTTCATCGTGATTCTACGGAGAGACTGTGTCCTATATCCTTGTTCTATAATGCGGTCTGAACTCCAATTAGACATCATTAGTCGAACAGAAACAAACAGAGACGTTTCTGACAGTCCCATAGCTTGGCTGCTAATTCCTTCATAAGATCGCTAGGGGTTCTGCCTATGCATTCATCTCTACATTCCAGTCTTGTCAAACACTGAAGTTTTTTCTTGGCTATTCTCTTGATTTGCTGACTATTGGGAGATGATGACGATAGAAGGGCAGAAATATCCCTGGTAATGATGTAATGGATTAGACTTGGTTTAAGTCGCTTGATGACACATGACATATGTATTAATGACAACTACAATAATGATAGAACTGTGAATGACTCGCCAATAACTAAATAACTATGTATATGGTGTTATTATAAAAATGGGAATGTTCATTGTATTTCAACGAACAGACTTGTTCAATACTGTTTTATTGGCGAGGAATACATTGGACTTTCTCTGTGAATGAAGACGATCAATCATTATTAAATCAGTGCACAATTCTCTTATATTGAGAATCAGTGAAGTAGGCCAATTAAAAGTTAAGCGTTGTGTCCAGAAATGTAGACGTTAATGATATTTTATGTTACACCAAGGAGGAAGAAACCTCCATGGTTACACCAAGGATGCTGCTACTCGCGAATATTTGTTGAAATGTGTCATTTTAAAGCATTTGTTTTCCTTTTCTCAAGTAAAATAGCAATATTCCCATGAAAACGAAAATTACTAATAGGCCTATAGCCAAAAAACCAGGCGAGAGCCCAATGGTCTTTAATCGATATACAATTGCACTTCATTGTAAGATTTGAAAAATAATAAAGATTCATTTCTATTACAAATAAAATTGTACAGGCATATATAATGTCTACTAAATAAAACACTCTGAATAAAATATAGGGCTATCTATATAATCTAGCCTACGTAATGTATTATAAAGTACATTGGGTTATACTAAATATCCTACATGGTATATTATGTATTTCATTTAGAATTAAATGCAACACTTAGATTTAAAAACATAACAACAATGGCATAATAGAGTGACCGAGTCAAAACCAACTTTGCCCTCGCGTTCGAATAGCCCATGCTCTTACAGTAGCCAAGCAAGTCTGTGCCCGGGGCTGCCGTCCATAAACCCCATCTATTCTTAGTTCTAGCTACGGTGCCTCGCTCCCCTGTAAGCCTCTGTAGCAGTCGCCCACAGGACCATGAAAGGAGGGTAAACGATAGTTATGTCTCTCTGTCATTACGCTCCTAGCCAGTAAAATGGATTAAAATGGTTTAATGGGGTAAAATATACACTATGTATTATGCTGGCCATAAATAAGGCAGTGTGTCACTGAGGTTAGAATAATACACACGCGTAAAGATTGAGGAATTAAAGTAAATGGATGATTTTTAACATTGGATTTATATTTTAACCATAGGCCTATAACGAGTTAATGTTGATTCTGAAATAGATTTTGCTGTGACACTGATATGTCGGAACATTTCTCAATTATTATATATTAAACCTTTATCAATTGCATTAAATTTTAGGTGTGTTAATAAGAGTAGGCCCTGTCTCAATACCAACACACACACACACACACACACACACACTCACCCTCACGCACATTGATTTGTGGGGTATTCCTTTGTTCGTTCTATTATCCCTTTTCTATATAATTCTCCTGTGGGGTACAAGATTTTCTATAGTTACCTTGTGGGGTCCAATTGTTCTATTGTGTTTTGGACCCCACAACGAATGGTGTGTACGTTCACACACACACACACACACACATATATATATATATATATACATATACATATATTTATCCATATTTTATAGGCACTATTTTCGATATTCATTACTTTCCTTTTACCAATAGTGCTTTATAATATGACCCAATTTCCAATGTGTTTTAACATATTGCAGAATTGATTGTCAGATTGTTGAGAAAATATCTGAAAACCCATAAGGATTTTTTTACAAGGTGAAAAAGTACAACGGTGCTAAAAGACTTGAGCAGTCAGTCCCAAGACGCGGACCTCAGCCCCCTTTCCCCCGTGCATGACTACCACCAGTACTGGCACTCTATTCAAAGCCCAGTGCCCTGGGTAAACATGGCATGCATTTGGCCAAGGAGTACCTCAGAGAACTAACACCGTTTACTCCACTAAGCAAACAGTCTGGTGCTTCAACCGTGGCCTGTCATTGTCAACGCCAACAATAGCCCGCCGTGTCCCGAGCGTGATTGGGGGACTGGTACGGTCATGAAATGCACTCAGTTCACCCACACACACACACACTCTCTTTCCCTCTCCTCAAGAATTTCAGCTGAAAAACACGGGTACAATCTTTAGCTTTATTTCCCATGGAAGTTGAACACACAATGTGTGATAGAGTGAAAAAGTACTGCAGACCACGAGGGGAAAGTCGGCGAGATTGTGGAATAAAGAGGAGTTTAAAATCATTAGTTTGATTTGGGTTACAGACTGGTATAGTTTCTGGGTAAAATTACCCTATTCACAAATATGTTGTCAGAGTGGGAGTAAACAGTAGCACGAACTACTGCTTAGCAAACATGACCCCTTAAAAACACCTGCCATTTAACGTGCAAGAACAAAACACCTACTGGAAGTGGTTTTTTATACATGAGAAAAATTAGGACCTACAATAAATAAATATAAAAGTTTTTGTTCAAGGGGGAAAAAGCTGAAGTTTCAGACCCTTCAAACTGGTCATTTCTAAATATATTTAAGTTTACAGAACTGCCAATAACCATGTTACATTAGCGAGGATTATTGTCCGTAACACGATGAACAAATTGTGGGTAGAGTTCAAGGAAGCGATACCTCTTTCCTTCTATTGAACCGTCTTTGCTATGGACATACCACTTATTTGCTGTCACAACGGCAGTCGATTGTGTGAGTGTTATAAAAGTCTGGTGGTGGACAAGTCTCCGTGATTGAAAGAATGATTGGGACTACAGACAAGTGAATCTAGGACATGGGTTCACATGGGGTGAAAAATCTCGATGTGATAGAAAGACTAGATAAAAGTTGATGATGACCCATCATGACCCTTCAGCGACCTGACACGATGACCTCTTTTTAAAAGATAACATGATTTTCAAGATTCTCTTAAAGCAAGCTTCAGAGTGGAGCTTAGTTTTATGATCTCAACAAACCACTAAACCAGGCAGCCAGCCAGACAGCCAACTTACCAAGCCAAATCAAACCAATTACATTGTACCAAAAAAAATGGTTTATTCCAAATTTACAGATTGTCCAATTCTATTACACAATGCTTGCCTAAAATTGAATTAATGAGAACATATAACAATTATTTTTATCCAAACACAGACAGTGAAATAATAAAACAAACATGCTGAAAATAATTGTGCATCACTAAAATAGTTTAAGAATTTGAACAAACATTTGAACTTCCATAAATAAATTATTCGATATAGAACATAGGTAATTATCAACTATTGCAATCTTAAGAATATTAAGAATGCATATGCATTCATTAAATGATTTCCATAACACATTTCAGAAATCTGAGGGAGAATTGTCCACAAAATGCAAAGAACATTTTCAGCCATCCCAGGATTGACCCAATGATGAACAGAGGTACTGTATTTACTACACATCAACTTCTCCTTTTTAATGCAAATTTGGTTATTTACTCAGCCCAGAAAAAACAGTCAGCACTTGGGTTACAGTGTCCAAGAAATGCCACAATCAAGTTGAAAAAAAAAATCAGTTTTATTTTATAGAAATCTTGTTAAAACACCAGAGAATATTTCAAACAATATGCGAAAACCAATGAGAATTTGCACTTGCCTACAGCAAATAAATATTTTTGTTTCTAATTTGGATATAAACTCCTTTTTATTGGTCAAAACTTATTGCCAATTTTCTGCAGATTGTGGCACTTAGAAATCACCTTACCAAATAGCAAACATGTCAATCACCACTCTTGTCAAGTTTCAGTAGGCAGGGTGACTGAAAGTCAAAGGTCAATGACACTGGTACTCATTTCAACACAGTGAAATCATTGGCGCATACTTGGCACTGGTGCAGGCTGACAGATAGGAATGTGACTGTGCAGTTTGTGTGTTCTGCCATTTGGGGGGGGGGGGGCGGATAGGGTCACCGAGGCGTCTTCCTGCCCCTGGCATTGCCATAGGCCTGCTCAATTTGATTATCTATAACACAAAAATTTATTATTCCTAATAGCTCATTTAATTTTGCGGTTTGTGGCTAGATTCTTTGTTTGTTATTGTAAAGAAAGGATGGATAATAAAAACCTACTTAATATATAAGAATGATCTATAATTATTATTACCTGTATACATGTACATGTACATGTACATCTCTTATTTTGTGTAAACATCAGTAAGTACTTTTTAAAAATATATATGTAGTAATTTATAGATTATTTAACATCCATTGTATAAATTAAATTATTTATTCACTCAACTAATGTGCAAAAAATGTGCCAATGTCAATATTTTGTTAAGTGGATATTTTATGAAACAAAATTTCTAAAGAAGTAAGGCAAGAAAGAAATGATTGTTTACATCAGTAGATCAATCTATATCAATCTATAATGCCTAAGGATCAGAACTTTGAAATCAACTTGGATAAATCTCAACACTCTGCACTCTGATACACATGCAATGTAGTGATGAAAAAATACTCTGCATATTTTGTGGCTAAGCCTAAAACAACCTTTCTGGGAAAAATGTCTAAAATGAACTTTGAAAACCTGAACAGTTGGTAGGCCCCTATTGGTTGACATTTTATATAAAATTATTATATAATTTTTTTCACAGATTTTAAAGCAAATAGGTGTACAGGATTGGATTAACTTTAGTGTATAAAATTCTTGTTAAATAGTGTGGAATAGCAGTTTGTGTTATGATAATAGGTTCATGAAAGGGTTTGATGGTAGGGATAAATGGCAAGTCACGATAATGTATTGAGCTGTAGAGCTTTATGCTTTTGCCTGATACTGGGGAGGATAATAGATAAATTCTGAATTTGGAGAGCCTGAGGGGTAATAAAAATGTTTAAATATTTGTTATAAATTCTTATAATTCTTTTAAAAATTACAAATTGGCCCCTGAAGTTTATTCATCACTTCATTCAGCACACCTTGGTCAAACTCAAATATGGTCTCTCACATCCCCTTCAATCCAAGTATATTAATATGTTAAGAAACTGTACAGATATATTTGGCGAATGTATAGCTAAACTCATTCACACAGCTTTACAACATATCCTCACACTGTATGTCTAGGTGTGTGTTATTCCCTTTGTCTCAGTATCTCTCTCACCTTCTGTATATTCCACGACTCAGTATTCTATTTCAGACCACAACTCAGACCCATATCCTGTCAAGGGTCTGTCTTCTGACTCTTCAGTTTCATTCGTAGCCAGCTGTTAGGGGTGTTGCAGTGTATAATGAAGTCTCTTGAGAATGGACCAGTCTGGCCCCGGATGGCCTGTGATATGATGACAGCACATAAGAGAGGTTTAATGTAAGCTAGCAATTCATACATTAACACTCATCCAGGGACCATTTTTAAGAAGGGGGAGGGGATATTTGGTCAGATGGACATGTATTTTTGGGTTCAGCCAAACACCAAATGCTATGAACATAATGGTATTTTGTCTATCAAATCAACACCATGTCAAATAGCAAGTATATAGGATAATGGATGGTTATATACAAGGGCCACGACTGTGCACGTGATGGTTTTATTATGTTCCATTTTGTAATTGTTGTTATCAACAGAGGGCGCTGTTGCTAAAAGTCTTTAAGAGCTATGGTTGGTTAAGTACTGCCAAATGAGGGCAGTGCAGCAACTTTTTTCCCCAACATAATATATATATATATATATATATATATATATATATATACATATACATTTCACACCTTACTAACTTCTGCTCACTCTTGTGTTTATGTATGTATGTTTGTATTCTGTTAATTTTGCCTTTGAGAAAGAAGTTGCTAGGTTTGAAACGTAAGGCCAATAACTACTATTTTGCATTTATACTACAGGTCCTTTAGGTTGGTAAGCAGTTTGCAATCGCTAATTCTCTATTTATAATATATATAACAAATATAAATATATATATATATATATAATATATATGACATAAAACACAATAAAGGGGGCCACTTTGCATCCGTCACGTTAGCAATTTTTCCAATGGTTGTTATTTATTTTTAAGTACCCGAAACCGACCAAAAAGTGTTTCAACATGTGAATGGACATGCAGGCTTATAATAGAACTAATTTGAGTTGGTTTATTTTATTTTTTTATTTTATTATTATTTTTTTTACCCTCAAATTTCCATAAAAATTGGACGGAAAAAGTTACCTCACTTTTCCGTCCATTTGTTGATGGAAATTTTAGGGTAATTAAAAAAATAATAGTAATAATCAACTCAAATTATCTTTAGGATAAGCATGCATGTCTATTCAAATGTTGAAATTCTTTTTGGGTGGTTTCAGATATTTAAAAAATTACAACCATTAGAAAAACTGCTAACGTGATTTGCAGGAAAGTGGCCCCCTTTATTGTGTTTTATGTCATATATATATATATATATATATATATATATATATATATGTATATATATATATATATATGTATATATATATATATATATATTGCAATTGAATATAAAGATACTTTTTGGGACGTTTTCTAAGAATTGCTGAATAAATTATGAACACAACTTCTTTTATACTTATTACATTCTGGCATAGCAATTTTAATTTTGCATTCACAAAGTACGGTTACAACCAAATATGATCAGGCCCAGTTCCAAATGTAATATATTTAGGGAGAGGATCCTAAAGGATCATTTTAATGTCCCTTCTTGTCAGAATATATAAACATTTTCATACTGACCTGTACGTCATAATTCTTGTGTTGATATGGTGATAGTCTCCACGCAGACTGCTTTGTTGTATTAGAAGTATCTTGTAGTAATTTTGCTGGTCTAATGAAGCCAGACAACCCCTGGGTACCCCTTGGAGAGAGACTAAAATTAAACCAATAAAAAGTATTGGATAAGTGAAACAACATGGATAGAAATGGATAATTATTTCTCACTGTATATGACTACATAAAAAATGTAAGTTTCATTTAAGGTCACATTCGTTAAATCACATGAAATTATAATATGGTTCATACAAACCGCTCATTAGCCGATATAACTCTATGTATCTCATAACCCTGACGCTAGTGACAGAGTGCCAAATGCACTTATGTTTTAACTGGAGTCAATCTGACCACCTGTGCTACAAAATTAGCCTCTGTGTACAAACCTAAACAATTATCCGTTGACAATGTTCAACAACAAACCCCTCACTTTTCAAACATTACTAACTCACCTTGTTCTGCTAGTGATCCGTCCCTGCACTAAGTCTGTTGTGCATTCAACCACTTTATTATGGGGGAGAACAGGTTGAATATTCACCCTCTTGAAGGTGGGCATGTGAATACCTTCCTGTCTTTTTAATTGTGCTATTGTGTGGGGAGGGCCTGGAGGTTTCTTATTTCTATGGAGATATTTCTCTATCTTTTCTGATCTGCAATTTGAAGAATAAAAATTTAAAACATTAAAAACATAACTACATTAACAAAAATTACAGTATGCGCATGTGTACATGTACAGGACTTATTTTTTATTTATGACTTTTTTTATTTTACTTTAGGTCGGATACAAAAGCTGTTTCATTCTTACCCCATATAGTCAATTTTATACAGTAAATCTTGACTTGTTGGCTCATAACTACTTTCTCTACTTATTACACTTCTTGGTGTGGGCTGTGACAGAGCTATTTTCGGCAAGCGGTATGGTGTCACATCTCCTATGAGGGCACTGCCCTCATCAGATTGAGAGAGTCTATGCTGTTGCCTTGATTGGTGGACTGTCGGTAGACTTGTACTTGAGTCAGCAGGTCTGGAAAAGAAACATCAACTGATAATAACTAAACATCCAAAGGATTGATGAAAATCGTGCCCACCCACAATGGTCAGAGGTTTTTATAAACTAATGTAGGCCTACATATGGAAAGAATGTCGTATCCAACCGCCACTTTTTAAGGGTTTTGGGGAATTTTTTTGCCATCACTAACCAGTTAAAAAATGATTCTATCAATTTTTGGGGATACAGAAAGTGAAAACCATCTTTAAAATCCACATTTATGATGGTTTTCGGACTTTATTTCCCTTCTAAAAAAATTCTCCCCTTCAGAAAATAGAAGAATCCTATTACAGTTGCCACTGCGCATGTACAATGACCGTGTTGGTCACTAACGTGGGAGTTGTCAAAATCATACTGACATGACTGAGGATGTCATCGTATACCAAAAATGCCCGATTTTTCATGAAATAAATATCCTGGAATAATTTGAAGTATATGTCCATCATCATCCATATGTTCTCCACTTTACTGGGTAGGTAAGATTACATTATTGGTTATATTGAATGAGAAAAAGTGTCGGTCGGATACGACATTCTACCCCTACATATATATAAACCTTGAGAGCTTTATTATCCACATTGAGCAGGTGTCTGCAGTATCCATGACAACAGCACATGTAACATTTAACCACTCACATTATACACTAAATTCTATGTCAAATCAGCTAAGTTTTCAATACCTCAAGAAAGAACATTCTTGACTTAAAATAGGTCCAACGTTACTTCCATATTTTCTAATTCTACCTTAACATGTGGAGTGTCGTGGCCGAGCGGTCTAGCTTATCGGACTCAATTTCTGGTGTTAGCAGCAGAATGTGGGTTCGAATCCCGGCCGTGACACTTGTGTCCTTGAGCAAGACACTTAACCATAATTGCTTCTCTCCACCCAGGGGTTAAATGGGTACCTGTGAGGGCAGAGTTGGTTGATTAGCCCTATATGCGCTGTAATGGCAGCAATTGAGCTGTATACTCCCCAGGGAGCTGAGATGGTTTCAGAAATGATTTATGAGCCTTATGAGCAGGGGTAATAATATAATGCGCCTTGAGCACCACTCAGTTGGTGGATACGTGCGCTATATAAGTCCACACATTATTATTATTATTATTATTAACATTGGGCCTACAACTAATGTTAGGCCTACATGAACAATAACATAACCCCTAAAAAACCTTTAGCAAAAACACTTTCTAGTAACTATTTGTTTAAAGGAAAACACAGCCTAAAGATAAACCAACTTTTCAGCTGAGTGACACATCTATATACAAAATGTTACTGCAGTTATTTTAACACATATTCCAATGGTTATTGTTATAACATTAAATTCCATCAAGAGGAAAGTGTTTTATCTAACGTTATTAATGTCTGCCGTAACAACTGCCATCCCCTCGCCACTGCAAAAAAAGAAATAGGCCTACTGAGGTTTTTTTAAATTTAATTTAATAGGTCTACATGATGGTCTAGGTGGTTATTGTTTGAAATTTATTAACTTCTGTAACGCTTTATATTGGTTTATCGACATCATCTTTTTTAAACTTTACATTTTGTTTTGATTTATTGTACTGTGCTTTTTTGAAATGTTGTGGTAGGCCTAGTCCTTCAAATAAACCAAACCAAAGTGACAGTGTCACTCAAGACTCAGTGTCCAGTGTTTTAAAAACTTGTTTGCCCACCTCATTTCTCCGTCCAAATTATTGGCAAACGAAGGTTTTCTTCTACAGATGTATACCATCAGAGGATCCCTCCATTGCTGGATCAATGTTTCTAAATATTTAAGTATCCGATGAATAACTGTTGAAACAAGTAAATGTATAGTTTTCCGATCAACTTTTTAACGTTAACTTTTTACACACAACCTCAATCATGTCACCTCGCCTGCCATCTTATTCGCTTGTGTTGTCATAGCAATCACGTGATCAATTAACTGTATGTTGGGGGCGCTATGTCTTTGCAACGTCGTGCATGACAAAAGAACTTTTCGGTATATGCTTTCCTAAAAAATTTTACCATTGTGAAGTGCTTAAAATTTACATTTTTAAACAGAATTATTGTTGTAACGGGTAATTTTCTTCAATAATCCCAGCTTGAAACAAAATATTTTGATTGTTTAGATGGTCGAGTCGCAGAGAGATGCTAACCGTTAGCCTCCGAAATGGTGGTGGGGGTGGGGGGTGGGGAAGGGAAAACAATAAAATTGCTTCCACAGGCTTTTTGTCACTACTCTCAGCTGCCAGCTATTTGGTCCTCATGAAGTTTATTTGGCAGACAGAATTTATTATTATTATTCTCAACCGGAGGTTCACTTTTTTAGTTTTGCTTTCTTCTTAATAACTGCTGTTTATGTTTAGTCCTCGATTACTACTAGTTAACCCTGCCTGTTAATGATTGCTCCCGTCATTTGCTCCCCCCTGCCACCACTGGCCAGCTAGTCGCAGACGAATGTGGGTAATTAAATAACAAAGATAAAGTGTCTAAAAACTTTGTGAACAAAGTAAACAAAAATCTAACCAATTTTATTTAAATTACATTTCTTCCTGGGAATTCCTTCCTCCATGGTTTTACGCAATATTACGCTGGCACAATATTATGCGTGCGTGTCACAACATGCAAGCGTTAAGGGAGGGCGCTATTGCCAACACCTGTTAAAATGTGAAACGAAGTGCAGTGCAGGTGAGTGCAGACGACGACCGACTAGGTGTGTACATTGTACTTTCTGTGGTGGAATGTCTTGTTTCGGTCGTTAGTGTTCGTGCGCTACCTTCTTCTAAAATTTGCTGTCATTGCACTATTTGTTCTTGCAGTCAACAAACCTAAATTTTACATTGTTTGTAGCACTAGGGAGTAAAGAATGACATCAATGGAGGTCGAAGAAGAGCAGAAAACTGATCCCAATAACGTCGGCGTCGAAGGTAAGATGCCGAGCAACTGACATTGCAATGTGTTGTGACATAGACAGTGACAGTACATTTATTAACATTGGCGTTATATACCAATTACCATTATTGACTATGACAGTGAGAGATCAGAAGGGGAAACATGTAGAATACTGCCATCATTTATCTCAGTCTCTATGACACTGACAGATCACCAAATTTACTGAAAAATGTGATAAAACTGATAAAGAAAAAAAAATAACATGAGGTTTGGAAAAAGGGACATTTTGAATGATGATGTTGTGTGCATTCTGTGAGATGTTATTGTTAGCCATTTTGTCGTCTACTATTTCAAACTGCATACTTAGACTTTGCAGCAGTATACTGTACTCTTTTTCCAAGGAAGGTTCACTGGTTCACAATTTACAGTTTGACAATTCGTTCTGTAGACTTTAGTCATTTAGATGCCGGTCAATTGGTTAGCTACATGTAAGAATAGGATGAACCTATAAGGTTTATTGCAAATAGTACTGAAGCAACTGCCGCAAAGCATACAGGGATACAATTTGGGGCATCTGTTTGGCGCAGCTTTTGTGACGTCAATAATATTTTGTTTGTCCGCGCGGCACGCAGTGGCGCTGTTGCGTCCACAGACATCCCACAATTCCTTGCAGCTGCTATTTGTGATAAGCCTTATTGTTGTATCATCATCATGATAAGATCATTCTAGCTACATGTTGTATCTACTGTCATCATCTTGCTCAGGCTCAATGCACAGGATAATGTGTACACTATTAGTATTAACTATGTGATGGCTAATTGTGCAATTACATGGCTGTATACCATACACAAATTAATACTTGAAAATTGCTTAAATTTAATTCTAGTATTAACTAAAATAAGTTTAATATTTTCGAGTGATGTTATAGCTGTACTGCTTCACGTTCATCACAATTAAAATTTATTACTACCAATATATAAATAATTCAATGGGGCTACATGAATATGTCAGTACCTACATGTACATGAATATGTCAGTACCTGTCAAAAGTTTGCCTTTATTTAGGCAAAACATGAGTAATGTTTTAATTGCAATTGCAACAACTAATTTTCATTTTCAGGGTGTTTGCTCATCAGTCTTACTAGTTTTATTTGATCAAAAAGATTTCTTGTCATGTATAGCTTACTCTGATGACTGTAATGTACATGTAACTGATTCTTGTATACATACTGTATGTTTACACTGGGAGAGCAGTGTGAACTATAAACATTATATGTAAACAGTAGGCCTAAGGTGTAGATTGTGATTACTAACAGGTCAACCCAATTAATCAAAGTTCAAAGTCTACAAGAGCATTTAAATATAGAGCATTTAAATAAATAAGCTGAAATCCCAAACAGATTGCATTCACGTAGTGAAAAAGGGTATTTTAAAGAGAAGATACAACATTGGTGTAATGTATTCATATCAACCCTCTAGTTTTCAAGTATCAAACTTTCCTGTGAGTGTCAAAGTTCTTGGCAAAACTTCAAAATTATGAAGTACATGGTATTTAAAAATTGGCAAAGTACACTCTGTAAATGTTAATACAGAAAATAAGTGAACCTGTTGCAGTTATTGGTGGCACCGTGGCAGTGTCTTTATCCACCCAATTTTCGCCAAAAAAACCCCACAGTGATACATAGTAAGTGATTCCTGGATATTGATCCCATATGAATAGGCTGCTGAAACCACTAAGGTCACACATTGTTAGTCTTGGTTTGGTCAACCGTGTTTCCGTATTACATAGGCCTATTTCATATAATACAAACTATTCAGGAATTGAATATTCTTGTACAACTGAATTGAAAAACCTACTTGACTTCAAGTCTTTCTAACATTCTTTATTTGGTGATTTCTTATAATTAAGAATGCTCAGAATTAGTCCTTACTATTGCAGTCTACATAAGTACATGTACATATGTACAATACAGATAGTCTAGGCATAATGAAGATTTAACTTTCTTTATTTGGTGATTTCTTAAACTGGGAAATTCACGGAAGCTCACAGAATTGACAGAAAACACCAGAATTGTATCGAGTCCTTGATGGCAAGTTTTAATCTGAAAGTGTGAACAAATGTATCACAAAAATGAACATTGAAATGCAACATGATTGAGATTTGAGATGAAACATCACAATTTTACACTGGTTTTCATTTTGAACTTTTAAAGGACCCATAAAATAGAAGTTTCTTGGTTTGATTAACCTACACAGTACCGGTTATATTAAATGTTGGGTTCAAATAAAATATTATGAAACTGTTGAATAACTGATTTATCCCTATAAACATAATAATAATAATAATAATGTGTGGACTTATATAGCGCACGTATCCACCAACTAAGTGGTGCTCAAGGCGCATTCTTTTTTACGTGTACATGTGCGTGTACATGTACATGTACATGTACATGTACATGTAATCCAATAATCTTCCTAATGTGTGTACATAATGACCATGGGTTATTAGTTATTACATGTAGGTTTCTAAGAGTAAATTACCGAAGACACATATGTTGCTACAACATGTGAATAATCCCTTTAAACAGTATAGGTAGATATTTGTCTAAAGGTACATACATACATGTGCAGCCTTTGGGCATGTTGTGAATAATGGCTAAAAAGCAATGCTACTATTTCCCACAGATTGCATAATAGTATTAGCCGGCAATACTTTAGGGTGTCTTTTGGACATTTTTTTAGACACTCTGTTTTATGTGAAATGCAAGCTAAAGTACGCAATTCTACGCATACGTAGTTGGAATGTTTTTTGTTTTTTTTGTTTTGTTGATAAGATGTTAATCAATTTGAAAATTTGAATATAATATTAATTTTCTAATGTAAGATTTGAGGCTTTGCATGGTGGAATATCGATATCATTTCGGTTTGCGGTAACACCATGTGTTTATTATCTAAACTATCACGAAGCTGAGGTACAGGTTCTGAAAAGAACCTTATCGCACAACTAGTGTCTCAGCCTTCGCTAAATGAGAATGGTTCAAGGGAGAACCAATGTCGGGCAACTCGTATTTCTCTACTGTTGCTAAGTGAGAAATATAGTTCAGGGAGAACCATGGAGACTTAACAGGTTTTTCTAATTTTCTAATTGTTAAACAAAACCATAAAATTCCTTTTTTTATTGTCTCAAATAAAGGACAGGATCCTTAAAGAGAACTCAATTCAACCATCTACCATGTCTTTACTCAAACATCATAATCAGAATCTAGTCTCGTCTGATGGTAATAACTGCCCATCCTCAAATATTTTCATAACAGCATTATTACGACTGGCCACCACAGAGATTATTGATTCATTTTACTTTAATCAATGCTGTGGTCTGCCTTTGCATTGCTCCAGGGACTAAGAGTTTGGTAAATGCTGGTTGGGTTTTTTGTTGCTCGTATCATCAGTACTCTGTTGCAACCAATACACTTTGCTACATGATACATACATAATGTCTTTATTCTATGTACATGTTAATTTGTATTGCATATTATTAACATAAAACATTATCATAAGACTGGAGTGCCAGTCATCAATAGACTCCACACAGGTGTTTTATCATTTCAGGTACCATGTATACACAACATCCAATGTTTGGTTGTTTTACCAGTAACATTGCTTTTTCCTTGTAGAAAAAAACCCCCATAAACCATCATTGCAAATTTACCTAAGATGTATAATTGTAACTTAACACAGTTTGACGTTTAAAACAGAAACCAACGTCTTGTAAAGGCCAAAATTAAACCTACCATAAATTCATTTCAATATTTGTGTCTGTTCAACCACTACATGTACATACATGTACATGTACCAGTATTTTTCTAATGTTAATTTAGAGATTTGTGTGTTAAGTCCACATTTTAAAAAGGAAACTGCTGTTAAGAATAACAAAAACACCCATAGTATGTACCATATTTTGCTAGGTACACGTATACTTAACCATCACATATACTGTATGCATTGAAAGTGAAATGCCATCTAATGTTAATTTTCCTACGAACAAGCAGTTGAAATTGAGAGGCTTTTATCTATTGCATCGGTAAAGATAACAATAGTCCAGACTGCCTTCACTGTTTGAATACTTATAAGACTAAGATTTGACTAAAAATGATCAAAAACTCTTAATGTGTGTCGGCTATTTTAGTGGACAGAAATTAATGTATTATCAATGCTTAACTATGAATTCCTTTTATAAATTTAAATTGGAAAAGGCAACATTGAATCCATTTCAGGTGGGAAATTTGTTTAGACTGTATCTGACATAAAACACAATAACGGGGGCCACTTTGCATGCGTCACGTTAGCAGTTTTTCCAATGGTTGTTATTTATTTTTAAGTACCTGAAACCGACCAAAAAGTGTTTCAACATGTGAATGGACATGCAGGCTTATACTAGAACTAATTTGAATTGATTTATTTTATTATTTTATTTTTTATTTATTTTTTTACCCTCAAATTTCCATAAAAATTGGACGGAAAAAGTTACCTCACTTTTCCGTCCATTTGTTGATGGAAATTTTAGGGTAATTAAAAAAATAATAGTAATAATCAACTCAAATTATCTTTAGGATAAGTATGCATGTCTATTCAAATGTTGAAATTCTTTTTGGGTGGTTTCAGATATTAAAAAAAAAAATTACAACCATAAGAAAAACTGCTAACGTGACGGTAGGAAAGTGGCCCCCTTTATTGTGTTTTATGTCATCTGCAATTTTGGTGCAAATTACCATAATGCACTTTACTTGGTTCCCCGCTGAATTCAGATATGCGGGAATGAACACCTGCTTTGACCTACACTACAGGTACCCAAGTAAATATCAAATTGCTTTTACTGGGATGCATACCATCTCTTGTGACTAGTAGTAAATAGTAGATTTACATGAATTCTTACAGTGTATGTGATTCTCAACTGTAGAAGCTACTTGGCCTATGCAACTTGCTGATATCCCAGGACAGCTTGTCTGGCTAGTATCAGTTGATGAACATTGTGCAGCCGATTGCTAACAGAAAACCCTCAAGCTCAGACCAGAGAGGGATCCAGGGTTACCAAAAAGTGGATGATAAATCAGGGCTCACTAAAAAAAACAGGGGGTGGGGTGGGGACACAGTCATTGTAGAATGATGATATAAAGGAAGGGTTCCTGATCCTCTGCATCCACAAAAGTCACATACATGTACTAAGACAAGAATGCCCATAGATTCATGTTAAAATAAATATGATAACATTTATTTATGAATAAACCGTGAAATATTTTAATAAAATTTATTTCTTCATGAAAATGGTTTTAATTTTTTTTTAAGCAGATTGTAAAATACATATGTAGTTCAGAATTGAAAAATTCATACATTGTACCAATTGTCTGTTTTGCCTGAGGCTGAATACCATTAACATAACTGCATTATCTTTTTGATAAGAGCAATTGTCGCTGTACAGGTAAAATAGCTTGGCAGGAAATGATCCCTGGCTACACTCATTGTATGATTTGCATCAGACATGCACCCCTAGCAAAGAAACAGTTGATTAGTATTGACTACAACATCAGGATGGTTGGCTGTGTTGATAACTTGGAGGTTGTAGGTTCAATTGGCCCTTGTTATCAACAAACATAAAATCAATTTTAAATAAAAATGTTGATGTGCCAATGTTCCTCATTTTCATAATGTGAAAATTCTGAGAGATTTAAAAACAAGTGTCTTACAAATGTTTGATGGATTAAAGTCCTAGAGAATAATATTGGACAGGGGAAATTAGAAAATGAAGTAAAAAAAATGTAATAAGAACAAGTACATGTAGAACACTTAAGATATCGGAGAGATTTTATAATTGAAGTTTGGTTTTATGCAATATGGTTTTATTTTCAGGCTCAGTGCACTACTGAATACAACTTACATGTATTTTTCCAATACCTGGAATTCACGAGATTACTCTGTTGAAATGTGACAGTTGTCACCACTAATTGGGTCATGATCTTATACAATGATCAATCATTGTTAGTGCCAGCTGACACATTTATGTGTCATGCAGAGATTAACCTCAATACTGTAGATTTTTATTTATGCTTTATAGTTCATATTTACCTCCTGGCATTTTATCATTAAAGGGAAAATACAACATTGGTATTACCTGATTACAAAAAGACAAAATTATTATCAGAAAGCAAACTTTGATGTGAAGTTGGTAGAGGTACAATGTACTAATTCTGAAAAAAGTATTTTGTCAAAAATCTTTAAGTGTTTTCTGTCAAAAGTGTGAATGTTTTTTCACACTTTTTCACACTTTTTAATGACTTAGATTCCACATGAAGCTGGTTTATTTCATAGGTTGGTTGGTTACTGCATTTTTAATAATTTACAGATGGTAAATAATCATAAATTTGGTTTTGCCAACATTACCAATGTTGTTACTTCCCTTTAATACTACACGTACATATGTGGGGATTTTGCTTTCGTTTCACTCAGGACCTATGTATAAAAAGCCCTACACATAGCTCTAAGCTAAACAACGCCAGGGCTTAAATCACTGACAAACCCAAGTGCATGATTTAATGAAATTTCTTGTCAAATGGCCCATTGGTCCCAGTTTTCACCTGTTCAATGTAGAAATTTCAGGTACGTGTGCAGTACAGAAATGTCACTTAAGTCTGATTTATTGGATTTTCTTGTATGTGCAATCAATGCAAAATGAAGCAAATGTATGCAATGATGCAATGCATATTACCATCTCTCAACACCATTGCATCCTATGGGTCAAATTATTTGACCTTAGAAATTAACCCTAACTCCCTAGCCTTAATTACCAGGTACCTTCATAATCCTCCAAAATGTGTTTGTGCATGAAACTCACTGCCTCAATCCTTCATAATCCTCCACTATCAAATGCACGACCCTCAATCATCCATAATCCTCCAATTGGTGATTTTCGAACGTGCCTCATTCCTTCCAAATCCTCCGGAGGATACAAGATTATTTCTCTGTCAATCCTTCACAATCCTCCATAATCCTCCACATTCATCCAAAGTAAATTTCCATTATGCCCTCAATCCTCCACAATCCTCCAGGATCTCTTTGAACCGTGCTTCCTCAATCCTCCACAATCCTCCACTATCAAATGCACGACCCTCCTCAAGCCTCCATAATCCTCCAATTGGTGATTTTCGAACGTGCCTCATTCCTCCAAAATCCTCCAAATCCTCCGGAGGATTATAGAGGATTTAGGAGGGTTAGGGTTAATCAATAAAATGGTATGTTCATTGTAATTTGTAACCCGCTATGTGAAAATGAGTCACAAGTCACAAATTTGAAAAATTGAGATTTCTATGTGGCTGGAAAGAGTACATCATCAGCTTTAATTTGGTAAATGTTAGAGGTGTGTGACGTATTGCATTATGGAGATATGCCATTTTTAATAATCAATAATTTGCATAATTAACACAATTGAATTCTACGAAAAACGGGGTCATGCCTATGTTCCCTCAGCCCTATGTTCCCTCAGCCCTATGTTCCCTCAATGCCTAACATTTTTTTAAAATCCAAATTAGGCCCTATGTTCCCTCAACCCTATGTTCCCTCAACCCTATGTTCCTCATCCCAAAATAGACCCTATGTTCCCTCAGCGAACATAGGGCTGAGGGAACATAGGGTCTATTTTGGGATGAGGGAACATAGGGCTGAGGGAACATAGGGCTGAGGGAACATAGGGTCTATTTTGGGATGAGGGAACATAGGGCTGAGGGAACATAAGGCTGAGGGAACTTGAGTACGGTCCCCGAAAAACAAGCATTTGAAAGGAAAACAAATGACAGAAATGAAACAACCTACTCACAAAAAATTATTGATTGAAATTGACGTCAATTTCAACCAATAAATATTATAGCCACATAGAAATCTAAATTTTTCAAATTTGCGACTTGTGACTCATTTTCACAGAGCGGGTTACATTTTATACCAGTAAAACTTTTGAAATCATTACAGCATGTATTTTAACAATAAAGAAGAAAAAATATTCATAAAAGTGAGGAATGTAAATTGTGAATGTAACACAAGAGTAAACCATAGCAGGCCTTGATTTTAACCACGGACTGAAGCCATTGCAATGGTGTCCTTTCAAGTTGGTCGTAATGCCCCTTTGGTTGGCCTTGAATTTTTTAGGCACTTTGGCCTTGCCCTCTCAATCTTTAAGATCAAGGCCTGCCATAGCCCAGCAAAACATACTGGAGGATCAGAAGCAGTCATAAAAGCTCATATTTCCAACTGCTCTAAAATCTTTCTGCCTTAACAAATGTACAATGTACAACAACAATATGTATTAGCTGCCATTTCACCAGCTTCTGGGCTCGATTTCACAAAGCACTAAGATTCATCTTAAGACGAGCTGTTAGTATTACCATAGTGATTTGTATTGTGACATCACACTTTGCTAAGCAATTAAGATTGATACACAGTTAAGATCAATCTTAGCTCTTTGTGAAATCGGCCCCTGGTCAGTAGATATTACCCATCAAGTATTAATTTAAACATAACAACCTACATAGCACTTTGCGCATTGTAGACCTTAATTACAATAGAGTTATCTTGCTTTGTCTGCCACTGCTACACCAGAGTCTAGACGAGTTTGTGTATTTCTCTCAATCTGTACCATTATTATTGAAGATAATGTGTATGTTTTGTTCAAAAGACTGTCCTTTTCCTTGTAAGTTTATATTTAGCTATATACATGTACCACAGAGAAAACAAACTTTCAGGAAACTGCTGTTGATGAATAACATAACAGGAAGTATGGTGAAATGTGTAAGAAATACATGTAGGAAAGTTGGCATTAAGGGTTCATGGGAAGGATGTAGCTCTTCCTTGTCAGATGTTTATCAAAAAAGTATGTACATGTGTAGACATAATTACATGCACAATGTGCATTCATGCACGTTCACATGTTAATTTCAAATGAGATGGCCTTGTCGACCTGAGAAAAAAGATATACTTGAGCATAAGGAACAGTTAAATAACAAAGAATCGGCCAGCAGTATGGGGATGATGAGGCTGCTGCAAAAGACCCTTCTAACACTGCTTCCATGTGTATGGTTTCCTGACTGCCAACAACAAATCTTCATGAAAAACATACAGACAACAGTCTATTTTTGACATTAGCCTCATTTTGATTCCAATTGACTTGTGTTTTAGACAACCAAGATGGCTGCTCCATAACAACATTTGCCTTTGAGTATCCTGACTATGATAAAAATATCAGTCAATAGTTTTTTTTGGCATTTTCTAACATATTTCTCTTTATTTTTTAATGTTTAGAAACGAACAGCCAGAAGATTGGGCCGGTAAACAGAATGAGACATCTGAAGAAGAGAATCTCCCTAAAGAACTTCAGACGATGTAAGTATATGAGAATGAATGGCTATCTGGTGATTAAACCAGAACCTTGGGCATATGTACATATGTACGTGTACATGTACATACAGGAGTATCACAGTGGCCTGGCATACCAATAAGGTTCTAGAATAGTACAAAACTAATTATGCATGCTTAAATACGTACAATTAAAAGGCCTGGAATGTTTTATTGACTTGACATATTAAATTGTATTGTACAGGACATGTATGTGTATTTTAGTTCTTTTTTCTGTTTAAAGTATGAATTTGTAGTGTATCGCCGTCCTTGTAGTCATGAAAATTGCCATAACACCATACAGTGTAGTGATGAACATGTTTATTACATGTACCTTTCCTATCTGCAATGTTCAAACCACTAAAGAATCAGTTCCTCATTTGACATCTTAACCCTAACCTTCCCAAATCCTCCAAAATCCTCTTTGCTAAAGTGAAGGATTTTGGAGGATTGAGGTTATTAGGCATACTTGCCTTTCCATGGTACATCCATGTATGTTGTAGTGATTGCAAGGTCAGTGCTTGGGTCAGTGGACACTGTTTATTGCTCCATGCATGTAGGGATGGTCCCTGGCCATGTACATGTATCACAGATTAGAAACACATGTGTGCATACATGTCATGTGCTTACTTTACTACTGAAGGATTTTGGAGGATTCAAATGGGCCTAGAGAGTTACATTGTAGGGTTAATTGAGTTCATACTCATGCTTGAAAAGTCCCTTTTCATTACAAAATCCATCATTAGTATTAAGCTCTTATTAAGTTCCTGCTCTTTGTCAGATGGTGTTGACAAAACACTGATGACTTCACATACATTTTCTGAATGTCGAAAGCCTTGGGAGGAATCGGTGCATTTTCTTTGTTCATGGATCAGTGCGGAGATACAAAATGTCATTAGTGATTTGCTTGGAGCCATTTCTGCAAACTTACGCTAACATGCACAATAATGAAATTGCTTGAGTATTGATAAGATGTGATGTAAAATGATGAAGATAGTATAAATGTGTACATGTACATTTGCAAACGGACATCTTGCTCTGAAAATGTTGACCTGTACTTTATTGCCTGTACATCATGAAAGGTTGAGTCGGTATATTAGAGCCCTCTGTTGACAATAATATAAAATATCTCTCAGACGTCTCGGATGTTTCTCTCTGTATGGTAAATGACCTCTTGTTGTATGGATGACCTACTGATCTCTAGATGACCTCCTGATCTCTAGATGATCTCCTGTGATATTGGAACAACTCCAGTCTTTTCCTTGAAATACAAACTGTCTAAAACCCAGTGTTCAGATAAATACACCAGTATTAGGGCTTGGAGTGAAGAAGTTTTTCTAAAAAAATTCCTGGACCAAATCATGCTTACATTTCTCTGCACTAAGAGAAATGAGTGAAGAATTTCATGATGTACATGTATGGTTGTGGATTGTCCATTAGTGCTTAAGTAGTACATCATACCTGTATACAGCATGTACAATCATACACGTACCTTATACATTCCTTTTCTATGCTAATAATTGCCAGGCAGGTTCAATATCTGGTTCAATAGTTGCTTCCCAAAGTGTAATAGCCCCCTCTTGTGATTGTAATCATGTAGTTTTTTTCTTTGGTCTCCAGATTTTCTGTTTGATATGAAGTAAAGGTTGCTGTAAATGTCTTTGACTTTGGAACATCATAGGAGCATCTACTGCATAAAATAACCATTCTCGTGTACATAGTTTTAATATGTGCCAATGAATCAGCCAACCAATTACAAGAACTACTTGTAGTACATTCAATGCTTCATGGTCAAGTCTTCATTGTCAATGTGACAAGTGGGTTTGACACAGTCCTTTTGTATAGCGCCCTCGCTTGATCCTTTGTTTAATATCACCTACTATCAGTTGATTTGATTTGATTTATTTGCAAATTTCACAAGATAAAATTAGGTTTTTTGTCTTGTGGCTCATAACCACCTTAGCATCTTCTCAGTCAAAATCATTACAAGATCCTGCTCACTGAGTTTACCACTGATTAGGCTGTTGAACTTTTTGCATTGTTACCATTGTATACAGTGCCACCTAAAAGATCAGACCGCTGTTAATCTACACCACCCTTGTCTTGATACATTACGAAACATTAATATTAAAATCAATTTTACTGAAAAGGTAATACATGTTATGTATAAAATACATGTTATACACATACTCTTATTATAAAATATATGTCACAGAAGTTTAAAATAATTTATTTACGGCACCATTAAAAAAAACACCCCGAGGCACATGTAATCTAACCCTCTTAATTATCACCCAAACACGCCATGCAACAAGAAATAAGGGCCACTTACTAAAGTACAGAACACAACAGTCTTAACCAGTCTCTCAATTATTAAATGAATAACATAACTTGCTCAGGCACGCTCACACGGATAGAAGCATCCCATGATTTCATCCCCAGAGGCAAATTTGGAGGAAGGAGCAGCACTGCTTGCATGATCAGAGCAGATTAAGTTGGGGTGCTTAGACGTTACATTTCATCTTCAGTTACGCAAAGGGATTGTGATGCTTTATTAAATTGTAAAACCTCTACATTTGGCTTCTTGAAGACATCTTTGAAATCATTGCACATTGACAGACTGGGTTTATTTTGTCTCTTGTGGCACGGCTTTTTGAATAATTACTGAGTTGTTGAGTGATGTCTTCTTCTTTTCGTGTCCATATACAAAGCTATTCAGCTTATATAACGTCCAGCCAGTGCTTGGTACATTGCTGTCCCTTGATGTTGTAGAGTGCTAGGTCCTTTGCTGTGCAGGGTCCACCTAACAGAGGACATCGAAGGAGGTGCTCCATAGTCTGGGGTTCTGTGCCACAGTCGCATGTGGTTGGACCACTAAGATAACCCCATCTGCTTAGGGCTTCCCTGGAACGGCCAACACCTGAGCGGAGTCGGTTCAGGCACTTCCATTTAGCCCAGTTGTTATCTCCTGATGGGAGGCTTTCGGCAGGGGGGATGAGCATAGTCGAGCTGTGTCGAGTTGAGTGATGTACAATAGCAATACTGAACATACACGCAGTTGTCTTTCTCTTTAGTATAAAAAATTTAGACATTTGGTACATGTATATGAGCTTATTTATTGCATAAAACACATCAGGATATTTTATTATAAATATTGTATTAACAGTTGAGTGATGTACAATAGCAATACTGAACATACACGCAGTTGTCTTTCTCTTTAGTATAAAATTTTTTTAGACATTTGGTACATGTATATGAGCTTATTTATTGCATAAAACACATCAGGATATTTTATTATAAATATTGTATTAACAGACGTGTCCCCCCCCATCGCTACCTTGCCCCCACATATTCCATCCCCAAAAAATTCCATTCTAATTTCCATTGAATATCATAAATCGTTAAGCCATGAATCTCATACCATTCAGCAATCCATAGACACAGAATAATATTGGCTTGCACTAAGCATTAATTGTTTCTATTCTGTTCTATCACTTTCTCCTTCATTTGAATATAGAGGAGAAAAAACAGAAACATTTTCCAAAACAGATCATTAGAAAGTTTGACCTCAGTGTGTGCTGACCTCAGTATAAAGTACAGTATAAAGTAAAGTATAACATCCACAATTGAAACAAAGTAATTCCATAAATTAAAGTGGATTACAATAATTTTAATTTATGATCAGAGTACATATACATATAAAGGACCTTAACAAAACAATTATATATTAAAATTGTAATTTTTCTTCAAAAAGCAGCAAGTTGTAGCATCAACTTTTTAAACACCAAATAACATTGTTCATAACTTCTGATTCAAAAGTCACCGCTATGTTTAAATATGAAAGCACAATTTTTTTTTCTCAGAGGAGATTGACAAATCCATTCGGCAATCTAAATATTTCACATCTGATTAAGCACAAATAAGTGCACATCTCTGAAATGGTGCACCACCTGCATAATCGTTAAGTGATGCCTTTACCATCTGCGCCAGAGAGGAAACAGCAAAAGGGAAGCTGTCATCTGCTCTACTTAGCCCCATAGTTAATGATTCGGCTCAAGGTCCGTGATATTCCCCTCACTCTTAGGTATTAGATTCAGACAGATCAGTGTCTAGTATTTTAATAGTTAAACTCTGATGTGTTGTATTCTAGCCACTACAATGTAATTGTATATAATTTATGTTGCCTCATCTTATTCTTTATACAGCATTCAGTAAGGACAGTACAATCACAGAGGAAGGATGTCAGCATGAGGTAGGTGGCACTATGATTCTTCTTTTCTCTCTCATTCAGGAAAGTCAAATTTTATTATTTCTGTGAATCAATTTGAGAACTTTTATTTGATAATTGGTTATCTTTACCAATTGAAATCTAACAAAGAATTGATCCATAAGCCATTGTACTTTATTTCGTTTGAATTATATAACAATTGGCAAAGGTACATGTATACAGTTCAAATTTGATTGATTGTTGGACGTCTTTGTGTCAAAAGCTTTGACAAAATAAAGTCATGTACATGTACAGTGTACCTTTGTGTTCAATATTGTTCAACTTGAAGATTGGTTGGCCAATCCAAAATACTTAACATTTTCTGTACATTCATTGTATTAGGGCTGTGCCGCATAACCACATATTGGAATATTCAATCGTTGGTTCAAATATCTGGTTGGTTTTTTCCGGTTTGAATATTCAAAGAAAAAATTAAGTTTTTGTTGATTTTAATTTTTTTTTTATATTGGTGCTTATTATCCCCCCCCCCCCCCCAATCATCCTCTCGTCTACATTTGGTCACCATCTAGCAAGTCCATCCTAGTCCGAGCGACATTATGTTTAGTACATTTTTGGCGCCCGCCACCATATCGTGCGTGCTCGTTTTATCACGTGGCGCAATTTACAATCGACGGTCTGCAAATTAAAATCCGAATATCCGGTTACGCACAGCCCTACATTGTATACATGAATGTTTATTGTTACGTTTTCTTGGCTTATACATGTACAAAAAAGAACAAAATAACATAATTTTTCTTTATTTAAGAATTAATTTTTGTTGCTGTTTATTTATTTTAAATATATAAACTGTGATGTTTTTTGCTCAGACCGGTGGTATTGTATTTTTTGAGATTCTAGTAATTTTTATTTGTGCTTGTTATTTTACAAGTTTAAATGTCCTCTTTTGTAACATCATAATTATCAATATTTTATCATAATTTGCAACAACGAAATTGATAGTGAATGATAAATTGCTCATGGCTAAAACACAAGATGATGAAATACTCAATTCTCTAAGGGGTAAATTCTCTAAGGAGGATGCAGTCTTAAAGTCGAGACTGTTCCCATCTCATTACCATAACATCTCTCCCTTGAGTCTTGAAGATTTTGAATGGAATGAAGGATCTGCCATTAACCAACAGCACCAATATAATGTAGTTAAGTACACATATCCCATGAGGGATCTAAGATATGTTGGGAATGGCTATAACGAGGAAAGATAGAAGTGACATTCAATCTTGCTTTGTTTCCTTTAGTGTGTTATTGATTACTGTACACATACTGGTTATAATTGAAAATGCACTGGTCCATAGAGGTGGTACTTGGTAAGGTCTGGTCCTTGTTCTATGGTAAGGTAAAGGTTGTGATGGTGTAATACATGTGTGTAATCCTCTTCTTAAATGTTATTTGCTTAATGCTGAAAAACCCTTATTGGGCTTATTTAGTTTTGTTTCAGTGTCAGCTTTTTTTAAATTATTATAATTGTCGCATGTAATTCATGTTATTAAAAAAAATCATATTTTCCTGTTTATAATAAAGCTAAACCAGTAAGATCTTTTTAACAGCATTGTTGCTATGGATATTGTACGTTACCTCTGCTTCAATAATTGTCTCTCAATCAATAAGCCATAAGCCCCGCCCATTTTTACATTGCTTCCAGTCATGTGAAACTTGCCATAATCAGTTTTCCTTCCTCCATGCAATAATGAACAATACAAAAAAGCTTGACTGAGATAGCCATATATACATGTAGTCAAAAACCCGAATTGGTCAATCCATGCTGTTTGATTGACAGGCCAAATCATTCTATTGCTTGATGTCATCATGATGTCATCATTAGTGATAAACACGTTTGGCTCACACAATGCAATAGGCCTTTATCATGGTACAGCTATCTTGTTTTTCTTTCATTCAAATCAATGTAAACCAAACCGAGGCTGGAAGGAAAAAATAGTCTGGTCTTTTTTTCTGATATGATTTATCATTATCATTGTCATCGGGTATACAGGGAATCTGACAAAGATGTGGTAAAGGTCTATTTGCTTGTCAAACTGCATAATTCAAATTTCACCGTTTGATGAGATGAATGGAAAAGAGTGAACTGTAAGAAGTCTGTACTCTGCAGTCTGGAGCAAAACGGGAACTTTAATATATTTATTTTTTGTTGAGTGTGCACTGTGCACTGCATGTTGTTGATTCATGTGGGGGCTGTGCTTGTATTTATCTCAAGAGCAAGACAGTTCCTCGTTTTGCAGAATATGTACGTGCTTTTATCCAGAGCAACCAATTACAATTATGAAGAGCTGCTGACAAAAAAGAGTAACTAGAGGATATTACTGGGGGCACCAAGTCATGTAGGCAGATGATCATGAAGGTTTAGGTGCTGCATGATGGAACCAATAAGATGGAGTACAACACCCAATCCAAGGAGCTCTGAGGGACAAGAATGCTGGAAAGCCATACACTGTACATACATTGCAGTAGATGATCCTCATGAGGAATTCACCTTAATCTCATGTTTTGTTCTTTAAAAAAAGTTGTCCAAATGACATTTCCTTTAATGGAATATGTCCCTGACATTGGCTACCACTATTGACAATGATAAGATACAAGATCATTGTCTATCCAGCTATATCAATGACCTTTCTCTAGTATACAACTACAGGAACAGCCATTAGGAAATATATTATGATGACATTTTATAGGATCTTCTTGTCACCAACTGTTTATTTGTGTTCTATGGAGACGTTGACAAATTGTCATAAATCCAGTGCTCATCATTGGATGGTTGTAGCTAGTACATGTACATCAATCATCCTGATAAAATGATTTCATCTGATGTGCTTTAATCTTAGATATTTGAATTAAAATTGTTGCTGTCCAATATAAAATCATTTACAAACAACCTGTTGTACAGGCTTTTTTTCTTAAAAAATGGGTGTGCTTTTTGTGATGAAAACTTCTTGAAAACTAGAGCCTGGTTCAAAAACATACCTTTCCAAATATCAGTATAAATTCCCTTTAAGAAAATATGAAGTGAAGATTTCAAGCCACAGTCAGTCAGACTCATCCTAAATGCAAATTGCCAGTTCAAATGCACCATTCATTCCTTGGGGAGTACAGCTGTGTAAATTTCATGCTGATTCAGTTTCGGGAGGATCGGGGAGGGTTGTAAGTATCCCTGATCTGTAAGGAGTAGAAGTAACATCCTCGAGTGTGTGCTCAAGACTTGGAGGAAACGGAGGATAAATAAAACTGTGCCTAATTTACACACAATTAAAGAGCTGATGAAACCATGGAAACCTTAGTGGAGACATATATCTTGACAAATATTGTGTATAAAATAATAATACACACATAAACATTAAATACTTTGTACACATTTCTAGTGTCATTCTACAGTACATGCAATCAGTAAACCACATAGGGTAAAAAGTCAAAATGATTTATATTTCCTGCCCAGTGCAATAAGAAATGGAATATTTTTCAATTGGATAATATGGCACAGGGGGCATTGCTTTTCAGTGGGGGCCCAGGGTGTATGGGTTTTTCAGTGGTGGGGGTTCATGCTTTTTGTTTTTGAAGGGGGACGCTGCAGAGGGCCACCATCGTCTTATGTTCTTGGCATTTTTTGTAGCCACTAGCCAGACATGCCTACTCTCACAAACCTGTACCTCTCCTTCACTCTCACTCAGCCTCTCAGTTGGAAGAGACTCAAGTTGTGATTCTTCCTCTGTATTAGATTCTGGATGCTCTGTAACAACTGCAACTCGTGATTTTCCTCTTTGAAAATAATCTTTAATCATCGCCATTGTAACTTCTTATGCATTAAAATATCTGAACACAACACCACGCTGTCTATACTACAACAAAACAGTGCTTTTGGCTACAAAGCGGTCAGTGACAGTGATCCACACAAAGCGGTCAGTGACAGTGATCCACACAAAGCGGTCAGTGACAGTGATCCACACAAAGCGGTCAGTGACATTGACCCACACAAAGCGGTCAGTGACAGTGATCCACACAAAGCGGTCAGTGACAGTGACCCACACAAAGCGGTCAGTGACAGTGACCCACACAAAGCGGTCAGTGACAGTGACCCACACAAAGCGGTCAGTGACAGTGACCCACACAAAGCGGTCAGTGACAGTGACCCACACAAAGCGGTCAGTGACAGTGACCCACACAAAGCGGTCAGTGACAGTGATCCACACAAAGCGGTCAGTGACAGTGACCCACACAAAGCGGTCAGTGACAGTGACCCACACAAAGCGGTCAGTGACAGTGATCCACACAAAGCGGTCAGTGACAGTGATCCACACAAAGCGGTCAGTGACAGTGATCCACACAAAGCGGTCAGTGACAGTGATCCACACAAAGCGGTCAGTGACAGTGATCCACACAAAGCGGTCAGTGACAGTGATCCACACAAAGCGGTCAGTGACAGTGATCCACTTTTCATTCTGTTGCATTGTATTGATCAACACGTGAGCTCGCACGCTTCCTGGTGACAATTTTGAATCCCCACCGCATAGGTTAAACAATAATGGCTTGGTATACGGTTACAAAGGTTTTGGTTTTTTACTGGCACTATTGTACATGTAAATGAAGGCCTACACAACTAGCAGACTTACTCAGCATACATGTGTAACTTTTTAATGGTTTTTCTTTCTTTTTTCTTTCTTTTCTTCTTTTTTCCCTTTTCTGTTTCTTTTCTTTTTTGGGGTACTATCAGGATTTTTTTCGTGGGGGGGGGGGGCACCTGGGGGGGCACTGGAAATTTGTGTGGGGGGGACACGTGCCCCCAGGCCCCCCCATATTGTTTACATACAACTGTATAATATTACCAGATGGTTAAGAGATGGTTAATGTCCCATGCCACTTACACACACAATACTTGTGCGTCATTTTAAGAGATGACGTAATCGGCAGAAAACTTTGGTAATTTGTTACCTTTCTCACACCCCCATAAGAAAGTAAATCTTAAAGCTAAACATTTGTCTTGCATTACTCCTGTTAAATCTGTACATAGGATTTGAAAAATAGGATTGCAACATAAAACCGGAACATACTCTTGGGCAATTTAATAACATTGTCCAAGCCCTCTTAAAATCTCAGGAAATCGATCTTTCCAAGACAAACCTTGAAAGCTTTTTCTGTAAATATCTTTTGCAAACATAAGAGATTTCATGAATTTGCATGCAAATGGGTTTTGATGGGGATGCTTCTGTTGGAGGGGACTAGGCTTTTCTCCTTCAAAGTGGTTGATGTAATAAGACACCGGTCACACTGAATGTGTCGATATGAAGAAAAGAAATGAATCCAAGACTGATGTGTATTGAAACAAAACAGTTGCCATGGTAACTTCTCTATTTGCCGGAGGAAGGTTGGGAGATCCCTTTTTAAAAACATCCATGCCGATGCTAAAAATATCAAGAATAAAATATATATTCAGCATCTGCCAAATTATACTAAAGAAATTTCTCCAAATTGTGGATTTTGTATTTACAAATTCACCCTACATTTATAGAAAGTTGTAGCATACTGATACATGTACTGATCAGTGTGCAATGAGTGTCTTTATAAGTACTGTTAAAGATGTCTGACATTAGCCAAATGTGCTAAAAATAGATTTAAAAAGACAATTTAAACATTGTGCATATATATGGTATGGTTCGTGCAGTATTGGCAATGTTATTTGCCATAAATGCTCCATGTACATGTATTGCAGTTAATATTCCATTACTATTTTGCACTAATTTTTTAACATCCCTGGAATATACGTACATGTACAGTATATGCATGTGTATCAAAAGAAAAGTCCACCAGGATAAAAATGTGCATCATTGCCTCATCTTAACCTTTTGGTCCAACAAGGGTCTAATTATAGTAACCCTGACCATGATGAAAAAGATTGACACACAGGCAGGTACTACGTATGTATCTTCATTGTGTAGTAGTGCTTGTGGATTATTAATGCCAGAGAAATTCAGTTGGATTGGGTTTGGCTGGTACCCTGCACTCATTGGTTGGTTTCTATATGCTGAGGAGATAACAGCCTACGTGTATACGTACAATACATGTACATGTACATGTATATAAGTATGTAAGTGACCATCATAGGAGATTATTTCAAGATACTGTCAGTGAACTCATGGTCTTAACTGTAGCCAGTGTTACTATTGTTCATAATGATGATAGTTGCTCATACTGAGTTAATTATTTTTTAGACTCAATGCATCAATATTGAAATGATTAATTACTGCCTGTGTTCTGCGTATTGGATGTCAACAATACTTCGTTTGTGCTGTAAAAGAACAATCAAATTTGATCGTAAATTTTCTCACGACAAGCTCAGGATTGAAGTATATGATGAGGTGGACAATTAACCCATCTACTTCTCAGGGAAAGACCTCAGCATACACTGTCCTACAGCTGTGACATGGCAAATCACAAATTATACCCTCTTTGCTATCTTGGACATGTAATTATATTGGTTCATGATTGATTGGGGACATGTTTAAGGGTGAGCCCATGGACATTATTTGGCAATTATTCACTGATTCACCATACTGGAGTAAGTGACAGCTTTGAGGAAAGTTGATGACTTTTTTGATGAAGTGATATCTTTGAAGTGATTTATGCTACAAGAATTTTAGAATTGAAGATGGGGTCTTGTTATGCTGGTGTGTACACACAAAAGGTACAGTATGGTTAATTACAGGTTAATTATAATGTAAGCATAATGAAACCCATTGTTTTTATGCTGATTATAATGGTTATAAAAATGTTACAAGTATTACACACATGTAGTTTTGAACACACTGAAGTGATGCATGTAATAAACATGATTTGGGCTTTCAATTATTACAATCTGTATTCAAAATCACATTGAGTTGCTGGGCAACTGTTTTGCCTATTGATGGTAATACTGTTATCAATCAATCAATCAATCAATTATTGTTAAATTTATCCATATTTATTTGTATCAGCATTGAAAGTAAAATAACTGTAAATGATTATTGGATTGGAATGTGGTTTCAGAACTAATATGTAGAGAGAATATACAGTTCCAGGGAGTTAAGATAATCACATCATTGAGTGGTAAATGTTCATCCATTTGATCTATCCAAGTCCTAATGAATTTGCTTCTGATGGCCCTGTCACACTGTTGCGTATCGTACTAGCGTATGCCAGGGTATGAAAATTATCACTCATACGCTGGTATACGCTGACATACGCTAGGGATACGTTAGGCATAGGTTGTATACGTTTCAAGCACGGTGGCATACGCTGGCATACGCTGGCATACGCTGAGGCAGAAATAAATTTTTAAGCATGCTTAAAAATTTTGTGCGTATGCGGACGTATGGTTAATACGCTAAGCATACGCTAGGCATACGCTGAATACGCTAGAAGTACGATATAGGTACGTTACTCATAGGTCGAGTACGCTGGACATAAGTTGCCATACGTTGTGGAAAGGCCGCCGATTATATAGGCACTTTGTCACGTGATAGGCGGTACGCTGGGCATGCGCAGTTCATACGCTACTCATACGCTAGCCATACGCAGAGAACGCTGGCCATACGCTGGTCATACGCTGTTCATACGCTGTTCATACGCTGTTCATACGCTGTTCATACGCTGACATACGCTGGTCATACGCTGACATTTGCTGACATTCGCTGTCCATACGCTGTCAATACGCTTGCCATACGCTACTCATACGCTACTCATAGGTTCAATACGGTAAGTATACGCACAATTCTGTATTTTCAAGGGCTTTTTGTGCGTATGAAAATTATATTATGAATTTTCATACGCAACTCTTACGTTTCTCTCATACGCAACAGTGTGACAGGGCCATAAGGTAATTCTTGTCACAACCGTTATATCACTGAGGTGATTTGGCATTTATTAGAATAATTTAAATAAATTGTGAAATAAATATTGATTAATGCACTTGTTTATTCTTCATGGAAATTATGCAAGAATATTGATGTAGTGAACAGAGTAGGGGTTTGTAGGCATGTGTAGGCTCATTTAGAATGGTAAACAGTGTGGCAAATTTGCAATTGGATTTTGTTTTGTTTAATTTAAAAAATATACATGTATATTTAATAAACCTGTAGCCATATCTACAGTCTTACAGTACATTGTCAAAGTGTTCATAGACAAGACATAATGAATGAACAATCTTCATGTTAAATGTAAATATGTTGTCCTTCCTCAACCTATTTTTATTTTTAAATCTATCTAAATGTTTATTTTTAGCCTATAACAGTATTTTATAGGGTCATACATGATAGATGAAACTCTTCATATTATACTGAATGCTCATTTTCAACTTACCATGGAAGAGAAATATTTTAATGTACATTATGCTAGTTACATGTATTGAATGTGTTAGTATTGATTGACTCCAACACAGTTCACTGTGGGTAAAGTCTTGTACATGTACATCTTCTTTCAAGCCCCAGCAGAAGTCTTTCTGTGATATTTACTTCATAAAGATCATGTATTATATACAATGTTTTACATGTAATTTTTATAAAATGAAAATTCAGCCTTCATGGGTGCTGGATAAAGAAATATATCGAGGCTGCATGAGGTATAACCCATAATACAAAGTCTTGTTCTTTGGTTTGAATAAAAGTACATTAATAAAACATAATAACTATAAAGTAAAAAAAGTAAATTAAATATATCCACAAGTTCAGCTTCAGTGAATCTCTTCAAATTGCAATAAGTTGGCAAAACAGCAAAACAAATGTAGACACGAGGAATATATGCCACATCTGTTTATTACCCCCCCCCCCCCCAGTAGTTGGGTTGCAACAGCAAAGGCGGAGATAATAAGTGCACCCCCCCCACACACACACATAGTAGTACATACATTTTTGCAATCCAGGTTTCCAGGTTTCTTAGTGGCAAGTAAATTTAGTAACTTACAATTTTGTGCAGTAAATATAAAAACCAAGTTCAAATATAATGCAACTATAATGTAGCACAAGTTATTGTAAAAATAAAAGTATAACTGGTTTGCATTTAAACTTATAAACTGAGTGATAAAATGACAAATGTAATCGAATGAGTCAGTGTAACAAACCTCATACATGTACTGTACCATTACACAAATTAAATTACAAATTGAAATAAGGTTTGGCCCTTCCAGACATTGCTTATTACCTTATAAAATTAGGGTGATATTGCAAAGGAACATTATTTTGGCAAGTGATTTTCCGTTTTAATGAAAAAGGCAAGAATAAATCTAACGAATAGCACCATAACTGATTCCAAATGTGTTGTAAATTGAAAACCAGGGAGTCTTAATTCTTTTCACACATTCAGTGAATTCAAAAGACACCAAGACAACCCTCTGGCTAAAACCATGTTGTTGGTCACATTACTTGTCAAGATGCTGGTTTAATCTCTCAAGTAATGTGACCACTGCACGTTCGATCTTCACATTATCCTGTACATTCAGGATAACTTTCTAGAAGAAGGTTAGCGTCTTCTTAAAACTTGCTGGATATGCCAAGTTGAAAATATAAAAACAGGCCAGGTATCTGAGAGGTCCGAATCGTCTCATTTAATGTATGGTGCGCCATCTTCCTGTATATCAATGAGAACATAAAACCAAAAAATACTTTACAATTAGATTGTGCGATGTCTTTTAGGCAAATGATGTCTTTTAGGCAAATGATATTCAACAGATGTTTTGTGAGCGCAACAGCTCCAGTTCCAATGTAGCAGAAAAGGAGGTCACAACCAAAAACCAGTGGTTGAACTGCCACTATGCTTTTGAACAGCTCTCAACATGAATCAGGAGACAGCTCCTCATTGAGGTGTAAAAGCATGAAAGATTAAATCTTGCTGGAATTCCCATGAACTACAGGGCTGGTGTTACCACTGCTGTAAAAAGTTCAAATTGGGTATAAGCATTCTCAGAGTATACTGACTGGAATGTCAAATATAACAAATTCTCAAAACCACTTCACTCCAAAGGAGTACGTATGCAGTTTCACAGCGTTGCATATAAGGTACCCGAAAACTCCTTAGATTGTTTATAAACTACAGAAGCCTCAATTTATTTTTAAATGTTTAATTTATTCAATACAATATTTTCAAGCTACACTGTAGTTCTTTGCATATCAAACACAACGCACATTATGTACTTACACTCTCCTTAGCAAGTAGAAACATACTGCCTGCCTTTTCTCTTAACAAAGCCGGAATACCAAGTATGACTGCGACAGAAGTTGCCTCTGAAACAATGTTTATAAAAGACCACATTTAGTACAAAAATATAATCAATCATTTGACAAAAGCTTCTTATTTAAAGCCCCTCTACAATATTATTTTGGCAACTCTGATTGACTAACCATGCTTAAGTTTCACCCAAGTGCAAATGTGCTCACATTATGGATAAAAACATAGAAAAACTTAAATGGTGATTGTCTGTAATGTTGAGGTGAATCACGCAAGACAGCAATTTCGCAGATTCTGTTTTTCTGCCTGAATCTTATTTTCATAATTTCTCATAAATGTCTGCACTTCAGGCAGAATAACTTTAATATCACATAATCTTCACATCAATTAAGACTTGCTTACATTTATTTTATTCTGGAGTAGTGGAACTAATAATGTTGTATCGGGCTTTAACTAGGTTTATCATCCTAAAACCAACTGACCTTTTCTAGCAATTTCATCCCGTTGCAGAGGGATGTTATCCAGAGCCTTCTGGTGCATGTCTTCCAATTTCTTGGCCGACCCAAACAGCTTCAGGATGGCACTTTCATACTTCTTCAGGCCTTCGTGCAGAAGTTCTTCTACTCCAGCTCTTGTTCCCTGCAGTCTCTTGAACTCGGATAACATCTGTTAATATCAAATCAAGAAAGAAAAAAACATAAAATAAAATTACAAATTGAAATATGAAACCCACATTTGCTCTTTAAGTTACAGGCCTCTTTACATGTAATGTCCACTTTATATTTAATCATTTTATTATTATTTCTGTAATAAATATTTATTTGCTTTTTAGCACTGATTGACTGAATACATTTTTTGACTGAATACATTTTTTTTTTAAATGGAAGCGATATAAAGCTCATAAAAGTAGTAGGCCTAGTAGTCTGCATCGAGAAAATCGGTTATTTTTACGAAGAAAAAAACTTTTTTCCTTGAAAAATAAGTATGCATGAAAGTGCAAATAATTTTGAGCCATGTTTCCAGAAACACTCTGGCAATAAATACCGCATTTGAAGGTATTTTGTAACTTGTTGTCTTGAGTTGTCGTGGAGTTGTATTGAGTTGTCGTGAAACCGTCGAGTTGACGCTAAATAGTGTGACCGAAAATAAGGCCTCAACTAATAAAACATTCACTTAATACAACGAAAACTGGACTTACCTTGCAGTTGATGACATTCCTGAGTTCGTTGACATTATTTTGATGTTTGATGGCTTTGATGAATGCAAGATTGCAGTAGATTATGACAGCGTACTAGCAAACAATATTGCTGTGCACACAATAAGCAATCGAACAATGCACATTGACACGTCGATACAATGGCGGCCAATAATGCAAACGTGGCGCGGTTCAATTTCAATGGTACCCGTTCAATGCATGGACAATACGCGAACCGCAAACTACCAACCAATAGGAACTTAGCAGTTGCATAACCGTACCAATTTCGTTTTTCTTAGTCGTATGACGAGACACATTAGTCATTGACGAAGTAATAATGTTCCCATCCAGGCAAATTATTTGTGATTTTGTCACCGATTTGAAAGAAATAACATTCAATTACATGTATCACTGAATGAATCAAATGGTACACAAAATGTATCACAAAAAATTATCATGACCATTTTCATATGAATTTAATACTACAAAAATGTTTAAAAATATGTGTTTATGAAAAAGATCATAAGTCCGAATGATTTGAAATAAACCCCAGCGAAAATTCATTCTGAAAGCAATTATAAACTTGAAATAATCAAGTTTTGCTCATAAGGAATGACTTATTTTTATTAGTCACAAACATCAGCAATGACTAACCTAAATTGGTCCTATGTTGATTTAATTAGTCATTGAGAGTTGACTAATGTAAATTAGTCGTTTTGACTAATTTATGAGCACTAATGACTAACTTATGTTTACAGTGTAATGTTTTCATAATGTATAACCATCATGTTTATTTTATGTAAGGTTGATGAACTGTACTTGATACACAGAGAGAAATTGTGGCATAAAATGACATGCAACCTCTCACTGTCAATATTATCGGTGTCATCTCTGAAAAATTGCAGACAAAATAATTGAGAGACAAAAAACAAAAGATTCATGGTATAATATTTCAAACTGTGTTTATTTTGTATCTTTACATCTTAAAAACCTGACACTAAGTGTAACCTTATCACCACCTGGGTTCGAACTAACACAAGAATATCTATCTGTTTCATCATCAAATTGTTTACTCTAACGTCATTCATTTGTGTTTTCCCATATAGAATGGCACACTTTCACCCAGTGAGGACTCTAGACTCCCGCTGTCCCCTGACTCCATTGCGATCCTTGTCCATGGATGTGCAGATGCCAACCCTGATGCCAATAAGTTACATGTAGATGTTCATCCAACCATAAGGAGATTTTGCTCAGCGAATGACGCGATGTTGGTTCCCAATGATGATCTGATGGTTCAGCTAGAGAGAACACGCAGTAAAGATGATTACGTCAGAAGAAGACCAGTTAGCATGAACTATTCGGTGAGTTTTATTTTGACATGAGGCTATCTGAAAAAATACCATAAATTGGTATAAATTAGTATTAATCTTCTCTTTAAAATTTGTTCTGAAAAGTAACAAATAATTTCCATTTCAAACTTAAGAAAGAATGCTCTTTCCTTAATTCCACATTATAATGAGTACAACATATCCGAATGCATTTTCACTATTTTCTTGTGAACAACACAACATAATTATAGTAAGCAGCAACTTTCACTGATTAGTTGTTTAATCTTAATTCAAACAAAGTAAGCATACTCTTAGAAGCAGTATTACCAATGATTTACCTTCTCCTTAATTAATTGGTTTTACATGGCTGTATAATTATATACATGTTCATGTATTTAATTATTATTTTTTTTTGTGGTTGAAGGGATTGAAAAAAAATTGACTATTTATGATATATTATTTATGAAAGAAAATGGGGTCTTTACTGTTCATTTGAATGACATTTTGTGAACTAGTAGAATGTGTAAGATCTATAGGTAAAACTTGTAGCTTTGCATGGTGAAGAGGATAAGTAAGACTAATTGTGGTGACACCATGTGAAATTCTCTATTGAGTAGTAATTAGTTCTGAAAGAACTGGAGGTTACAACTCGACATAAAATGTATGTTCAGAACAGTATGACGTATGTACGTTTTCTATTTGTTGTCCCTGTGGTACATTTACGTATAACTGGCAGTAAGAGCTGCAGTGTGACGTTATTTGATCATGATCCCTCATGTTGTGTGGTTTTGATAGTACGTAGACATCACTCAACATGGAATAGTCATCATTTTAGATAATGCTTTTGACAATTACATGTGTATCGCTTTATACATATCTCATCTTCCCATTAGCAACTACTGACCTTTTAATTTACACAATCAAAATGAAATGGATTTCCCAACAGCTGGATTTCCCATGTTGTAGTAGTGTCACATGTAATTGTACGTCCTGTGATGAGATCTGACCATGGCCTCAGCAGGAGGAGTGTTCTGCTTACGTACTTGTAGGTTTCCCTGTCCACGGTTGACCCAGTTTATGGCCAGCTGTTATCTTGTATAAAAACTTGTATGCTTGAAAGGTCATCGCAAGGTACACGTATATGTTTCTACAGCAACAGTGGTTAGACAAAAATTCAAATAATGCTGGAAAATCAAAAGAAGATAATATAGCATAGATACCTGAGTTTCAGACATCTGTAAGTGGCCACATGAGACAGGTGGCCACAATGTGGAGGTTTATGTATATAATTCAATGGACCATCAGCAGCTGTCAACATTGAGCAGGTGCCTGCTATTTATCAGGACCATCTTTGATCTAGACTTTCTGCAATGAGCAGGTGCCTGCTTTGTTAAGGGTGGGGGTGCTTGTCATATCCAAGATGTACATGTAGCTTAAAGTGGGGCATGGCTTAAAAATAAATAAAAATTCTACTATTACTAATTGACACATCAATCTGGTATTTTTTTGGTTAAAAATATGAAGAACATTCGGTGTACAGTACATACCACAGAAGGGGACTGCCTGTGCTTTGTTGGTAGCCAAATGTGACAAACATACAAATATTCAACGGTTTTCACCCTACAGGTCATTTTGTAATTGCAGCTCATATGCTTGTTTGTTGTAGAAAACCCTTCCCTGCTACTCTCTGTTTATTATACCCTACACTGAAAACAGGAGGACAATAGCCCTATGCATTGCATTAATATGATTCCATCCTATAACTGCACTTGTGTTTTTTTAAATTTTCTGTTATGAATATCTCAGATGTATGAGTCACTGGTTACGTGCAGAAATGCAGAGCTGCATTCACTTGGCTGTGAAGATTTTCCTTTAAATTATTGACTTTGGAGGCTAGAACGTATTTCATACATATGGTGTAGAGGCTGTAAATGAAGGCGGTAATTTGCCTATTTCAACTGCTCCGCATGTTTGATGTCCAGGGGTACAGTTTAGGTGTTAACTAGGATTAATAATAATAATAATAATAATAATAAAGATTTTTAGCGCGCACATATCCACCCTGCTGGGCGCTCAAGGCGCGGAAACAAAGAAAAAACATTAACACAAACAATATACAATGATAGCATAGGGGAAAAAAATTATGTACCGAGATACATGTACCTACAAATTACAATGCAATTACAAATATACATCATCTTTGAAGAGTTGTGACATAAGATGAGTTTTAAGCATCGACTTGAATCTGGTTATACTATGACAAGATTTGAGTTTAGTTGGAAGATGATTCCAGAGTCTCGGAGCTGCGACAGAAAACGACCTATCACCCCAGTTGCGTTTTGAAGTTGGTTCCTTTAGGAGTGACATGTTGCTGGAGCGCAAATTGCGTGATGGAGTGTAGACTTTAAGCAGTTCATAAATATAAATTGGAGCAATGTTATTAAAAGATTTGTGAACAATTAGCATAAGTTTAAAAACAATTCTCTGTGAAACAGGAAGCCAGTGCAGTTCTTTCAAGATTGGCGTGATATGGCATGACTTTCTGGACAAAGTCACAACACGAGCTGCTGTGTTTTGTATGTGCTGAAGACGAGATATTTGATTCTGCGGGAGACCGTAAAGGAGAGCATTCCCATTATCGAGCCGTGATGTGACAAACGCATGTATAATTTGTTCAGCAGCACTTTTATTCAAGTACATGTATTTCCTAATTCGGCTTATATTTCTGATATGAAATGATGATATGCGAACAATGTTGGAGATATGTGGTTTTAAAGTCATTGTCGAGTCAAATATAACACCCAAATTACGTGCATGTAATGAGGGGGTTATCTGCGAGTCACCAATTGTAATAAATGGAAGAGAAACTTTAGACAATTGCTGACGTGATCCAAATAGAACAAATTCTGTTTTTTCATCGTTCAATTTCAGGAAGTTTTGTCTCATCCAACTTCGAATCTCTTGAATACATTTCTCTAGTGTTTTAATGCAGGAATCGGCAGGTTCTTGAGAAGATTTAAAAGTAATGTAAAGCTGCGTGTCATCAGCGTAAACATGGTAATTTAAATTATACTTCAAAATGATATCACGAACTGGAAAGGTATAAACAGTAAACCACTGTGGGCCGAGCACAGACCCTTGGGGTACAGAATAGTCAAGAGTAACAGGCTCGGAGATAGCGTTACCAATACAAACATGCTGAGGCCTATTTAAAAGGTAGGACTTACACCAATCCAGGGCTGTGTCATGTATTCCAAGATGATATTGAAGGCGGGAGAGAAGGATTTTATGATCGACCGTGTCAAAAGCGGCGCTTATGTCTAACAAAACTAATGCAGTGATTTTCCCCTCATCCATGGCAGATAAAATGTCATTGTTGACGTGAAGAAGAGCAGTTTCCGTTCCATGAAATGGTTTGTAGGCTGACTGAAATGTGTCCGACAGGTTATTAGCACGAACATGGTCAGAGATCCGTGATGAAACAACTCGCTCGATTGTTTTTCCAAGGTACTTTAAATTCGCTACTGGTCGGTAATTTTTGAAAACTTCCTTGTCCAAATTGGGTTTCTTTAGGAGTGGTTTAACATGAGCAACCTTCTGGCTATTAGGGAAACAACCGGAAGAAAGAGATCTGTTTACAATAATTGTGATACTTAGCAAACACATCAATATTTTGTTTTATTAGCGAAGTTGGCACTGGATCAAGTTCACATGATTTTGATGGCGATTTCATGATGAGTTTCTTGATCTCCGTAACACTAGTACTGTAGGCTCAAACATGGACAGTCTACATTGTGGATCCTTGCGTGATGGTGTTTGTGATAGAATGGCAGGTACTGAGGGAAAAGAACGACGGATATTCTCAATTTTTGTGACAAAAAAGTTTGAAAAAGCATTTGCGAGGTCCTGATCGGAGTGTGTAGATGGAAGCACTGGAGCTTTGGGTTTATGAAGCAGCTTTTCAACAATGTTAAAGAGTTTTTCTGATCACCAGAGCTATCTTCCACAAGAGATGAGTAGTGAGTTATTTTTACCTGGTTAATCATGTTCTTCACAATATCACGTTGGTTACAGTATTCTTGCCGATGTACTCCAAGTTTCCCATTGTCACGCCATCTTCGCTCAAGTTGACGGCGGATTTTCCTTGCAGCACGGATATCATCATTGAACCAGGGGATTCAGATTGTAGTTTAACAGTTCGAGTTTTTATGGAGCATGATCATCCAAGATGTTACGGACAGTAGATTCAAATAGACTGACACAAGAATCCAGCTCACCATCTTCAAGGTTTACATTTTCCAGTTGAGATTCAATATCATGACATAAATCTTTAATATTTACTTTTTTCCAGTGGCGAGTAGTTACAGAAATGGTAGGTATGGGAGGTTTTTTAAGGTTCAAATTTACCATGATTGCATAATGATCAGATAAGCCTGGATGAATAGTTATATTCGAGATGAGAGGTGAAGTATTTTCACGCGTTATCATGAGGTCAAGACAGTGACCATACCGATGAGTGGGTGCTGTGATGTGCTGGATAAGTCCATGAGCAGAGAGCAGATCTTTAAACTGATTGTCATGTTAGGACGAGTATTTTCACGCTTATGTATTTAAAATAATAATTTTTTAGAATTAATTTTTCTTTGGGAGATTGTTGTCACATGTCTCTTAATTGATTTAGTCATTTCCTCATTGACAGTTGATTTCACATTACTTACAGTGTCATCCTTGGCATTGGTGTTGTTGGTGTTTCATTGGCCTTCACTTTATACAAAAGTATTTTGACAGGTAGATGTGATGTGAAGGTCAAATGATGGTAAAAAGATCATTGTGATGTGCATTCATAAACACATGTACATGTACTATATGGGGGGGGGGGGGTTCAGTAGGAAACACATTGCCTTTCAGAAGGAAGGATATGCCTGAACATTGTAGCCACCTGTCAAATTTGACTGCTATTGTGAATGTTGCTACCACCTTGATCAAACTCCCTGGATGCAAGGGCATGTATACTCATAATGTTATAAACGTGAATCTAAAGCCCTTTTCACACGAGCACCGATAACAAAGGTCCTTGGTAATGGGCGCCAGTTGTCTGTCGCCTCGGTCATTTGTGATTTTTTAACAAACTTTCACACGACTTCCACTCACGCCAAAACTAACGTCCCTCGTTTTCCATGGAGGGTCAATGGTCATGATTGTGCAATCAAATATTTCACTGGTACCACACGCAGAGCTTATTCACTGAACGCTTTCTTCTAAGTTACCAGTGGTTTTCCCGAGAAGATATATATGCGTTGTGCAAAGTCAAACGTTACTTTCTCCCACGTTTTGTTTTCATTTCCTGACAATTTTATTCTCGTTTTATTATGGATATCGAATCAAGTATACTTGGAACAATTCCGACGGATTCACAGAGCCAGATTTCTAACGTAAGGCCATCCAACGAGAAAAATAAACGCGTGTCCGGGCCAAGAAAGTCTCTTGGAGTTACGATGAAACCGTTTCATTCACTGATCAACGTGATGGGGACGTACAAGTTGTTTACCAACACACATCCGGGATTTATTGCAAGCTGATTAGTGATGCGTTCTGCGCATGCGAAATGATACCGCCAAAGCAAGGGTCCCCTGTTTGGGCGCATGAAGCGTTTCACACGACCTATCGTGGCGATTTTAACATCGATGCGATTTTTTGGAGGAGGTCTCGATCTCTGTTATAAATAACGAGGGTCTGTGGTAATTATTTAATAAGGATAGCTTTCACACGACTGGGCTTTGCTATTTTTTAACATGGATGCGATTTTTAGTCAAGGTCCCTTGTTAAAATGGTCTCGTGTGAAAGGGCCTAATTAAGACAAACATAATCCATTTCCTTGTTGAAAGTTAAAATCATTATCACTTATCTTGACTCAAAATAACCTTGACCTGTCCATTACTGTGTCCTACATTGCCAAAAGATACAGGGAGCTATACTGAAAAGAATCCTCATAATGACACATCATTGTTAATGTTCTAACTACTATTGGTACTGTAAAACCATGCTTGTCATGATTATTTAGCAAAATGTATTTTTTTCACTTCCTCACTTCCTCACAAGTAAAATAGCAATTTTCCAGTGAAAAAGACCATTTCCGGAAATTGTTGGCGATACATCTTTAATTTATGTAATGAATGCATTTATTTATTGTAATCTTTTGTGAAGCTTTTTGTAATTTCTTTTGAGCTATTTGACCATAACATTTAACCATGAATGTGAATGTTAAATGTCAAGTAGTTTTGATTTCTTTGTTAGTATTCTGATGAAATAAACCAGACTGGCGCCATAGTTATTGATTAGTTTGGTTGCTCAGCCAGTGATCAAGGACCAGCGGCTGAATTGTGGTTTGGTTGCTGACTCCATCAGGATGAATTTCTAGAGAAAATTTTCAAGATGCTTAGAACTACATGTACATCTACTTGGTTATGATGGTTATTTCAACACTTCTTTTCATAATTTGTGGCAATGGCATAAACAGTTCGTTTTCTTTAAAAATCTGTTTCATCTTGAGAAATGTTTGGTTTCGACAAAATAGGAAATCTTTTATTTATTTTAATTAAGATGACATTTTATCCTTTGTGTACATGTACATCTTAATTTTGGATGAAACAAATATAGATTTGAAGAGTTTGCAACCTGATATAATAATCCCAATTACTTCATTCAGTCAATATCTTTGTTTGTCAAATATGACAATTTATTGGGCAGTTTATTATCCTCTTTCATCAAGTTTTTCCCTGGAATACTCTGTTGTATGTTCATGGAATGAGTAATTAACCATAACCACCCCAAACCCATCAAACTCCAAAAGCTGGTTGTGTTGGATTTTGGTGGATTCAGGAAGGTTCCTGGCCAAAACCATTAGGGGGTTAGGGTTAATAAACTGTAATGTACGTATTTCCTTGAGTGAGATCATTAACCAGAGTTAGGAATTAAATCATCAATTCCAAAACGTGACAACAAAAATATTATTTTCATTATTTCATAACTCGGGTATTATGACACACAGGAATTCCCTTTACATGTATGTGCATGCCTGAACAAATGAGAACTTCTAGAAGTTACAGAAATGTAATTGAGTAAGTGGGAAATGTGGGAGTTGATGACCATATTGCTGTTAGTTGGTTTACTGTCTTCCTGTATCTAGCAGATACAGGACCTGACAAATTGGTCACAACTAGATAAGTATAACGAACTGATACAGGTACAGGTGGATGGAAGGGGGAAGTACATGTAGTGGGAGGAGAGCTTGGGTGATATAGGATCATTTGTAGATACAAGTACCTCCACAGCCTTTTTTGGGACCGCCTTTGGAATGGTCAGAATGAAGCAGTCAGTACAGAGAGGGGGATGTGTTTCTTCATATATGCATTGTGTAAGTGAATGAGGGAATGATGGATGGTCTGGACAGATGGATGGATACATGTAGATGGTCATCAGGATAGATTGGCCGACAATGGACGGATGTAGAGGAAGTAATTACAGATGACCATTCAGGAACTTGTTGACTGTTAAACCAAGCTTCTGACAACAATGTATTTTAAATAAATAATTTTAAAATACTTAATTTCATTTCTAAATGGAAATATTACACAAACATTACTGAAAATTGCTGGTACACATACATGTAGGCTGTATGTAGACCAGCTTGTTTATGTAACCTTAATAGATAAACCAGGCTTCATAATGTATGCTTCCTGAACAACCTGGAAAGTTTTAGATTTCTACATCCATCCTGGAAATTCTGTGCATGGTGTCGAAATAACACTCTTGAAAAAATTCCACTGTAAAATTATATTACACTGATGTACAAACAGTACAATACATGTACAAGCATGGGCACTGTAGGTGGATCTACAGAGCCACACCTCATCATAGCTCATCACAGTTCATCACAGTTCAGCTCAGATAAACTCACACAACTCTAGGGTAACTGGAGAAAAGAGGTTTGGAATATATTGCAACAGAATAAACCAAAGCAACCACATGAAACAATGAAAAGATGACTAAACTTCGCATGGTCCCTTTCAAAAACATTGTGCAAGTTTGGAAAGTGTAACATATTTAACAAAAAACAAGTTTCTTCTTGTTTGATTTAATAATAGAACTGACTAGATCTCTGAAATACCCAACCCACTCAAAACAACCAATCATCCTTCCAATTTATTTGATGACACATACATATTCATGATGCCTGAAATCCTATTGGCTGAGAGTTACATGTACATCACGGATGTTTACAGCAGTTGGATAAACAAGGTCGTCACGGTATTCACAAACCCAATCACTGATCTAGTACTTCCTTTAAATTGTTTTATCCTTTCTGGACACATTTCCTGATGTAGGTTAAGTTTCTATAAAAAGAAACTGGCTCTGTAGTCGAGGATTAGTTCATTCAAGCTATTCGTAAAGAGAACATTGTTTTAAAAGTTCTTGATACAGATACATATCAGGATGCCTAATGTTGCTGTGTGCATGGCGTGTCACAATATTGACGTAAGGAGTAGTGTACATTTACCGCTTTGTGAGAAATCTCAACCAGAGATATCCAGAACAAGAACATGTCCCCCTTGCAAGGTTTGTAATCATGACATTTAGACCAAATATTGTATTAGTATGTGGGTCATCAGTTGGTGTTTTCCTTGAGGACACAGCGTCACTGACAATTTCATGCCAACATTGTTGGCTAGTTTGTTGACAAGAACAATGCCGGGATTTAAACCTAACTTTCATATTCCCCAAGCAGTGACAAGATACGTATTTTAAGTAATTGTATATTATTTTTGTTCTTGTTTTGCAGTCATGTTCGCCGTTCGGCAAGTCAGAAACATACAAAAAAATCTGTCCACTCGGAGAAGGTTCATATGCCAAAGTATTTAAGGCAATTAGCAGGTAAGAACAAATGGTTTTCTACAATCATAGTTTTTTAAGCTAATATTCTGAGAATTGGATGTTTTGGTTTTCTCTAAATCCATAGTGCATTTTAGGTAAAATTATGCGAATGTTTTTTAATATTCCACAAACTCATGTTTGTGGTTTCCTTAAAGCTTTAACACACTTTAATAAAATGTCATAGTTTGTATTAATGAGAAGCTGTGACAGTGTCAGCTAAATAATGGCAGAGTGTACAGTGTTCAGTTTCTTGACCCACAAATTAATATTTTCGATCTTACTTTGAGAGAAAAATATGAGTGAAATACGAGGCTTATGTTTTTTACATCAATAATAGAAATGGGTAGTTTTGTGTGTTAATATAATTCTTTTCCACTTTTTATTATATTTTCTTTTATGGAAATTTGGGAAGCAGTTAACAGAAAAGCATTAATTCTAATTCCCATTCTCTCCAAATAATCGCACCTGATTTTATCGTTCTTCAGCGTCAATCAACAGGTAGTCGCACTTAAAGAAATTCGTCTGCAACAAGACGAGGGCGCTCCTTTTACAGCAATCCGAGAGGCATCTCTTCTCAAAGGGCTGAAGCATGCCAACATTGTCTGTCTACATGATATCATACATACAAAGACTACACTAACGTTTGTCATTGAGTATGTGGTGAGTTGTTGATTTATTGAACGACATCCCTGGATATGTGTCGGCAATCCCCTGGTTTGTGTTATTTTCAGCTGTCTGTCGTTGTGATGCTTGATAGCTTCATCGATTTCTGTTACAGAATCCTAGCTAATAGGCTTTACAGATAAAAAAGATTATGAGTAAGATATTCGGGAGTTTGTCTGTGTGACACACATTTACATTTAGCTTTCTGCTGTTAAACTTTATTTCTGTTTCAAAATTCAATGGCGTAGATGTATGTTTTCAGAAAGAAACAGGAAAGACAAAATTAATAACAGTATTTCAAAAAATCCAAATTCAATTAATTGCTCCAATACAAACTAAAACATTTCTTTATTTCAATAGAAATTCATCATGAATGAATGACAAGAATACATAACGGATTTATCATAACAGCCATTGAAAAAAGGTGTATCTGTCTGCCTGAAATAAGCATTTCAGAAAGTGGTTTGTGTGAATTGACAATGCATCTTATAATCAATGACATGCATGGCTACTGAAAATGTCATGGGTACAGAGCTTGAATAACGACTTGTTATTCACTGTACATTCACAAAGGTTAGAGGTTTTTCATTGACATGGTCAATTGAAGTTAGCTACAGAAAGGGTGTTTTTTATCATTCATTCTTATTTCTGTAGCAATTTAATTTGAGGCATATACATGTACGTATATTACTCAGACCCTTGAGAGTATATTTAGCAATTGCAAGTAAATTGCATGAGCTTTTGGCACTACAAAGAAGTTACATGTTGCTCAAACAAGTAATTTGCTGTAGGCTACAATCTTCTTATTCTGAACAATCTGTGCTACTCAAGAAAATTGAATATTTTGTACTGCCATCGGGGTTGACGGTTGGCTCCAGAGATGAGATCAGTATTCTCAGTTGATCTTTTAGTCTGTCTGTTTGTCTAACTGTCTAGATGTGTGTACATGTATTTCAGTCATCCGTCACTGTGTGTTGCCCTGTTTATGTAATGCATATTGATGTTGCTTTGACTAATTACTCCTACTTGTGACCTGATTTTAAGAAATATGTGAAAGTAACAAAAATCACAAATTGAGATTTTGGTTATCACTGGATAGAACTGAAAAAGATGGAACTTCAGAATGGTATATAATTTGTTGGGCATAGGCTATTTATCTTTCATATTCGAGAGCTGAGAAAATTGAAGAAAATTAAACTTAAAATGGCTGTACTGAAAAATGACACCTGTTAAATTAATTGCACTCATTCTGTATCTGTTGCTGTGTGGTTCTCCTCTATATGTATATTATGATAACTTATTGACATAATCACCACCTGTCTCTGACATTCACAGCATACAGATCTGAGTGCATATCTTGAGAAGCATCCTGGTGGCTTAAACCCACACAACGTTAAGCTCTTTCTCTTCCAGCTCCTAAGGGGTCTGTCATTCTGTCATCAGAGGAGAATTTTACATAGAGATATGAAACCACAGAACATCCTTATCAGCGAGACTGGAGAACTCAAATTGGCAGACTTTGGTGAGTTGCCTAGGAAATGGTTGAACTGTATTTTTTTCTTCAGAAATTAAGTTTAGATATACAAAGGAGTTGATGTTGTATTGGTGCAAGTGGTTACATTGTCAAAAACAAAAGAAGTAAATTCCTGTTGACTTTTACAGACTGATTTTGTTTAGTTTCAGCTTGTGGAAGGGCATTGCCTGATATAAGGGGAGGGTTAATGAGAGAAAAGATGGTCTCCCTCCTTCCGGTTGGAAATCACCCATGTACATAATGTACAGTGTTGTGATACCTTGTGTTAGAGCACTTTAAAAATGACTTCATTATTACATTAATTCATCTACATATAAATGAATTTTCACCTTTAAATAACTGCCAATATTCCCTCTTTTTGACACTCTAGTCCCACCATTTTATCACCTTGATAATGTTGTCATTTGACATCTTGTATTTGGAATGTTTGTATAGGTCTAGCAAGAGCGAAGTCTATTCCAAGTAGGACCTATTCTCATGAGGTAGTAACGTTATGGTACAGACCACCTGATGTGCTACTAGGCTCAACAGACTACTCAACACAACTTGACATCTGGTGAGCTAATAATAGGGCTAGTGAACTTTTTTTTAAAGTTTGTTTTTTGTTCATAAGGTTGCTTTCATTGGAAAGGCCATCCAAAAAGAAAACAAATGGTGGTAAAATGGTCACAATTGACCAATGCACTCCAAAGTTATGGCCAAATATATGACGATCAAAATGACGCTAATTTGTATAGGAAACGTGTTTGAAAATGGTCAATTTTTAACAAATTGAATGAGAAGGCATATTTAAACACCTGTTAAAGTGTAAATAAACATTTTATTCATCTTAAACTTATTTTTGTCCATTGTTACCCAGAAATACTATCGATTCCAGTTGGTTTTGAGTTGTTCCAAATAATATTTTGCAAAAAAATGGACGTCAAAAATGTAATTTTCACCAAAATTGACCGACGGCAAGGTCGAAAAATTACTAAGTCCAACCTAAAAAAACACTTAAAGTTACATAACTTCCATTAGCTACATCATATTTTCACAAAATTTGGATCACACGTGGAATGAGTGCAGTTACACTATCTTGACCATTAAAAAGAAAGAAAACATTTGAATTTTTACAAAAAAACTTACTTTTTAAGCAATTTTTTACCAAAAACGGACATTTTAGCTCATTAATATGCGTAAATGTCATAAGTCCAATTCTGAATGCCCAATTTTGACAAAATTTGAAACCAAGATCATTTTGGTTAAAAAGAAAGCAATGTAGGTTTTACTGTGCAATCTGGAGCACCTTAAATGGTTTTATTTTATGATTTTTGTGAATTTTACCTCAATTCTAAAAAAAAAAAAAAAAAAAAAAAAAAAAAAAAAAAAAAAAAAAAAAAAAAAAAAAAAAAAAAAAAAAAGATAAAAAAAAAAAAAAAATGAAAATAAAAAATAGTAAAAAAAGCATGCGGGGGCCAAAAAGGAAGCGGGCGGGGACGCTAAACATGTTTATTTTTGTATTTGGTCTTAGATATTCATATCTTTCAAGTTTCATTTTATTAGCGAAGTTAATATGAATAATATAATAACCACAAAATATAAATCCCTTAGATAGAACGTTAAGGCCAAACATTAAACGTTAATTTAAAAAAAAAGTTTTTATACCTTGCCGAATTCTGTTTAATGTTATTTTTTATCCCTAACGACACATTAACTATGACGTCACATGGCCGTTTGCAAAAGTGGAAAATTACCTGAATCGTGCGACTTCTCCATTTTCACTCGAACATGTGTTTACATCGAGTAGCTCATGACTCAACGTCCAAACCAAGCGCGTTATTTTTTACACCGCAGCGACGGGTTTTGTGCAGTAAAAGTGCCAATTCCGGTCTTGAGAGAGAGACTACGAAACCCTAGGCGCGCGACGATAGAAAACTCCAAGCTGCAGTCGCGCTCTGCAGTGGAACTCATGGAGCCATTCCCTCTCCGTTGATGGTAGGTTTTTTGCGTGTCGAATTCCTTCAGGCATGCGTGCTGAATGGGTTCATAGTCTTGACACAAGGGCGAAATGCGTAAAACCCGTCGCTGCGGTGTACAAAAAAATACGCTACCGTAACCATCAAACAAAAGGCGCCATAATGAAATCACAAAAATGTCTATAACTCGAAAGTAAAATTATATTTTCAGGATAAAAAACTTATTTTAAGATTAAATATTTCTTATTAAAATATAAAAGGTCCGATTACTATTTAAACAATTTTTAGTAAAGAAAAAGTATTGAATTTTTTTTTAAATATCACAACTTTGCAACGCGATGACAGATAATCATGGACCGAGGATGGTTGAATGCAGTTTTTCATCAGCTTCTGACTAATGTATGGTTCCTAGACGTCTCACAGTGTGTTACTACTGTCGAAACTGAGTTAAAAACAGTCACCAGCAGAGTCGAGTCCGGCCTCGTCAGGAGACCTGCCGGACGGCTGTGAATTTACCATGGCAAGCACTACGCTTGTCGTACTCGATGATAAAATGAGACTTTTCAAACAGCAAAAAAAGTGTAATTTAAACGTCAATCTCAATCAAAATGGGAATATAATGTAAGTTTATTACATGATTCAACTATTTTTCAAAATTCTGAGGAATCTTTTTTAGATTTCACTCTTAAACAAGGAATGATAAATCCGACTTTTTAAAACTAAAAATCTTTGTTCTGTTGGCGTTGATGCGTAGCGTGTGTGCAGTGATTGCGTGCGTTCATTTTGTACACAAAGTGGAACCAGTTTCAACCACCATGTGCGCGAGCCCTACTAATAAGCCTTCCATGTAGTTTTCATATGTTGAAACCTTTGGAAAAAATATCCATAGGGAATTTGAATCTAGCAAACATCAACAAATTCAACACAGGATGAAGATTTTCTGTCTATTCTTTAACCAGTTTGCGTCGGAGGCCGTGTATACACGCAATTTGTTTTTGCACCACGGATCGGAGAGTGTCTAAACATGCCACAGGAAACTCCGGAATATTTGTATGCATGCTCGGAAGTGCCGGACACAGGGGCCCAGAAAAACTTTTTTATTCCCGACGCGAACTGGTTAAAGGGACAATTTTGTCACGTTTAGAGCAAACTTTCAACAGGGCATGGAATCGGTGTCCTAGTTTAAAATGAACACAGTGACTGAAAAGTACTGGCTCATTTATGCAGCAGCAACATTACTCCGATTCAATATTGTCCCTTTCAAGATTAAGACATTGCTCGATTTTGATGAGTGAAAAATTAAGAATTTTCCCCATCTTTCAGTGTTTTCAATGTTTTGGTTTAATATTGATCTTCAAACATTCTTAATTTGATGAAGCTCAGAATCTCTCAGTGACTCATTTAGTATGTGCAGATATGGACTACAGTCAGGTACATATCAATCAAACAATGTACAGTTTTAGGGAATCTACTGAGAGATCTACTGCAATATACTGCAATTCTTGGTTGATTAATCCTCAAGCCTTCTGGGAATATAAATTTAAACTACATTTCAGCTTTGTAATACATTTCACTATAAAATATTACAAACATAATCACATTTAGCCTTGTCACCTGAATTAGTGACAAATACTTGTGATGCCCCATACACCAAGCATACCAAAGGAATTCCTTATTCTAGTGTGCTATGACATATTTCAAATTTCAGTAGCACTATGTTCTGTATTGAATTTGATTGCCTGTTATGCATTTTTGCAGATGATATTGTACATGACATGGAATATATCAATATTGACATGTATACCAAGGGTTTGTGTCATGCAAATGTTTTATCACAAACTAACTTTCCATTTTTGAAAAAAAAGCATGAGGAAGAAACTAATGGATTGTTCCATTTTCTGATAGGGGTGTTGGCTGTATATTCATTGAGATGTTGAGAGGTCACCCAGCATTCCCAGGAATAAAAGATTTCAAAGATCAACTAGAGAGAATATTCAAGGTAATTACGTGTATTCTAAAACAAAAACACTTAGGTTCTGCTGCCCTCTATTGGTTTTAATGATGCAGTATTTTAGCTTTTCACTTTTCCCTTGTTAGAATTAACCTTAACCTTCCCAAATCTCCAAAATCCTCTTTGCTAAAGTGAAGGATTTTGAAGGATTGAGGTTAAATGCTACATGCTCTAAAGTGAAGGATTTTGGAGGATTGGGGTTATTAGGCATACTTGCCTTTCCATGGTACATGTACATCCATGTTTGTTGTAGTGATTGCAAGGTCAGTGCTTGGGTCAGTGGACACTGTTATTGCTCCATGCATGTAGGGATGGTCCCTGGCCATGTACATGTATCACAGATTAGAAACACATGTGTGCATACATGTCATCTTGTGCTTGCTTTACTACTGAAGGATTTTGGAGGATTTAGGTTGTGTAAGCAAATGGGCCTAGGGAGTTAGTGTTAATAATCAATATCATCAGTAAAATACTGGTCTCTCCAATATCAGTACAGTACATTCTATTCAAAACATTCAAAATGTATTTCTTGAGGAATGCAATGACCTTGATGTGCTATCATTTAATAAGTTGTAAGGAAAAATTACTTATTTTTAATATTATGTCAATTAAATGGAAACCAGTAATGAGTTCGCTGTTATTATGTTTGTAGGTTTTAGGAACACCTACAGAGTCAACATGGCCTGGTGTGTCAAGACTGCCAAACTACAAATCAGGTTAGATAGTCAATACTAATTGGTCCTTATTCATTAAAAAATCATTTAATGCCAAATTTGGTTTGATATCTGAATACAGTCAAGTAACACAGACAAAACACTAAATAATCTTAATAGAAGATTCCATGTAAATAACATGCTGTACTATATCATCATAACACAACAGAAAGTAATTGACATGTTCAACAATAGCTTAGTTGACTGAATTTTATGAGGAAATTTGAACCAAAACACAAACATTACACGTAATGGTTTTGAAATATCAATATGAACAATTTCTTTCAAATATATAGAACTGGATGTCACCGAAAGTGGTAGCATTGAAAAGTGGTGTCCTGCAGTTTCACTTAAAATGTTATATTAACTTCAATGACGAAAACCATAAGGATGTATGAAGAAAACCATAAGGATGTATGAAGAAAACCATAAGGATGTATGAAGAAAGAGATCTATATAGTATTTGTTCATTTAAAATGAAGAAAGTAGTGAGGTTATTTTAAGGTAATACTTTATTTTCCATGCAGTTGTCACAAAAGTATATCCACCCAAGTTCCTATGTGAGGTAGTACCAAGGTAAGTTATCAAATATTAAACTTAGTAAAATAAGAAGTCAACAAGTTTATAGATTCTTTATGGTATTTATTGGACGTATCAATGAAATATTTAAACATGTTCTAGGGAAGATGTTTGTTTTCCTTTTGGAAATATTACCTGTGTTTGTGTGGAAATGAAAACATCTGGTTCTTAAATTTGAGATCTCTTGCTTGTTCAAGGTTCTCTATAAATCTGTTTATGTGCACAGGAAGGGGAAGTGTACCACAGGAACTTGTTAGGTGGTATTGTAAATGAACCGAATTGCACGTACAAGTATTGCCAATACATCGTCAATCAGTTTCACTTTCATAGGTGGATTGTTAAAACAATTTACCTCAAGTGGTGCAATAATTAAGATAATGTCAATATAACTAATCCTTTGTTACTCAACTCCACTGTCATTAGTAATAAATATTTTAAGTATATTTTTAAATGTTTTTTCGTTTTTACCAATGAATATGTTGCATTTGAAAGTAAGCTTGATGTCAATATGCCGAACACAGACATACAAAGATGGTGTCTTAAAATATGAAAAAAAGAAAGAAAAAGAAGATATTATTCAGGTATTGACCTAAATTATAAGCCACTTCCTGTACCATTCTTGATTCTATGACAACGTCAAACGTTCAAAAAGAATTCCGGAATATGAGATGCTTACATCATGATCTTCCGCAGTCATTGACCTTAAAAACTTCACCACACTCCCTTTCTACCACATAGATTGTTTGTTTGAAACCACACCAGAGATGGAACTATGCCAAAGTATTAAGTTCACAGCTTCCATGCTGGTAGCAATGTAAAAAGATATTTTCCCATTTTGCTCTTGCAACCCAAACTGTGAGCTAAATTTACCAATCTGAAGTTTCATTTACAGATTTTGCATTTCTTGTTGTTTTTTCCTCTAGTTTGTGTGTCAGTTATGGTGGTGATGATCTTGCCAAACGACTTCTTCAGCTTAATCCTAAGAACAGAATATCAACCACAGATGCTATGAGACATCAGTACTTCAGCAACTTGCCGTCAAAAATATATGATCTCCCAGATAGTAAGTGCCCAAAACTCTTTAATGGAACAATTGTTTGTTTAACCCTAACCTTCCCAAATCCTCCAAAATCCTCTTTGCTAAAGTGAAGGATTTTGAAGGATTGAGGTTACATGCTACATGCTCTTTGCTAAAGTGAAGGATTTTGGAGGATTGAGGTTATTAGGCATACTTGCCTTTCCATGGTACATGTACATCCATGTTTGTTGTAGTGATTGCAAGGTCAGTGCTTGGGTCAGTGGACACTGTTTATTGCTCCATGCATGCAGGGAGGGTCCCTGGCCATGTACGTGTATCACAGATTAGAAACACATGTGTGCATACATGTCATGTGTTTGCTTTACTACTGAAGGATTTTGGAGGATTCAGGTTATGGGCCTAGGGAGTTAGGGTTAATTGATAAGCCCCTGTTGGATGGCCATTTTGTTTAACTCCATGTCTTCAACTTAGTGTTTTATCATTCTGAACACACTTATTTCTACTTTATTTGATTAATTAATTTCTCATTTCCGAATCATTTTTTTTTTCCAGAATTTTTATGGGTACAACTCACAAAGATTCTTTGATCCTCACTTTGAATATAATTGATGTTTTATAAGGAGGGAAAATAAATGCTTCTTGTATTCAATTAAATTTATTTCGTATATTTTCTCTTTAACAGTAGCGTCCATTTTCAATCTCCCTGGCATTAAGCTAGAACCTGAGAAATCATCCAAATGAGATAACTTCTGCCAACAACTCACTGTAAGTCTCTCTCTGATTGGTGGTTAAATCATCCAATCCTGCACAGTGTTATAAGTGCACTCATCACATGCCTCATGCATATTTTGCCGAATTGCTATAACAGCCTGTCTGATTGGATGATGGAGTTCTGAACTGCTTTTATAAGTTTTATCCAATTATCGATGGAACATGAATGAGTTGTATTAAAGTTCTACCTGAGTTGCCTACATGTATGTATAGTTGTGAGTGTACATTACTAAGCCATGTCAGTGATCAAGGGCATCATTACACAACTTGATCTTGAAGTGCTGAGATAGAAGAACACTACAATTGGTGCATTAAGTCAAAAAAGGATTGGATAAATGAAAAAGTGAAACCAATTGTCACATTTTGCCCATAGTACTGTGCTTCAAGTTATGACGTCATCATGCTTTGCAACCACATACTAATCCATATACCCCCTATTGTTCAAATGTTCACATTTTAAGGTCAGGATCAATCCACCATAATTGATAAAAAAGGTCTTTTGAAACCACACTTCCCTTCAAAAGTGATATATAATCAATACAGATTACTGGTCAAATGATGCAAAAATACTGGATTCTTTCAAAAACTAAATGTGTCTTTCTGTTATGGTGGATTTTTACCTTTTGTGTTTGATTTTGTTCTACTAACAGATTGCTTTATTGTTTGAGAGTTTCAAATTGTTGTTTAAAATCTGCTCATTGGTAGTAAATTGATGTTTTCTTTAATAATTATCCCCTTTATTCTTGTCTCAACCTGTGGTCATGCTTTTTTCTCAATTAAAATTTTGTGAAAAATTATGTGCTATAAGCTGCAAATGCTACCTTACAATGACAAAACTCCTGCATTGGAAGTTATCTCAGTAACCATGCAAGAAGAAAGTTGTCATTTGAATGACCCATCATTTCTTTGATTCAACAGCAGTTGAATTATGAATATGTAATAACTGACTAGGATGACAAAAATATGTTGTACATGTAACTCTAATGCTACTATATAACTGAAGCATGGAGACACAGAAATCAACACATTTGAAGTAGCCATCGGTCCATGTACTGGTTAAGTTATTTTCTGTTTTAAATTTTTCTAAGAAACTACTAGGAATGGAGTATGTTACTTGGTGTAATGATAGGTGTGCTGAATATATGTGTGATGAAATCTCTGTACAAACTAAACAATTTTAATTATGGATATATGCTTTGTAGAAGTGTAAATATTTTAAAGTAGAGAGTTTTTGTTCTTATCTGTTGTTTAACATGCACCATGGCTACAAGAAAATAATTACCTCAAGTTTATCCTTAATTATGTATGGGTCTATGTACAGGTTTTGGGTTCTTTTACATTTAACCCCTTTTGCTTTTTAAAATAAAACACAACCAGTATTTTTACTTCAGTCCTGTCACACATACTTCAGATGTGTTGTAATAGCGCCCTCTCTTGATGAGCAAATTGAATTTTACAACATGCCTTTTCCACTGTGCATACTTTGCAGTTTATAATTTCCCATCATTACACCATTGATCCTAGTGCATTGTATGGTGTGGATAGCTCTACAATGATCAAATGATGATGGCGCCCTCACTTGACACCCTTTAAATCTACATGAATACAATCTCGTCCAGAGGGCTTTCTAGTAGTTTCTGTATACTCTTACTGTTCTCTTTCCTGTAATGGGACGATTTCAATATCCAAAAATATTAGATATTTAAATTTGGTGCTTGTAGCCGATGGGGTTTGGGGTTAATAACGAGAGCATAAGCTGCAGTAGGGAGGCCAGAACTAGGCCATCCAAATTTCAGGTGGATTTCTCTATCTAGATTTTTTAATTTCATCATCATTCGGCATTCTTTTTCGATAAAATTATTTATACAAGGATAAAGTAAAATGCAATACAGACATTATACTAAAAATGAAACAAATCACAGAGAGAATAAAATCTTGCCAGATCAATGTGAAAAGTACTCCTGAAAATGCATAAAGCTCAGTAATTTTTAATGTTTTATTCCTCATTCTCAAAATTTGCTTTAATTTATATATTTTTTATTGAAGTAGTGTTTCATGAAACTAATTTTATCAACATGAAATTGTGTTCTGTATTGTATTGTTTTTGTTTGTTTGTTTGTTTGTTTGTTTTCATGGAGGAGAGCATTATTTTTGTTTCCTCATTTGGAAGGATTGTTAAAAATATTGTCATAATATATACTTGTGTATTTTATTGTAACAACAGTATTTCTTTGTACAAAATGTGTGAAAATTAAAAGCTGCCATAATGTAGATATTTTTGCACAATTTGATTTAAGATGCTGATTCCTATACTCTAAGTGTTAAATCAAACTCGGTCTCTCATTGGACAAAGAGAATAACTGTACAATCAAATCTGTCATTAGATACGTTGTATGATATCGGTATGTTACTATAAGCAAGCCATATACAAAATTAAACTAGATTGACCAGTCCCAGTTGATTTGTACATCACTGATTTTAGGCAAAATTAAAAATAACATTTTGTGTGTGTATAGATACCATATTGAACACAAAATAGAAAATTACTTACATGTAGAATTTGTAGCAAAAATATTTTTGATTGACATTTTTGCAGTATCCTCACCCTTATACAATGCTCACTCTACTGTAATGATTTCCGTCCTTGCACGTTGGTGAAAATTAACAGCATTTATGTCACTACTATCATCCTTCCCAGAGGATCAGCAAATTATTATGTATTGTTATATTATGCTCAATATTCACCAGGCTGTTTATGTTAAAGTATTATGTTATAAAATATGCACCATACCTGTTCATTAGTAAATATTTGTGTAGGTTCTTTAACACCTTTCTTTCTTTTAAACCATTTTAAAATTCTAAAATTTTATTTATAATATTAATCACAAATAATCATATGATTCACAGATTTTGCTTCATGATAATATACTATGAGTAGCATGGCATTGGACTATTTTACTGGTAGCTATAGGTTTTACCTAGTCATTTATGGATGGAAAGGGGGTACAGGAAGGGTTAGAAATGGTTTGTGAAAACTTGAGGGGTTCTGTTAGATTGTGTGCAATGGATGGTGATTTGCATTTTAAATGTTTTATTTTGCATACTGAAAACTGTATTTATTTAAACAAATTTTTCACAATTTTATTTTTAAAATTAAAATCGGTACTTAAGGAAAGTAACTGGGAAATATTTAAATTGAATAAAATTGATTACACTGGTGACCTGACACTAAATTTGCTTCATTCTACTGAATAATTCAAAACTCTGTTACAGAGGTATGGGAGAGTGCCTGTGTGCTTCCTCATTGAATGAAATTCCACCCCTTGTAGCAAGTTGCATAATGTTAAAATGTAAATTTTTGTCTGATACCCTGACCATGAATCAAATACTTCCTTTAAAGAAATCACTTTGAAAAGCACCAGTCTATTTAAAAGCCTCAATTTAATTCCCATAGACTATTAGAAAACCAAGATGACCAATAATAATGTCAATAACTAAAATATGTTATAAATCAGGCTAAATCATGGTCTATCCTCTAAGATTCACCCCACCTTCTCTTTCCAGATAATCGGCCTCCATCTTCCCATAAATACCATGCCACTTTCTTAGACTTCCCAATTTCACCCACCACCTCCCTCACCATCTCTTCTCTGCCTCAATGCTTCTGCCTGATGATCGGTCTCTGTCTCAACCTTAGCAACCATCACACCTTCTTTTCCTCTCTCTCCCTTTATGTAGTCCTCTTTGTGATGTAATAAATTATTCTCAGACTTGTGCCAGTCTCTTTCTGTTTATCAAGACTGACTGACTATTGTTAGCATTTCTTTATTTATACTTCAATATTTTTTTTATTGTACTCAAAAGTAATATTGTATGTGTGGTCTGAACACTGCAGTGCTGATTAACATACCCACCATATTGCATGTAAATAGTGCAATACAAACAATTAATTATTAAATTATATTTGGGAATTTGCCCTCTGTTGGTTTTCACCCATCATGTTGTTTCCTTGAATATAGGAAGTTGTCAGAATATTATTTTGTAGAATTTTATCGATACAAACAATTAATTATTAAATTATATTTGGGAATTTGAAACGCTCCCCCCTTTCCTAAAATAAAAATAAAATGGTTGAGGGTAGTTTTAGGGCCGGTGAACTGACTTACAAGTTACATAATAATTATTTGCTTCATGTTATGGTATTTATTAAAAAGTTATTTATTAATTTATATAATTATTTAATTGTTTTCACCCATCATGTTGTTTCCTTGAATATAGGAAGTTGTCAGAATATTATTTTGTAGAATTCTATCGATACAAACAATTAATTATTAAATTATATTTGGGAATTTGAAACACTCCCCCCTTTCCTAAAATAAATTAAAAATGGTTGAGGGTGGTTTTAGGGCTGGTGAACTGATTTACAAGTTACATAATAATTATTTGCTTCATGTTATGGTATTTATTAAAAAGTTATTTATTAATTTATATAATTATTTAATTGTGTTATTTTTGGGGGAGGGGTAGTTGCGCTAGATTATGCCTGACTTTCAACCATGGTACAGACATTGTTAGTTGACCCAGTTAATACTTACCCCACTGGTCATTTCATTCACACCTTCATATATCACCTGTCCAGCCCATTTAATTCCTTGGGCATTTTGTGGTACCTTCTAACACCCATTAAATCCTACCATTTCTGAGAATTATCACAACAGCCTGATGGGTCTTGAAGATAAATTGCAGTCCCTGTGACCGTTGAGGTTAGATCCTGACCCTTGAAGGTCAAGTAACCCTTTATAAGACTCCATCCCTCTCCCTCCTTTCCTACTTTGGTGACAGAGTATTATAAACAGTCCTTTATGCTACATTAGCTGCAATCTATAGCCATTGTGTTGTCTTGTCTTGTCTGGCATTGGCAGTGGACATGCCAAAAGAATCCAGAGGGATGTTTGGACTGGTGATCAGGAAAAGCTATAATTCACATTGGCCTTAGTGGTGAAAGAAGACTCCAGCTGGGTTTATCCTGAAATCATGAAATGCTTCCATTGTGGAGAGGTCTTCAGAGGTTAAAGATTTATTGATGACTGTTTTGAAGGCATGAATATTTACAGCTGTATTTTAGGAATAACTGTCTGCCCATCCTACATCCATTATGATTTAATCCAAGTTATATATATCTTTGTACAGGTCTGAAGGTCATGCATGGTTTTCCCTAACTCATTTTTAGGATTGTTAAAATATAATTTAATTGACACAATAATGTGTTTTGTTATACCATGGAGGAAGGAAAATGGATCTTTTCCTTCCTCCATGGTTATGGTCTACTATGAGGAATGGCAGTAGCATCCAAAAGTTTGTCCAGCTCCCCCACTCCTCCCCCCCCCCCCCCCATATCCCACAAAAAAGGAAAAAATTAGAAAACCTGTCCAGTGTGGCCAGCTTTGGAATGGGCATGATGGAATGCATATTTATACATATATATTAAAACCTGTCCATTGTGGCCACTTTCAATCAGTCCCTTAAGTGGCCATATTTATGGATTAGATCAACTTCAGTCACATGTCCAGAGTTTGACTGGTCAACTAAAACCATATTTGCTTTGCCTTAATGAAATAAAATCAGTGAAATTCAGTTTGCAATAAAGAAGACTCTTCAAAACACATCCAGAGAGAGAAATTGAATTTCACTCTTTTTCACGATCATCTCTTTCAACTTCAACTCATTTTCAATCTTAAACCCTCTGTAGCTAGCAATTTACGCATGGATTCAATTCAACACAATGCCCTCAAGATCTGTTACCCAGAACACTCCCTAGTGCATCAGTGCTCCCCCTTTGATCTGCCGACACAGCACCCCGTCCAACTGGAATTTAATTACATGCATGCAAATTTGTTTCTTTGAGAATTGACCACGAGATATGTCCCGGTAGCCTGCGGAATTTTTTTTTCGGTTTGTGTTTGACTAGGCATGGTTGTCTTGAAATGTGGCGGAAAACCGGCTTCCGTCAGACCGTAGTTATTTTATCTCACTGTAATATCACTTTTATCAATGATAAATTACTTGGATTTTGCAACATCTGTCCGGAAATTTGATTAAATTTGCAGCTACTAAAATACACGACTCTGCAATAATAAGAACCTAGTGTCTTTGTATTTGGTTAAAGTCATGAAATTTAACTAACCCTTGAGCACAAAGAAATTGTCTTAATATCCTATGTCCAAATGACGCTTAATTTAAACATTAAAGCAAATATATTTTTTGTATTTTAAAGGGCAATTTAAAAAGCAAAAATAGATTTAAGAGTTTGGTTTTCTCTTTTCTGGATGGAAAAATTTGATTAAAAAAATTTGAAATTATAATGATTTGACTTAAGCCATGAGTTTCTTTCTCCCATCCCAGCAGATAAATCTGCCGTGCTTTTCCTTTGTACTAATATGATGGTGACTTTATCTACAATTACGAACTTCATTTTTTAAAGCAAACAGACTAGGAGAAGATAATTGCTGTCATCAGTTAGGGCACCGTGCTTACAGCATCAAGCTTGTCTTAATCTGAATTGGATGTAAATGTGCGAAAATCTCAGGGAAAATGACAGTTATCAAGATGTGCTTAGTCACACAAAAGAATTCCATCAATTTTGATTTCTTCACCCCATTAAACTGAGATGAGATAAATTGAGATAATGTGTCCCTGGGCCATGTGCAGTTCTTAATGAGATAAATAATAATCAGTGCCTGAAGTGTTTGGGAAGAGTCAAGACTTGAAATGTTGTGATTTTAGTTTGGTTTATCATGTTGTTGTTCAAAGATGTACATTGTGATGTCGGTTGATCACAGCGATGTGTGAAGGATATGCATAAGAGGTGGATGTTTGTACTATGCATTGGCAGCAAATGAGCATGTCATTCCGTATAGTACTTACTGAGAATGACTTTAGCTGTCAAAGACTTGACAAAAACAAATAGAACATTGATTTGAAAAATAATAGGAATTGTTTTTACTCCCAACCAATTTTATTCCCCGCATTTTTGGTACCCTGATTACACCCGTAAAGCTGACCATAGTATATATATTTCACTCATTATCACTATTTGGACTGCAGTATCTTTTGACAGTTATTGACAGCTAAATATTTATATCTGATTTCATGAACTTTGGAATTGTGCCTCCCTCTCAGCTTCTCAAGTTGGCATTGACAATTTCAGACCTGTTTATTTGTCCTAACGGGTAACATTCCTGGAGCAGGAAATGTTTACTAGTTCGGTTTCCATGGATGTGGTTTGTCTTGTTTATCCTTGATCAGGTGTAGGGGATCACTTTGAGGTTTTGGGGTGAAAAGTTTATGGTTTTAGCTCAAAGTGGATAAATGTCTTGAAGTGTCTCCTAAGCGCTGGTATGTGCCTTTTTCTTCTCGGGTGTGGGGACACTCCAAGCTTCAGTGAGGATGAGGGGTTAAAAGTTTATGGTTTTGTCGCAAAGTTAGAATAACTCTGTTGAAGGGTTTCCAGGATTTGTATTTTTTTTTCAGGTTTGGAGTTTTTTGGTTGAAGAAAGTCTGGAAGAAAGTGTTGAAGAAAAAAGTGTAGATGTAGTGTCAATTCTTTGCTTGTTAGGGTCCCAAATATTAGAAATAAAGATTAGATTTTGGGATGGTTATAAATAAAAAATGAGTTGGAAACACTTATATCTTCATATCTGTTTTAAATTATCAATTTTAGCAAAAAATATTTGTCCTTGCTACCAATATTTAAATTTACATTTGTTATATCTTCAAATTGCATTAAATAACATTTATTCTTGTGTAATGGTTTGATAGACCAATAATCAGGATGAAGATTCTTTCTTGTGTAATATATATAATTTCCTATATAAGTGCAGTAAATGGCTGATGGTGGATTTGAATCAGGACCTCAAGGATAACATTCCAGTACTCTACTTACTGAGCAAACTGACATTAGTGGTTGCTTCAAGTTGCCATTGAGTTTAATCAGCAGGGGGTTGTCATTTCTTACAATGATCCTACCCCATTATTTCTTTCTTAAGTTAGTTCCGATGCCAAGATAACTAAGTCACTGAAAACAAAACCCTATTTCCATTTCCCTAATTAAAAGAGAACAGAGCATATCAGTTACAACTCCGCCCTGATCTCACATGTCACCATGTGTACAACAGACTGACTAAGCTATGCCGCCATGCAGGGAAAGCTGGCAATTATAAACCTAAAAAGGGCCGGTTTATTTACTCTGGCTTAATTAGGGAAGGACAGGAAGAAATGCTGCCTCAAGCTATCAGAGTTGGAACTGAATGTAATATTGACCTCTAAATACACAGGTCGAGGTAATGAGTTTTTATTTTATTTGCTGTAGGGTTGACATACATGTACTTTGTATCAGATCAAATTAGAAGTAAGTACAGAGGAAACAATTAATGTACAAATGCTGAACAAACATTTGGAATTGGTTTGAATGAATATAGTTGTTTGTTTCTTTATTTAATTAATTATTATATTAAATTTAATGATCAGAATTGGCCAATTCTAATGCTCTTACAACAAATAATAATATGACCATAAAAATAATTTAAAAGAAAATATAATTATTAATGTGAAAATTGTTTTAAGTAACTGATGTAATGTATCTCACAGTATTAACATCAATAAAAAAAATTAACTTGGACTGGATTAGTTGGGTGTATACCTTCTCATCAGCTTCCCTGTTTGACTTCCATCATTGTACAAAAAACACCCTTAATTACAATTTATTTCACTTTGGGTTATGTCCTCCAATCCCATTTTGAGCATCTTGGTCTTGCTGCAGGTACAACAGTATTTTATTGTCTTGTAAACATTGGTCAGTAAATTCCCAATGATTTTAAGGCATTTTCTAGAAACTAAGCAAACATCCTGGGCATATTTTACAATGCATTCCTCTATTCACTATTCACAGATGCCCTGAAGCTGAATGATGAATGCAACCTCACTTATTTATGAATTCCTTGCTGATGAGTGAGTGATTGTCAATATCTTAAGGAAAGGTTATACCATTGTATGCAGGAAATGCAAAGACACCAATAATAGGCATAATAACTGAGTGTTATATACATGTAGTGCCCACTCTATCAATATCATGCAGAAGGCACATTACATTCAACTTACTCAAAGATTCAGATCATTTGTGACATGAAAATGTTTGCAAAGCAAACAATCATTCATTTAATTACCAAGATTTTATTTTTACTTAAAAGACAAAAAGTTGGACTTCAGTAAAACATTAAACTATCAAAATACATGATAATTCACAAAGACATTTCACTTTTATATTAAAGGGTTGAAATTAGGTTTTGTTATAAATTAAACATATAACCTACTTAGTCTCGGCTGTAATATTACCCTTTGTACACACTACATTCATTAGCCCAATTGATGCTGGCCAACACTATTAAATATTCACAATTCTTCCCTCACAACACACCATTCTATTTGTAATACTGTCCCTCGGCTAACCAACATTATCTGAATCGCCTCTGTTTGCCCAGAATTTGCAATTCTTCACATACGAGTACAAAGTCAATAATTATTCTCAGTAAAAGCATGTACATTATGTTACAGCTTGCTCAAACCACACCTGTAGAGGATCAAATGACATGAGAAAGAGAGGAACAGCCATGGGCGAGGGCTACGATAAAAGCATTTTGAGAGATCTCTTTGGGGTAATTTGAATATTCTCTTGGATGCTGTTCTGATTTCATTGCTCCACGTGAAGACTCCACTTTGTCTTCTACTTAGCAGATGGAATTTCTGTCTTGGGTTTTTTTCCTTTAAAGAAGGTTTCAAATTTGCAAAAAAATACCTAATAAGCCAAATATATTGATGGGAAAATTTGAATATATTTCATGTGGCATTTTATCTATTTAATTCAGGTAATAGACTAATTTTGAAAGGAGAAAGGTACAGTATCATTTTGGTTTGCTATTCATAATTATGTTTTGAGGAAAAATAAGCAAACCAACCTGCTAATGTAGATGTTATTAATTTTGTAGACATCTCAAATCACTATCAATCATAAAGCTAGCATGATTTACACTTTACTAAGCTGTGACAATTGATATCATTTAATGAATTGCAGCTAGCTTAACCCAAAACCAAATCGTTAGCTCCCTGGGTACATTTCTGATGACTCATTCAGCATTTTCTGAAAGGTGTCAAAGCCCTTATTAAGAGGAACGTGTTGAAACAATAATCCCTCTGTCACCCAGGGAGGTATAGCAGCTACACCCAATCTTTGCATTCAGTGTCCCATGATAGAATGGGTATTGGCAATCCTGCAGGCTAGATGAATGTGTCCAGATCCAGAACAAACTATGGTGTAGTCAGACCAGCAGGTGGATTTCATTTATGCGTCATTAATTCTTTTTATCTGTCTCTTTTGTTTGCCTGTGATCTATTTACAGATTTATCCTTTTGTACACAAATGTATGTCTTTGGGTTGTATTGTGAACACATGCTATACCATGATGACACATATTACTGTATACACTTTCACATTTTTCATTGAGTAAGATTCTCAATGTATTTGAAGTAGACACTTGGTAGAATCATCTAAGATGACAATTGGGTCAGTCTACAGATATCAATCAAAATGTCTAATTAACAAATCAGATTTGTTGAATAGTCTGTGCATTCCGTGCATTAAAATACATACCAAAATGCCATTAAGTTCAACAAGTATTCTAGGGACTCTATATTTACATGTATGGAAATTATACACACATGTTGGCTTTGTTGGAGTATTTTGGCATTGATTCATTCATGAATCCACCACATGAAATCAACAAATATTGATTCAGTGCCTCATCAATTGATCTTTAATTTTCAGCCTAGTATTGTTTTACTGCTACTTGAATTGGTATATCAGAAATAAACTGAATGGCCAAATTAAGTATGTAAAAGTTGCTGGTGTAAAGGAAAGAGTTATCTTTCCTAAAATCAATGTAAGAATGATTTAATGTCTGAATTCCTTGTCACTATTTTCCTGTAAATTGCACAATGTAACAAGCTGAATCTTTCCCAGGTTGTTTTGCCAACATTACCAATGTTTACCTTCCCTTTAAAAAGAAAGCAATTATTTTTATATGTTGGTTTGAACTGTTTTGTCAAATTGTCTTGTTTTTCCCCCTTTAAAAAAAAATATTTTTCCCTTCAAATCATCTCACTTCAGCTGTCTCCTGATCAAATGTGTACATCTACTGACTCATTTTCGTTTGGATTTAAAAGGCGTTAGTATCTTCCACCATCAGTGTCACCCTAATGGGCACTTGTCCAATGACTCCATGATTGCCAATATGAATTCTCTCTTTCTCTCGCTCAGTTTCAATCATGTAAGTCATTCCTTCTTTTAATCACAACTTGTGGTGTTCCACCACTCCAATCCACTTTCTTGTCAAATCATCCAAAGATAAACAATTCAATTTCGGCAAGGAAAACAGATGAATCACACCTTCTAAAAAGCTCTACCATAGCCACTTTCCAGCTCCCGAGTAAAAAGAAATCAATAGTTTGGGTCCAAAATAATGATCTTTGGTAGCAATTTACAGATGATAAAGTGCACTTTTGGAAGAGAAAGGCGTGAGTCAGATGGCGGTAGACCTCTTATCATTGTGTTTGTTCATTGAGCCGTTGTTGCGTCGCAGTGGGGTGCGGACAGGTTTCTGATTATCCCCTGCAGGTACACCCTTACCTAAGGCAATAACTTAAGCCTGGGCTGTCCCTCAAGTTGAAAGGGTTTGGTGTGATAAGAGATTGTATTAGTGGTGTGTAGCTTAAGCCGTGTTCGCACTGGACTTTCTTTTGGGAAGGTTTACAGAGACGATGGTAAAATGAAAAATGGTCAAATGTGACCTCTGTCCGCACTTGGACTTTCGACACGGGAAAATTTTACCGAGACCGTGGTAGAAGTAACCGAGCTGTCAGTATAATGACTCATGAGGGCGCTTTGCATGACCTTTCTACGTTGACCCTACGTTGACGTATAGCCGACACATCCGTTGACGTCCTTCATTATCATCTGGAAATGATGCACTGGTAGCACCAATCAAACTTCCGACTGTATTAATGATAATATCTGCCATGATTGCGACCAAAAGAGGAACAACAACAACGCTCAGAAAACTTGCTACACATGCACATGCATTAAATGCGCCCGGGCCACCCCCCACCGCGCAGTGAAACAATGCAAAGTGCATGCATGGTGTCCCTGTGTAGCACGACCTTGCGCTCGGGCCGGATGTACGCTTTCCTGAGTCGCTTTTACCGACTCGCACTGTCCGCACTGGACTTATCGTCTCGGGAAAAGTTACCTGGTCAGTTTTCCTGGGCAGCAGTTGGCCAGTAGAAGTAAAGGCTGGACTCAGGAAAAGTAACTGAGAGGGAAAAAAAATGTCCCAGGCTGTCCGCACTGGACTTAAAATGGGAAAAGTACCCATCGTCTCAGTAAGTTTTACCAAAAAAAGTCCAGTGCGAACACGGCTTTAGGAGCAGTATTAAAATGAAAAGGGAGGAGGCTTTTGACTGAAATTGGAATGGAGATGGTATCATTTTGTAAACCGACATGAGCAATGTGTTCTTCTGAATGATCTTGTTACATTTTCTTCCTTCCACTTTTTAATCTTCCTTCTTTCCCTCCTTTACTTTTAATTTTAGTCTTCCTTCTCAACCTAGACCCATTGGGGTGGAGGGGGTGAATGGAGGTTGCCCCTTGCTCCACCCAAACTTCTTTTTAGTAACTAACCTCATCAACACCACAGTTTTTATTTAGCAATGTACCAGGCTATGCTACAAGTTCACCGTATCCCCATGCCAACATTCTGTCTCATGGTATTAGCCAATAACCATGTGCCGTAAATCTCCAAGGTATCCCAGGATAATTACTATACGTCCTGTTGTCACTCATACGTGGTCAGGTACAGCTTATTAGCTTTTGACGGTAATACTTCTGAAAATTGAACAAGTTTTTAGTGCAAGACGGCGCGAAAAAATCGCAAGGCGCCAACAAAGGCCCTTTTTTGTTGAGTCATGATGTTGAGTGGGACTGACTGTTTTTATCGGTATTGTTGTTGTTTACTGAGCCGTTAAGTTGATTCATCGGAGTGTGACACTTCGTTCAAGCAAATTTCCTTTGACCTGTCAATCAAAATATGAATGCAATTATTTGATGTACCTGGCACAGACTTTATTGATTCCAACATCAAGGATTATTCTTTTTTTTAGTCTAACTTAATCTAAGTGGCATAGACATACTATTGCTGAGATTATAATTCTTCATGTTTTTGAGGCAGATTCAGGGGAAGGGAAAAGAGAATGTGCCCCCCTGTAAAATCAACACTACACAAATTATATTGTCAAATTCTGAGCCAATGTTGCTTTCCCTTTGTTTATGCATTCCCAATACAAAGAGACTGCACTGAATTTGCTACATTGTAGTTCCTTTTCATCTCATTCAACTTCAATTATTTTGTACTATGTTATTGAAATTACTTGTACAGTTTATATTTTCCCCCAATATGAAAGCATTTCAGATTTATTTGGATGGTTATTTATATTATCCAAACCTTTCAAGTTATATTTGTCTTTCATTTTAAATCTGGGAAATCATTGTAATTAACTGCCTTTAAATGTCACAGTAGTGCAAATATTACTTGAATTATTAAAGTACAAGGAACCATTGGCTACTTCCCTTCTCTTTGGCTCAAGTCCATTATTAATACATCTTTCTTCCTTAAATTATACATCCTAAGCCCTCTTCACATATATGACTCATCACAGCAAAATGTTCCCACTGGTTGCTACTCCGAACTCAGTGTAAATTACTACGACGCCAGATTTCGCTTGTGGTTCCCAAGATGGGGGGAGTCTAGAAACCTGATGCTTAAATCACTGAGCCGGAATCTCGATGCTGTCACTGCTTGGTTTATTGGCAATTAAGACTAAATCGTATGATGAAGATGTTGACCATGCTAAATTACATGTCATCTCTGTTTTTCTCTGTGCTGTATTTGTTATAATATATGTTGTATTTAAAGAGATAATACATTGAAATGATGTTTCATATCAAACAAGATAATTCACTTCTTGAAATCACAATTTATGTCAAATGTCATCCCTAATTAAAACTGCATCTTGTATATACACATAGTTTCATAATTTAAAGATATATTTCATGTTTTTCTCTACTTGACTGGCAATTTTGTAAATGAATGCTATGTAAGTTTTGTATTGTTTACAAAGGAATAAACCATTTAAGTAGCAATGTAATACTAGATTAACAACAGGAAGAGTGACATCATGGATGCCTTCCCTCTAGCGTGCTATCAAATTCATCTTCAAGATGTTTTCAATCCTTTCCTTTTTTCAAATACTATGCTCCAAGTCGGTCTTCAGTCCCGCAAGTGCTTCTGACAAGGGCTAATGGTGGTTTACAGTGCTTGCATGTCACACAAGATTTCTCATCTTGTTAACTCTTCTATATTCCCAACATTATACTACATCACCACGGTGACGTGACCACGTCAAATTATCATGGATTTTGGAGACAGTCTCCTCCTCATATGAAGCCTTTTTTCTGATTCTCCTCAGATGCACCTGCCCTCCTGTCAAATCTAACCCCCTGGGGTTGCGAGACCGGCCATAATTTTTTCCATGATATATGAAGATTCCGGGCTCTTTTGGATAAGAAAATTGCTTGCAGAGATTCTAGTAATTTGATTTGCTGTTATTGCTGTGTATGTGGCGGTTCATAGCCAGGAGTTATGTTTTAAATTTTAAATTTCTTGATAAAAAATTCTTGATTGGCTTGAGGCTGGCAGTGTTCTTTCTATACAGTGTTAGATTTTAGCATTCATATTTTTTTCACTGTAAATGGCTGAATTATTTAGAACTATCCTTTCCTTGATAATTCTTAAACTGTAAATATGTCACTCAGATTTGTGTAACAATATTAAGTAAATCTATTTAAAATTGGGCATTTTTTGTTTACATAATTGAAAACCCATAGATCCTTAAAACAAAATTCTATTTTAAATACCAAGCTGACGGACATCTTATACATGTAACCTCTATTTTGTTTTCTTCTGAATATATATTTTCAGCATATAGCTTTTTATTGTAAACATTTTTTGCACGTTTTATGTCACCACAAAAACTGAATCTAATATGATATCATCATAAACACTTTAAGTACCCATAGATCAGCCAGTAAATCATCCTGAAAAAAGAAATATGTAAAATGTGTCTTTCTCTTGTAATAAATAATCCGAACAGTGTAAAAAACATAAATATCTTAACACAACGGTTTATATAAATTGGCAGACATATTGGACAGTGTAATTCAATCATGATGGTCTTGCGAGTCTGTACAAATAAACAATAGTAGTGATGCAGGGGAATCTTGAAGAGAAAGAAGGAACATTATGCTCATCTTATTTAAAGGGAAGGTATGACATTGGTAATGTTGGCAAAACCTATTCTCTTTGAATCAAGATATACATTAAAGGGAAGGTCCAACAATGGTAATGTTGACAAAACTGCTTCTACGAGTATGCTTACTCTTTTTGAATCAAGATATATATTAAAGGGAAGGTACAACACTGGTAATGTTGGCAAAACTGTTTCAACGAGTATGCTTACTCTCTTTAAATCAAGATATACATTTAAACAACCAACCTGTGAAAGCAGAGTCAAAGTCATGAGAAAAATGTAAAAAAGCATTCACAACTTTTACAAAAAACACTTGGAGCAAAAAACAAAAACGGCAACTTTAAAAAATTGTGCATATTTGTTCCTATTTTTTCTAAAATGAATTATTGTATCTTTCATTTAACATTTAAAATTGATGCAGGCTTTTTATTGGCATATTCGCCATGAGGATGACCTCTTAAATTTTATTTTGCATATGACCTTTACTCATATGCAAATCAGTCAAGCAAATTTGAAATCTGTGTATGTTGTTTGCTCTCTAGCTTAAAGGGAAGGTACTACCTCCATGGTACAACATTGGTAATTATCAAATAAACAAATTGTTATCTGAAAGATTAATTGGTGTAAAATTGGTACGCTTATCAATCATCCCAATAATGTTTTTCCCTAAAACATAAAAACCTAAAAACATGTAACAGTTTTTGTCGTTTTCTGAAGAAAAAATAATAATTCTGGAAAACTATAGGATTGAAATGAACGTACATTACCAAATACCAATATTGTATATTCTCTTTAAAAATGCATATATTATCTGTTTTATGATTAGTTAATTCTTTTATGTCTTTAAAATAGTTAACCAGGGTTAAAAAATCATGAAACTTACAGTCGTGAGTTCTGAGGAAAAAGTCAAGAGGCTTAATTACTCATTCTTTAAGAACTTATGGGAAGAAAAAAAAATTGATAGTGGAAGGGTGGAGGTTTTTATTCCTCCATGGTCAATGTAAAACGAAACTTCTTTTTCCAAGATCCTAGAGTGTTAATACTCCCAATAGTTTGACAAATTGGAGCAGAGGAACCCCTGTGATTTGATGCTCATTGGACCATTACACTGAGACATTGAGACTGTCTGAACACACACAGTGTTCCATGATTGTGAAAATTGCACCATGCTTGCTTAGTAATTGTGATATGACAAGAGAAGGACTCCGTCTCCTTGGAAATACCAAAGCAGGAATGTGGTCTTGGATTTATTTCTGTGAAAATATTTTATGATGTTGATATGAGTAATCCTTGACAGTTTATGACACTTTGTATTGTCTGTATCAATGGATGTGGTTGACTATGTATAAAACAAAATAAATACTTATAAAATGGTATGGATGAATTCTCATTTACAAAAATCTGTCATTGTCATTCAAATATAAACTGCATAATGTGATTATGTTGTACATATGTTAATGTTTTTCTTAATTGAACTGCTAATTTCTTTTATGAACAATCAGTGAACATTAAACATGTCTGGTCATTGATGAACAGGTGACTCTATTGTGTAAGAGTTGTGCCATGGAGAAGGGGGGGGGGGTTGAGAAGGGGGGTTATATAAATAACAAAATTACTGCCAAAGAGCCCCCCACAAAATGTAAAATGTTAATTCTCAGCTAAACCTTGAGAATTGAAATGTTGGATTTACAGTTACATGACCATACTTGTTAAGAGTCAATATGTGAGTAACCTAGCTTTTTTTCATTGTGGCCCATCTTATTGCCAGTCGATCACATCTCCCTGCCTCTCCGCATCCATCCATTCTTATTACTCCTGACTCAAGCAAATGACAAAGATATTGATACCTACAGTGAAGATGGGAGGAGGCACAAGGCTTAAAAGCTGAAATTAATGAGGTCATTTAAGGTCACCTCAATGTGCAGGTGCATCATGATGGGGAACTCATAAATAGCTGTTATAAGGCCAGGAATCTTCCATTGTAGGATTAGGGTGGGAGGAACTGACTGGGTTGTTTTGAGGAAAGGAAGCAAGCAGGTGATTTAGGCATGAGTGGGTCAGGTAAAGAGACTGACTACTCAAGGGTGTTTGAAGGGAGAGGGTGAAGCGGTAAATGTTGAATTGTTACATTTAAATTACTTTAAAGTTTTGTCAAAACTACTGAATTATCATTTTTTAAATGTTTTTACGTTTCCCTGTGTTCTGAAGATTATTATTGACTTTTCATTTTGGTTATCTCTGATGATTTAAACCAAAATAAAAAAATAAAAAAGTTGTACATTAAATATCAGCTCACTGCAATGTAATTTCACTTATATTGCAATATTTTGTATACTTTGTTTCTAAATTTTTTCACAACACTGGTAGGTGTTTCACCAGTGCACATTAAACATAACTTGAAACTAATAAAAACAAGTCAAGCTTTTGTAATTGTGGAATGTTACAAGATGCCAAAATAAAAACATCCAGTCAGACTTGACCTCTTCTTGGTTGAAATATTAATATAAATATCTCGACAAGTTTCCTTGACATCAATAAATAACCCATCATCCATCTTGGAGATTTCAGCTATGACACCATACCAGCCAAGTCTGCACCGGATCTCTCACCACTGGCTTGTATTGCACTCATGTCATGGGACCAAATCATTCCTCCTTTGTGGTTGCTTGTTGGTGTGGAATCCTGTGGTCTGCTCCCCAGGTTCAAGGAGAGGAACTATTTTTGTTGATAACAAATTGCAAAGCGTGTATTACACCCATGCATCATGCAGTGCATCCTGTGTCAGTATTGGTCAGCTGTTGTTTAAAAGACTTGACAATAAATGGACCTGATAGTTTCACAATATCCATCTTGTGATTCCTTGTAGAAAATGTCAAAATTTATAATCTATTTTTAAAATGCTTGGTTGTGTGCCTCCACCCCCCCCCCCAAAAAAAGGAAAGAATGTGGCTGCTCAAGGCACAGTCCCAGTGCCCATAGGATATCCATCTGCTCTGAATTCAAACATAACCCTCTTTAAAAAAAAAGGATACTTAAAATTGCTTTTCATTTGATTTCCCCTTATTTGTCACATTGTCGTAGCTGACCAAGCTGTATGCATTCATTGTTACCTTATTTGTGACATTGTCGTAGCTGACCAAGCTGTATGCATTCATTGTTATAGTCCAATATACGCACCTTGCATGAGCTATTGAGGATACATGTTATTAGATCACTGTGGGTGAAAGGGCAGTGATATTGCGTCGCGTTTGGCATATTTTGCAGTTGATGTGTGTAAGTGCGGAATATCTCCAGCGATCATTGGCTGGTAGAAGTACACGTGCGTGTTGTACCATAACATACGTGCATAAAGTGTACGCACAACGCTCACATGACGCCAAAGTGGCTATCATCAAGACACTGGGTGCAAATTCACTGCTAGAGGGCTACGATGTGCACAGAGCGAATTCCATTTTCAAAATGAAGTGAAATTATAATCATATTTAAACATATAATGTTTAACTCAATATGGAACTTAAATAATAAGTTTTTTTGAGTTATCCTTTTTTCCCCTCATAATAAATTAAATTAGAACCCGTTGAACCTATGTACAGCATTTTCTATTCATTAAGTAAAGTACAGTGAAATTTAGATTTAACTTGAATCAGTTCAATGACATTCTTGTATTTGGACTAAGTACAAGATCTATAAATATTCAGCAATTTTACTATTACTGAATGTCCGCTGGGCTAGATATAATTTGTATAATTTGTATCTCTAGGCTCAAGACCCAATAAAAGCCAAAATGGGAAATATTGTTGTATTTATTCAGCTTGTATTTCCCCATAGTTGGCCCCTAGCACCGCCACGGAAAATGGACAAAATCTGTAAGATGTGCTTGAAAGCATGCTGAAAGTGACAATAATCCAACTGAATCAATACTTTTTAACCAATAGGCAGTATAAAAAAAAAAGCAGAGCAATCGTCCGTGAAAATGAAGCCATCTCTTGCGAAAAACACCATGTTGAGAGTTTGTTGGGTAAGAGGAAAATTCAGTGGAGTGTAGTTTAATTGACATTTATGGGAACCGACTAATGGCGGTGACCCGCTCTTCTGAGATTTGTAGGTCTTATTTGAATTATGTTGAATTTGAGTGTACATGATATACATATTGAACACAGTGTTGTTTCTAATATAAAAAAAGTACATATTGGTTTATAATTTATTTCTTATAATAAAAAGAACCATATAATTGTACAGCTTTCATATTAGGCAGTCTCATTCTCATTTTGGGGAAATAAGAGGAATCTTTGTATCTTGTATATGAAGTATGGGTATGTCAAAATATATATATATATTTATAAAAAAAATGTTTTACAAAAAATAGAATTGTTAAAATATAGAATTGTCTAAAATAAAGCTGCCACAAAATAATATTTTAGAATATAAAGAACAAAATAAGTAACTGATTCCAATATTTGTAAATATAGCTCTTAATTTTAGATTAAAGAACATCTTTTTGTACCATAATTGATTATAGAGTTGTATTTGTGCAGGTAAACCCCTCGGCTATGGTGCACAACTGATGCACACAGAATTTAATGCTGTTGGTTTCTTAGCAACGGTAGAAAAATAAGGTTAAATTATATAAGAAAAATCAATATTTTTCACACCATTGTAGCACATTTGCTGTCAAGGTGAATATGATTATAGACACAATTCTGTTCGTATAGCTAGCGAATCGTGAGTTGACTTGTAAGGTGTGGTTGAGAAGAACAAGAATAAGAAGACAGTGGGTGTTATAAGGAGCAAGGTGTGTTTGAAAATAGTTTTTGTGAATGGGTTTGGTTAGGGTGTAATATCATGGGTTTTAGGGGGTGGGGGGATAAACCACCAGTATATCCCTTAACAAAGGAACATATTAGGAGATCCAGGGAATTTCATCTACAAAGAAGGAAAATTTACATTACATTCAATCACATCATAGATCACTCAAACCCCCCATTAAATTTTGCAATTAATTTTATTAAAAAATATATACATATGGGATTAATGGATAGGGATGATGAAGTAACATATGCAATTCTTTATCTTTTCTAATTTGAAGATATCTTTGAAATGAGAATGGATAATAATGTAGAGGAGTGATTAATTCTGTCCTGAAACTATTTATTCACATAACCATTTAAAAGAACAAAATTTATGTTATGAATTTGTTTTAAGGAACATAACTCTTATTTAGATTGTCAGTAGCAGATATTGATCATAGAAACCCCAAGCTATGAGAAATATCCGTCGTCTCATTGCGAATGAACTGCCTGCGGGATTTCTGCTAAGTATGTGTATGGATTAATTCAAATCCATGTTATACAGCCGACAGCATCTGAACAATGATGCAAGGGTACACTTCTCACTAATATTCTCAGCTCTTGATATGACAGCCTTTGTTGAGACCTCAAAACACAATCTACAGGAGAGATCTTAGGGAAAAGGCCCCCTCGAATATTGAAGAGGATTATATCTGGCAGAGTGGGTATGATTGACAGGTGGCTTTTAGGGTTAATCTCTTGTAAGTCATTCTTATCATGCTCTGATTCATTGTTAAGCATTTCTGCACCTGTCTTGTCCTTAGTAAATGCAATCAGAAGAATGAAGTGCCTTGTTTGTTATGTTAGAAGAAATGGAATCTACAAAAGGAGAAAATGCAATATTGTGTGAGGTGCCAAAAACTGTCATCAGGATTTGTGTTTGAATAAGTGAAAAGCAACTACAAAAATGTCATGTTAATATTAGTGGTCTAAAAAATAATAATTTAATATTTGTTTTAAAAAAACAGATTAATTTGAAATTTCTCAACCCTTAGTGTTCAAATGCAAACCCTTGTTATAATTTCTTGTGAGTTTTCAAACCACTTCTTCTCAGAACCACACTATTATTATCATTTCCTCTTACTTTTATAATTGGTCTATTCTTTAAAATGAGAGTATCAGTGACCAAGCCATGGATTTTTCTCTAAGTAACAAGAATTTCACTGAAATGGGAGCCCGTATGTTTATCTTAGACATTTGAATTTTTTTTTGGGGGGGGGGGTGGTGGTAACCCTGTATCTATGCTACTGAAGGACGGACCATAAGGGTCATCATCTCTTACAAATCTCTATTCACTTGAACAGCTTCAGTACAAAGCAGCATCTATCATTATGTCAAATTCTATGACCAAACTAATTGTTGCTTCTTCAAAGATGATTGATATACAAGTATTAGGAAGTCACTTGATCCTGGAAGTGTTTTTTCATATCACAGCTGATTTGCTTTGGATTACACACATTCTATTATCCTTAATGAATGTCATTTTAAATAGGTCACTCACCCAGATATTGGCCATAATTTAACAAAGGCACCTTGTTGTAACAACACAAAGGAGGTCATCAAGAGGTCAATTACCTTTGGGGGACAGCTGGTCATGTATGGGTCTCCTTGCTAGACTTAGGTAAATACTTTTGGGATCATAGGTTTGGAAATGATAACATACCTTCTTGACCACTATAATCTACTTGCCTGTCAGGGTGGCCTGAATAGTCTTAATCATGGTTCAGATATAGAAGTAACAATCTAACTAGTAACCTCCCTCTCCCTCCAAAATATTTATATATATATATATATATATATATATATATATATATATATATATATATATATATATATATATAATATAAATAAATTAATGAAAAAATTAAATAGAAAATTAAGCAGAATTACATAACATAAACTTAGGGCACTGTCCAGGCATGATAAATTAATATACTTGGATAAACATACCTGCCTTTTCTTTGAATTTATAAGGAATTTACAACATTTTAAACTTTCTATGATGTTTTTAACAACTACATTGTAGTTAGTTTAAAATCTATCCTAAAAGTTCCAATTGCCCAGATGTAAAATTGAAAATATTAAAAACACATTCCATATGGTTTGATTATTATTGCATTTTGATTAGCATTGAATTGAATATAAATATCTTTGATCTATTTTTTATAATGGGGAATTCCAGTTATCAGGTCTCCTGAAGTGAAATATTTTCAAGTAATTATAGGAATATAAACCCGCACTTGAAGTATTTCTGGAGTTATTTTGGAAAATGTTCTCTCTAGACTGTCAATGCCAAGATATTTACCAGGCATATGTATCACTTAGAGAAAACAAGAATTCCAATAATTCAAACTTGGGTCACCTGAGGTCACACAGTCAGGTCACAGGGGCACATCCTTGAACCTATTTTGGTTGGAAAAATCACAGAAAGCGGAAGTCTTACATAAGCAAAGAATAAATCCTGAAAATCAACATTCCTTTATTTGGATAGGCTTTTGAGGATTTGTATGTTTTGTGAAAAAGGTGGGTGTTATAAAAAACTAAGATTTGGGTCTGAACCAAGCAGCGGCATAGCTGGGGGCACTATCTGGATATTTCGTGGGGGGCCACCTGGGGGGGAGGCACTGGAAATTTGTGGGGCACGTGCACCCCCAGGCCCCCTGTGGCTATGCCGCTGGAACCAAGTGTCTTTTCCCAGACACATTTTAGCGAGTCAATTAATATCGTAAGCAGTTTTGCCAACATTACCAATATTGTACTTTCCTTTTAACGTTTGACTGTAAAATTTGACTAAACGTTTGTCAAGTCAAGAAATTGTCATTGTCTCAATGTTTGATTGTTTAATATGGTTAAATATTTGGTTAAATATGGTTAAATATTTAAACAAAAAAAAGAATTCAGATATTCTTGTGCAGATCATTTGGACAAGATCCATTATACTAGTAGATGTAGATGTAGAATGTATTCTTATCAATGATTGGAAGAACCTAAAAAATGAATATGACTAATGTTGTGATTTTGAACTTGTCATCTAGAGTACATTTTAAAGAGGGGCTCTCAGGTCAAATTGTCAATTTGTGCTGCAGTCATTTTCCAATAGAAAGAGTCCTTATGAAAGTGCACAAATATCACAAAGTCTCTAATCTCACGTTAAAATGGTGTAAAATGTCATTTTATTTGATATTCTTTCAGTGCAAAATTTAAAACATGATGTCATTGGATGTCAACAATAAATGGGTCTGTACATTCCATACAGGAATTTTTCATTCGTCAAAAAGTCAAATTCAACGCCATTTTGATTGAATATCATGGAGATTCAGAATGAACTAAAAATTCCCTGTACAAAAATGTACAGACCTATACATTTGAAATGTGACGTCATTGGATGTTTTTAGATGGAAAGGTACCGTATCAAATACAATGGCATTTTACACCGTTTTAATGTGAGGTAAGAGACTTGTGATATTTGTCCACTTTCATAAGGACTCTATCTATTGGAAAATGAGTGCATCACAAAACTGAATTTGACCTTAGAGCCCCTCTTTAAAACTGCATTTTGATACTTCACATATTCACTAGCAGTGGAGTGAAAGGAATTGTACAGGAGACAATTATCATAATGTGTGATCTTATTACATCTCTGTCCTGTCTCTATTCATTCCACTCCTGAGCTTCAGGCAGTAATCTGAAAACATGTAAAATGTGCACGTTAAGAAAACAGCCAAAGGTTACTATTGGGTATGACATACACTTTGACAGGTAGCTCATATTATGTTCAACAAGATCAAATGGTAATATGTCAAATGATACATCATTCTTTGCTAGACATGTCTTTCCAGGATAACATCTTTGCATTCAGGAAAAATAATTTGTGATGTAGTTTGTGTCTTGTTTGTTAGTCTTTATTATTACATATTTTTAAGCTTTTCAGCTTGATTTGTGACATATTTATCCATATGAATGATTTTACAAGTAACACCAATCTTGTACAACAAGCCAATGAACAAATATTGCTATTATAAGCAGCTACAGCAATGAACAAATACATTTACTCTTAAAAAATGGTTTGAAATATCTGTTAAAATGTGAACAGATTTTGAATCAAAGCAATACATTTTAAAATAAATACCTCCATTTCATGAAATCATAAATAGCAAACCATCATTAAACCAAGAGATGTTGTAAAAGCCACAATCATTCAGTTGGAACTTTACAAGTCTGAACTATAATATTTTCCAATGTCATTCCATAATTGATGACCAGCAACACCATTTTGGCTTGCCAAGAAATGAGCTCTGAACTGAACTCAAATGAGATCAGTTAATTGGGGCCTGAGGGTGACATATATAAATAGTAAAATCATTCATGCTGAACCAGCAATAAAGACATGACGATAGAGGTTTTGTGTAGAGTCATGAACCCACAGTGACCATAGAAGGGAAGTGGTATTGAGGTGTTAATCATAAATCATCATCTCCCAGTATCAATCCTTAGCTGGTATCTACATTTATACTGTTCTACAAAATCTTCATTTAATATGGATTATTTATTATTCATCATATTCATTTATAATGACTGTGATTAAATGATGTGACACATTATCAATCATAATTACATATGAAATAATTTATATCCTACTTATGAAATCAGAAAACAAGAAAGGTTCCTTATTTATTTTTGTTTGCCAAGAATTATTTTTGTTGTAGGGATTCTGTCTGCTTTTGCCGTTAGTATTATTTTCTTGCTAAGCCTTTTTTAATTTTTTAAATAATGTTGTTAATGCAAATAGTACTTTAACTTGTGTCCTTATTTCAGTATGTGTTTATTAACACAAATTTGTAAAATGTCCTTTGTTGTATTGGAAGGATTTTTATTACAAGTATATATTTTTACATTGCCAACATGCTCCATTGCCAACTTGTATTGAAATAAGACTCATACTCTGATGTAAAAATACTTTCAAAAACCTCAGATTTAATCAATAAATTTATTTCCTCTATGTACTGATATGGCTACCATATTATTGAAAGTGCTGTAGTCATGAATTATTCATAATATTCAAATTATCAATCAACATCCCACAGCTGATCTGCCACTCACAGCTGATATCACAGTTCATTCAAAAGAAAATAAACGATGAAAGCTTTTAGGTTTTATCAAGTTTTATCAATTGCCCTGAGCCATTTACCAATTAATGTCTGCCTAGTGCCTCTCATTATTGTAAACAGGTCATTGTGCTTCCTTCTCTAAACAGGAAACCTGGTATAATTAATTGTAGGCTAATGAAAAAGCTATAAAATTGGGCAATTTTTTTTGTTTTTTTGTCAGGACTGCTGGAATAAACCTTCCACCCCATTGGGCTGGGATTATGATTCGCACAAAGGAACCTGCTATTTCCAGTTTCCATCATTGAGATTTAGTCTGTGATCTGGGGACAGCTTCATGATTTGGGAAGCTTTTTGGGGGCATGAGGCAGGGTACCGAATCCCAAACAAATACCACCATGTGTGCCTACCTTCCCCAAACATGTCTTTGTATTCAACAATATTTTTCTTTCTCATATTTGTTTGATCCTGCCAGTATTTTTGAACAAAAATTCAAATATTCAGGATCCCTTCAAACCTACTGTTTGCTGGGTTATTTAAAAAAAAAAGATTTAAGAGTAATAAGGCAAAAAATCAAAACATTGTAGATTTTTTGAAGCATTGAATGTTATGCTTATCATATTTCCCATCTCCTTTTGTTTGGAAAATGTTATAACTTCTAATTTATATTTAATTTAGGCCTATATTGACTGCTTTCAGTTATTTTACTTGTAGAATATACAAATTGAAATTGCCCAATTGTTTTGTTCCCTTGTTTTGTTGTAGCTAAGGCATTAGTGGAATGGTGTATTGATGTGTTTTGTTGTAGCTAAGGCATTAGTGGAATGGTGTATTGATGTGTTTTGTTCTAGCTAAGGCATTAGTGGAATGGTGTATTGATGTGTTTTGTTCTAGCTAAGGCATTAGTGGAATGGTGTATTGATGTGTTTTGTTCTAGCTAAGGCATTAGTGGAATGGTGTATTGATGTGTTTTGTTCTAGCTAAGGCATTAGTGGAATGGTGTATTGATGTGTTTTGTTCTAGCTAAGGCATTAGTGGAATGGTGTATTGATGTGTTTTGTTCTAGCTAAGGCATTAGTGGAATGGTGTATTGATGTGTTTTGTTCTAGCTAAGGCATTAGTGGAATGGTGTATTGATGTAAGATAAGTCATGTTACATACATCAAATAGTGAGTGGGGTTCCTTTAATTAGGGACTCGGGTCATGTTTATGATTTACAAAGGCCAAACTTGAACCAAGGTTATGACACTTATAATCATGTGATATACTTGTTTCAGGATAAACAACAGAAATGCTTTAAACATGGAAACAAAACAATAACAAATTTTCCTTCCAATAAACAATGTTAGTTTTGATAAATAAGCAACAAGAGAAAATCAAATGAAAAATTCAATAAACAGCTGTTGGTATATTAAACACATTTTGCAGTAAGTGATTGTATGACAGCAAGGTTTAGTGAGTAATCGTAAGTAGGAAGTAATAGTTTCTGTCAGAAGGAAAACGGCAAGTAATACAGGAAATAATACTCAGATTAATAACTGTCCCACAAATCCAAATCCAAATCCATTGGGATTTCTCCTTTAGTGATTTTGTTCTTGCCTACCTGTTACCTTGCTGTTTATCTAAATAAAATATTCTTAAATTTATGAGATTAAATAAAACCAGAAAATTCCAATTAAAAATTTTGACAAAATATCTAATATAGCTGTGCGGTGCGCTATGTATTTCATCCATGAGGTACATTATCTTTATCACCGACCCCTTTCAACGCAATCAATTAAAAACGCATACAGTGTTTCAATGCAAAGGCCTCTTACCAGGGTTCCAATTAATCAAGTATCTCGGTCAAGTATAAAACAACATAATATGGGAAAGAAGTATGGTTAATAACTATGGTGGCGTCCACTTGGGGAACAAAGGTGGGAAACTACAAGGTAGACAGGAAATATTAATTTATCGGGCGATTCGTCAAGTGGCAAATTCAAGACAGCTGGATCTGAAGAGCTGCCTTGTGTAGCAACCGAAATGCGGGTGCTAAAATGTAGGCACATATTTGGGTGCAAAGATACTCGACCGCTGTTGAAAAATAAAGTTTCAGCGAAATGATAAATTTGCATTTACCTACAAGATAATTGTACATGTACAACAATAGCGCTACCTCTTTGTGCACCTGTTCACTGCTTTGTTCAAGTAGTGATCATGTGATTTTATGTTACGCGCTGATTGGACAAAGGGCACTTAGCATTTGGCAGTTTCTAAGGTTTGTTTAAATCATCACAGTGTTGTGTTTTTAATATTGTTATAAACAAATAATCGACTTTTATAAGCTTTGAAAGTGTAACAGTATTATTTATGGAAAAAGACAAAATATTTTTAATATCTACATTCGAATTTGCTATCAGAAACGCATGTTATATTGCTGTATTTATTTGAGGTGATGAGAAACCGTCTCCGTGACGTCAGTTGCAGCCACTGGGTTCAGCCGGCCAGCCACAAAGCAGGTACATATTGACGATGCACTGACGAGGTGCTAGTTGTATACCACCAGTGTATTTGTATCGTTAGTACTGCATCATTATATGGTGGTGTGTTTGCGCCTGTGACCGAGTCTCATCTGATTTGCAGACGTGCCGAGAGGATATCATCAGACAGTTTTATTGCCAAATTTCTTCCTAAATCAAGCTTTGATCGCCTTAGTCTCGATGCCCCTGTAATTACACGGGGATCGGAGAAACCAGCTGACAATATGGCGTTGAGAAACGGAAGTGTTTTGTCGATGTTAGCGGCCCGTGTTGTTGCGATTTTTGTAGCTCTTCTGTGTACGAATTCCGTCGTCGAATGTCAAATCGGCAGCATATCATACGGACGTTGTGAGCCCATAACCATTCCGCTATGTCAAGATGTTCCGTACAATGAAACAATAATGCCAAATTTGCTGAACCATCAACGACAGGACGAAGCAGGTCTGGAGGTACATCAGTTTTATCCACTTGTCAAAGTGCAGTGTTCAGTGGATCTCAAGTATTTCTTGTGTGCCATGTACGCTCCATTCTGTGCAAGAATGCCAGATCAACCCGCACTTCAACCCTGTAAATCGCTGTGCTTGAGCGCCCGTAATGGATGTGAGGAACTCATGAACAAATTTGGCTTCTCATGGCCGGCTAGTCTCGATTGCGACAAATTCCCTGAAACTGGACTATGTTTTGATCGCAACCGCACAGAAGACAAGTTCACCACTCCACCTACAACACCACCCAATGTGACAAAACTGCCCCCAACTACCTCTATTGTGAAGAAAGTACCTTTTTCATGTCCAAAGGAACTTATGATTGATAAAGATTGGGAATATGAATTCATGGGTGCCAAGAACTGTGGAGCCCCTTGTCATATGCACTTCAACAACACAAATGAGCAGAGATTTGCTCGTGTTTGGATTGGATCCTGGGCATTCTTATGTGCAGTTTCCTCGCTGTTTACTGTCCTGACGTTCCTCATTGACCGAACCCGATTCAAGTATCCCGAACGCCCAATTATCTTTCTCTCTGGATGTTATTTTGTCATTGCCGTTGTTTACATCAGTGGATTTTTCTTAGCAGACAGTGTATCATGTAACAGACCCACAGCACCTGGAAGACTCTGGACATTGACCAAAGGAGCTAAACGAGAGGGCTGTACAATTCTCTTCATGCTCCTCTATTACTTCCGGATGGCATCATCGCTATGGTGGGTCATACTCAGTTTGACCTGGTTCTTGGCTGCTGGGATGAAATGGGGTCACGAGGCCATTGAACGCAACTCGCAGTATTTTCACTTTGCGGCATGGTCCATCCCAGCCATCAAGACAATCGTCATTCTTGCAGTTGGAGAAATTGACGGTGATTCTCTTGCTGGCGTCTGCTACACCGGAGTTTCCAACATCAACGCCCTTCGTGGATTTGTCCTTGCACCTCTATTTGTCTACTTGATCATTGGCTCCATATTCCTGCTGACAGGATTTATTGCTCTGTTCCGTATAAGAACTTTCATGAAGCAAGACGGGAACAAAACGGATAAACTGGAGAAGCTTATGATGCGCATCGGACTCTTCTCCGTGTTATACACACTACCTGCCTCAGTAGTTATTGGATGTTATTTCTACGAGCAGTCAAACCACTCCCGATGGCAAGAACAATGGCGAATACAGCACTGCGCTCAGTTAAGCTTCTCTTGCACATACGCAGAATACTTCAGAGAATTGTCCCATCCAGACTTTCTGGTCTTCATGATCAAATATCTCATGCTTTTAGTCGTTGGAATCACAAGCGGCGTTTGGATTTGGTCAGGGAAAACTGTACGATCGTGGTCCATATTTTACTCCAGAATCTGTTCCCTATTTCAGCCAAAACAACCGCCTACAAATGTATGATGGCTTTGGTGTAAATTGCTTTTAAAACAGCACCAGTTATAACTGTAAGCTAACATTAGAGGATTTTTGTTGATATTGATAAAGCTAAGCTTTTTGTAATCAGTAAACTGAAAGAGCTGAGCTTGCATGTCAGACTTGGTCTCATCGGTGGAGCTGTGCTTAATTTTAACATGACTACATATATAGGTGTGACATTGTGAGCTTGTGTGAGAATTGTGGGGAAAAAAGCCAAAGCAGTGCATGTCGTATAACAACCATGGACATCAACCACCCACCCACAGCCCTGGATGGATACCAGGTGGGTGAAATATTGTAAATATGCTGTAAAAAAGTCAAAATATAGTCGCATTGATGACTGAATTGTGCCGAATTGTACTATGAATGCAGCCACTGTGTACTGTTTGTTTTACCATTTATTAAGATAACTCATTCCGAATCTGTCTGTAATAATTCTTGTGAATCATAATTTTTGATTGTCATTTTTTATCAAACAGATTCGGTGGATTATCTTTTACTTCGATCCCCATTTGTTGATACTGTACAATATGTTGGGGTTAATTGTTGTAAATCAAGGCCTATGTAAAATATAGTCAAATTTTCAAAAAAAATAGTGTAAAATTGTATTTAATGGTGAAATTTATGATGAAAATAAGTGTTTACATGTAAAAAAAAAAAAACCTAAAAAAAACAATCAGTCCGAGTTAAGTCAAGTATTCACAAAGTATGTCTGCACGTCACATAGTGAGCACAAAAGCAAGCACAAGATATAACTACGGTGAACAGTATATGTACATTAGATCTGCACAATGAATGTACAGGTAGCTCTTGGAAATGTTAATTGTTACAAACATTAAGACGAAAGCAACATGTTGATGTTGGAACAAGGAAGCTTAACTGAAGAGGAACAACTGTCTGAGATGATCCCTGAAACCCTGGTTCCTTTCAGCTTGGTGTGGGACCATCACCAAAGTCCTTGAGGGGAAATGCAACTGTCTGGTATCTGGCATGTGAGTGATTAATGGGAGCTTAACAAAAACCATTGTTGGACTATTGAAATGCTGCAAAGGGGATGTGTTTTGTTACAAATGTGGTACTGCAAAAACTTTCATGGCACTTGCAGCCATTTTGAATGAATCATTAATTTAATGTATGTGTAAATCATTGAGGGTTGTTATTTCTTTTCCACTTAATGGGATGAATTAATCATGAGACATGAATTCCTCATTTGGGTTGTTTCTCAAATACAGATATTGGAATTAAATTGCTCTTAACTTGATTCTTTTCCAGTACAATATGATCATCTAGAGATAACAATGTGGTGAGTGGATATAATGTATCACCATGTGTATTTTTGATTATAAATTAGTTCCAAATGACCAGTGATGTTAAATACTTAATACATGTCATACCTATGTCAAAGTTATCTTATACAAGAATGTATACATCTGCTTTTGGGAAACTCTTATCTGGCATCTTACCTTCATTTTCCCTTCCACCTTATATTTGAATTAAATTAAGAAACTGTTTTGATAGAAACAAAAATAACTCACTTCCTGTTGCTGATTGCTTATCAAATCAATCTTTAAAATAAAAACATAAAAATAAAGCTTTTGTCTATGCTTGGAATGATGGCAAACAAACCTCTTGTTTAAACGAAGCACTGTGTAATTGCTTCCACAATGTCATGCTGCTCTGTTGATAACTCGGGTACAAAGGTCTAACCCATAGTGCATGTTCAGTCGTCGGTCGTTTCTGATCAAGAAATAACTTCTGCTTCAACAAACCCAGCCTGACCTCTGCTAGTGTGCTTCATCCGTCATTCCTTGTATAGATAAAAATCAGTTAAGTCAGGCAGAGAAAATGTGAGACATTAAAATGAAGAATGAAAACAAATTGCCTCAAGGCAAACAAAAAATTGAACTGTAAATCCACATTACTTTTTGGGTAGGCGTAAGACGAGAAATTTTCAATTGCTGTTGCTGAGAAGTGTTACTTAAGTTTTAGACATGGCATGTTCATTGTGATTTTTCTGTATGCGAAATTTCAGCTTTAGAAAAAATTAAAAAAAAAAAAACCAAAACCCCCCCCCCCCCCCAAAAAAAAATGCACTCACAAGTGAATGAATTCTAAAAACAATTGAAGATATGTAGTTTTTTGTATCGTGGATCAATTTACTGTACTTAAACATCATGACTCAACCAATTGATGTTAATATTTAATAGTTTATGGGTTTTGGTCACTGTCCTCGGATAATGTGATGATGATTATTGAAGTCAAAAGTGACATTTATTTTATTTTAATAGTCCAAAACTAAGATGGATTTACACAAAAAAATAGTTCTATGGTGTTTGACAATATGCTAATCTTGGAGGGGTAACTGAAGAAGTAGAAAGAAGATCAGAGTGCTTTTTCCCAATGTATTTTGTTTCACTGAAAGAACATTTGAGGGTTCAATCAGTGTTCAGGAATGACCTTTATATGCAGGGATGACCTTTTTATGAAGGCCATTGCCCTGATCCCCAACCAACCAGTTTGAAACTATAGATTCCAAAACCTCATTCCTGCAACTTTTCAAACTTCAAATTCCCATCACCTGTGCTTAAATTGACATCCATCTTCTCTGAATTTTCTGCTTGGGAGATCAATTTCTCAAGTCTCTAGGGCAGGCACACTGAGAAGGAATTTTTCAGGGGCTTAAAGGGCCAGTACACTAACCCTGTCAATTCTGTCACATTGGTGGTGATTAATCAATTTATGAGTCTAATGAAATTTGTGTAATTGGAAGTCAACCTTTTACATAATTATTGTCCAGATTTTTACTTAAGATCCAGTTGTGTATTTCCACCTTGTTATGATTGGAAGGAAATGTTTGGAGAATTATTATCAGACAAGGAAAAAATTATGAAAATTGTACTTTTACCATTCAGTGAATAAGCACCATTATGATGCCATTTTTTTGGTGATGGATGGATAGATTACTTTATCTTCAGGGATATCAGTATACAATTTCAGGCATTACTGCACAGGTTACACCTTACAGTACATTATTATAAATCTAAAATTGATCCTTTTTTCTGTACTGTAGATATTTTGTACATTTAGAAGCTTATTAGAGTTTTAGGTTCTATAGCAGATTTTAAGTTCTTTTGGTACAAATCTGTGCTGATTTGAAAATAAGTGCACCTCTGGGACAGTCGGAATTGTTAATTATGATCAGCTGGTGGACAAAATGGGTGGGGGATTGATTGAAAGAGGTGTTTGTTTAACAGAGTACAATGGTCCCAAATGTAACAAATTGAGACACACAGGCAGGCTATCATATTGTTGAGATGTTATTCCCATGGTGTTATTGTGGTTCATGTTAACACTGAGCTTGTGTAAATAACGCGCCATCTACATGCCTTGTATGTGAATAGGCTAGACTGGGATACTATACAATGGGCAAATGTGTGCAACATATTTGCTAATTTTTATATAAAACAAATACTAAAAAAAAGATAATATTTATTGATATTTTGGCTGATAACAAAGCGTCTTTATGTTAGTGGTTTTGTATTAGTCATCACATGAGTATCATTCCACTTCATTATTGAAAACAATACCCACAGAAATATGTACTGCTAGATTGAAAAACTCTCAGTTGATATCAAAGAATACTTAATAAAATAATGGCCATTGTTATTTAAATACTGTCAAATGACAATGATGTTAAACCTGAAAATATGTTTGTATCATTGGTTTAGTAAATTAAGTTCACATTTGTTGATGTTTTAACGCACTTTGTAAACATATTTATTTCTTACAATTCAAATTAACAATTCAATTCAAATACAGTCATCTAGGTCGTCCTCAGACGAGCCCAAATACAGTACTATTCATCTATTCAATACAGTACAGTTTTGTCATCCTGACAAAATAAGTGTTTGTTCAGGTGAATATTGGATGAAGAGAAATACACATTTTAAGAAACCTTAACCTTGATTTGGCAAAATGTGATGAAAAATTATTGACAGTCTGGT